>CM046387.1:19293943-19739412 GCA_025413485.1 Ficus microcarpa
TTTTAAATACGATAAAACACTTTGTTCTCGATGTAAATGATCAATAAACTTATAAGTAAAAGAGTAAAGTTTTTAGTGAGAACTTATAAGAGATAATTAATTTTAAATGTGGATAAAAAGAGAAAATCATCACAAAATATTTTAGACTAAGGGTTCATTTGGTGAATGGGTTTGAGTTTAAAAAGTACAGTTTCAGTTGAAAATTTTTATTGACTTTTTAGAAAAGACAAAAACTTTTTTCAGAAGAAAATAAAAACTAAAATTAAAAAGTACAGTTTGAATTAAAATGTCAAACGAAACATAAATTTCAAGATAAGAAAAAACCAACGGGGGTAACAATCCTCACTTGGGACGACGTCATAGCCCAATCTTTGATTGAAATAGTTCAAAAATTTCTGCTGAAAAATTAAGAAGATGTTTGATGAATAAGTTTAGTTTAAGATTTTTAAGTTTTAATAGTAATTTTTCAGAAAAGAGAAAAAAAATTTTCAAAAAAAAATAAAAATAATAATAAAAAAGTATAATTTAATTTAAATAGAGATATAAATCAAACTCGTCCTGACATAGAGAGAGAGAGAGAGAGAGAAGAGAAAAGAATCGGGACTCCTTTGTTTGGAGTTTGGCCACATGCAAGCACGTGCGATCATAAAAAAGTTGTTAGCCAAGTACCGAAACATGACTGGAAGAGGCTGTTTTTGATAAAAGTCATAAAAGGGCGTAAAAAGATGCTAGTACGGTGGATGAGGTACGGTGCAGCCCACAATGTTCCACGTTTGGGTTCTTCCACAATTTTTTATTATAAATGTGAGGAAGTGGCACACATGATTGGATGGGATTCCAATGACGCGACGTCATGTCAATCAAGGTTGCACGGAAAGTCAACAACGGATCGCAGTCGTCCAATTGAAATTTATTGCTTTTTCTTTTTTTTTTTCTTATTTATCTTAGGACTATTTTCATAAAGACCCTCTAAAATGAATTTGCTCCTTAGCATAAGTTCGATGTGCGGGCTAAAATTTTTAGGTTGAATTTTACTTGAATTAAATTGTGTATTTAGTGAAACGTTTGAATTATTAGAATTAAAAATGTAAAATTTAAAATATTTTAAAAAAATAAATATAAAACTTGTTGTTTGTTTTAAAATTTTATGTAATTATAAAAAATCATTCAATTTAGACTTATATATGTAAAATTATGAACTTTTAAAATTTGAATTATAAAACTATACTAATAATCGTGAATGGTGAAACTGATGTTGATTTTTCAAAAAAAAAGATTAAAAAAAAATTAACCACTCAAATTGAGTTGAATGCACCAAACATGTGCTTAAGCTTCCAAATGCATCATTCGTTATCTTCGAAATTTATTTAATTAGAAATAGTACCCCTTCTATTAATTTCCCATTGTTTATTGTTTTTTTAATTATATTTTGTGGTAATTTGTAAATAGTATTGAATAGTCCATGAAGAATAAAGATTTTTTAATTCCCTTTTTATTGAGCTTTATTTACAACCACATCAGGAAAAAAAAAAAAAAAAAAAAAAGAGGCCAAAAGCAAACGAAATTCAATAGAGGGGCATTGTTCTTAACGAAACAAAGTTTGGGGGTATTGAATGATGCATTATAAAATGTAAAGGGCAAACTCACCTAAATGACAGTTTCGAGAATTTTGTTGGATAATGATAAAATCAACACTAAATTTATACTTTGTGATTATGAAGAACATCAAATGTATCGATATTATTATAAAAAAAAAAAAAAGGAGATATGTAAATATGAGCAATGTACATGCTAATGAAAGTTAGAGTTACATTTTTATAAAAAAAGAAACAACAATTTCATTTAACCAAAACAAATACTAAAATCGTGTATGTTGTAAAAATTCCAATATTAGAATGATAAATAATCTATCTTAATTGAAAAAAAAAAAAAAAGTCAAATCATTGCTACATTAAAGAATAGGGAGGTTTCTATATGCATTCTTTTTAATTAATGTGCACGTTTTTTTTCGTAATATTCGTTTTAATCTTGCTAAATCAGAGAACAAGAGGAGTATTAAGGTTGATTATTCCATTATTCGTAATTATGTATTTTTAACCAATTAGATACTCATATATCGGTTATGACTTATGAGACTTACTGATAATAAAATAAAATCTCCCATAATTTTTACATCAATCTTAAATCGTTTCTAGTAATATCTTAAATAAATTAAATTATTTATCTTTTTAATGTTTAGGTAGGAAAATTAATAAATTAGAAGGGTTTAAAAATTCTGAAATACATTATACAGACATAACCTAACGGTAATTTTACTCATGATTTTATTATAAGATAAAGAGTTCGAATTTGATTCCAAGTTAATATATATAAATATATGTAACTACATCCCTTAAATTAAATCTTGTACCAATAGGCAATATGATAATTCAGTTCCAAGTTAAAAAATACATGACTTTATTATAAGGTGAAGAGTTCGAATTTGGTTCCAAGTTAAAATATATATATATATATATATATGTAACTACACCCCTTAAATTAAATCTTGTAAGGATGACAATTCGTGTCGTGTTAGAGTCATGTTGATTTTTTTCTTTCCTAATCTGAACACGACCCATGACACGAAAATTTCTTCAAACCGCAACACGAACACGACACGGACCCGTAACGGGTTAACATGACACGTAACACAAACTTGATCCGCGACACGAATTTGACCCAAATTGAACCCGCAACTCGAATTGAACCCAAATTGAACCCACAACTTCAATTTGACCAAAAAAACCAATTTCAATTTAAGCAAAATTATATCCCAAATTCATAAAAAACCTAAAAGAATAATAATTTACCTTCAACAAGAACAAACCATTGACAAAACAACAAGTTTTAAGGATTGTTTTCAAATAGAAAATCATAAAATTAAACTTCCAACTCAAGTGCAAAGTTTACAATCATAGTTAGGCAAAGTCTTATTACAAACATCTTAATAAAGTCCACAAATTCAAATACCACGGACTCACGGAGAGGGAGATGAGTTTCTTTGAGACGAAGAGGGAGATGTGGTTTCACTAGTTTGGATTCGGAATGTTGGGCACACCACACAAGGTTGGGCAGAATGGAGGAGGCAAGGTAGAAATGGGGCAGTGTCGGCCTCTAAGTTAGATCTAATCATCCTAAAGGTAAAGGGGTTTTAGGGTTTTTTTTTTAAGCATAACAAACATTTTTCGGATCGTGTTCAGGTTCGAACTCGAAATTGATCTGAAATTGACTCGCAACTGACCCGAAATTGACCCGCATGCAAAAAAGTGTTGTGTTCGAGCTCTACGGGTCCAATCCGAACACGACCCGTTTTTTTTTCATTGTCAATTTCGGATCACCTAAATTTGACCCGACCCATATATTTTTCCCAATCCAAACCTGCGAAATTCGTGTCGTTTTCGAATCGTGTCGTATTGTTACAACCCTGTATTGCCAGCCCTATCTTGTACCAATAGACAATATGATAATTGTTTTGGACAGGGATGAGGTAGGATTTTTTGTTCTTTTATTTTTGTCCCAAAAATTTTTTAATTTTTGTAATTTTCCTTACTAAAAATAAAAAATTCTTATACAATCCCTATTTTGTCCTCACTAAAAATTAAAAATTTTCACACAACTCCTACTATCATATTAATTTGATAAGAAAAAAGCTTATACTTTTACTATTTTGTCCCCATTAAAGTTAAAATCCTCACATAAACCTCAACAAAATTAAAAATTCTCATACAATATTCACTAAAATTTATTTTATATTGCAAAAAAAAAAATTTAATGTATGTCCCTACTAAAAAATATTCACGGCTCCGCCCCTGGTTTTGGGTACCCAGTAAAGAATTCTTTTTTTTCCCCCATCAATGGGAAGCAAAGAATTCTCCTATTCTTTATGCTTTGTTTGAATTTGACCCCTCCCTCAAAATTCATTCATTGTTCATTAACTCAGAACACGTCGTTGCCTGGAAGTCTCCTCAAAGTCTACGATTTTTAGGTTCCCATTCATTGCCTGCTGTTTACGTGTCAAATTGCGAGGCCGAATTTCTTGACCGCGAGACTGTTCAACAAAAGACCGCGGCACGGACTTTTTTTTTTTTTTTTTTGGGTGTTTACTTGTAGACAACGACTCTTTCCTGCTCAGATTGATTAGGAGATTAAGATGAATTAAGTAATGGAAAGGAAAACGGATAATGAGAGAAAGATACAACACGCCAATATTTTAAGCGTAAAATACGTAATAGATTATTATAGCTCTTTGTTTCTTCTTCTGTGTATTTACTGAAAATTTTTGAACAAAATTATTCAGAATGAAACAATTAAAAAAGAAAGAAAGAAAGAAAGAATGCTGTTGACTTGTCATCAAGCCCTTTACCTTTCCCCACAACAACAAAAGAGAAAACTATGGACAAGTTATCCTGTAATTCTCATTCTCCACCCCAAAAAAGAACTAAATATATATATATATATATATTTCACGCTAAAAAAAAAAAAAATTAACAGATAACAGTTATTAACACCCAATTATCTATCTAATTCCCCGGAAATCCTCCAATTTTGTTGCCGTTGTTTGAGTTGCTATTGGTGTTGGTGGCGGCAGCGGCGGCGGCGGCGTTGTTATTCGGATGAGCTCCGCCGATGATGGAGGAGATAGCCGCCGCAAGCGCCGCCGTGAAGTTGGGATCGGCGGTGATGGCAGCCGTGGCGGCGCTGAGAGAGTCGGCCAAGTTGGCCTGCTGAGTCTGGTGCAATTGTACGGCCGGCGCTTGGACTTGGACGTGGCCCAATTGGGAATTAGAGCTGCTCATGTCTTGTCCGGTTGATAATTGAAGGCCTGAAAACTTGGACTGGTTATAAAGAGCCTGTCCAAAGACTTGGGGCAATGAATGAGCCGGTGGACCACCACCGGGAGGTGGTGGTACTACTGCCCCAAAGTTCTGGGGCTGCCCTCCTGCGAACGGGACTTGGAATTGAGTCGGTTGCCGCTGGAACTGAAGCGGGTTCGGGTTATTAGTGAGGTCGAGTGTCACGGTCGGGAATGGAGCCGAAGCCGAAATGGTGGCCATGCTTGATGAACATGGAAGTATGGCCCTGGCCAGCAAATTCGGGTTCATTAGCCCGTCCGCGCTCGACATAGAGCCCGATAACAACATGTTCGCCGCCGCGGTGGTAGTTGACGCCATGGCAATCGCCGCAGGAGGCAGCGGGTGGTTATGATTCCCTTCATAAGTTGTGATCAAGATGGTTCGGTCTTCAGCACAACGTTGGACCTGATCACATTAAACAATTCAAACTCATTAGCTAGGTTAAATTAACTTCTGAATAGTTTGTAACTCTATATTAATGCAAGTGTAGTGTAATACCTGTTTGCGAACTGGACAACCAACGGCCATTGTACACCGATAATATGCACGAGGACAAGGGTTTCCTTTGGCCATCTTTTGCCCGTATTTTCTCCATTGGCATCCGTCAGTTATCTATACGGTCAGACGCAACATATATTTATCAGATTTAGAGATCAACATATATTTATCAGATTAAGAGATTTTTCTTTTCTATTTTTTTTTTTAATGATAATTGAACTAAATTTGATTGGGAGGAGAAACATACCATGGGAGCTTCTGATCTGGCACGGACCGAGACACGGGCTTTTCTCATGGTGGCATCAGTGGATTGTTCAATTGGCTTTGAGATGCTGTTCAACTTGGACACCTTGTTGGGACCCCAACCTTGAGACTCCGATTCGGGGCTCTCTTCCCTTCCGACCATTTTCCCATCTCGGAGGTTAGAGCTGTCGTCTTGATCATTAGTAAAACCAACCACGTCTTTGTTTCTGTACTTTGATGCCTCATCAACGTTGTTCTGGGGCGTCGCCGACCGTGTCCTGTCTTCCGATGAAGAGTCGTTCGACACCCGATCTGTGTTTGTCTGATTATGATCGGCCGCGGCAGCACTTGGTCCCAAATCCAAAAACTGCCTCTCTTGTTTCCTCTCTTGGTCAGCTAATTTTCCGGCCTCAACATTCTGAACGTTAATTTACACATTTCTAATTAGATATTCTTTAATCAAATTGTCATAACATAATTCAGGTGCTAATTTGGACGGTAGATTAATATAATCATGAGTTTGACTAATTAATGATCAGGTACCTCTTGGTCTTGGGTGGTTTCGGGTCGGTTAATATTACTGATCTGTTGTTGTTGCATTACAGCCATAAGATGCATCTGAAGAGCACTATAATTATGGGTCACTTGGCTTAGCAATTCTCTCAACTTCAGGTTTTCTGCGTTCATACGTTGAAGCTCCACTTGCAATTGTGCCATCTGAAATTACTTAAATTATTTAGCTGAAATTCACCATTTTTTTTTTTTAATTTCACTTGTGTAAAAGATTTTTTTTTTCCCTCCCTAATTACCTCAGTCTTGGCTCGTTTTTCTTCCACACGATCAGATGAAACCCCATCATCCACCGTTGAATGATCACTCCGGGTGTTTGCAGTAAGAAGGTGTAAACCAGTCTATATTCGATTAAGTAAAAGAAAATAAGTGAATTTAACAAAATGAACATTTACAGAAATTAGATAAAAATGGGATAGTAATAATAAACTCACATTTACATCCAAAGAATTCCGTGGCGCGGCATCGCCGGAAGGGTTCTCCTTCTTGACGCTGACGATGCTGATCGTCTTGGGATTGTCGTCACGATCATCATCATCGTTGACCAGCCTTTTCTTGTCCGAAAAAAAGTCGACCACGCCCACAGCGGCCGTCTGATTCTCATCAGACGGTTGGTCTTCGCGGCGGCCAAGCTTAGCCGGCGGAAACTCCATGCCGGGAAACATGATGCTTCTCTTTGCCGAACTGTGATCAAACTTGGAAGGTGGAGACTTGTTGAGGAAGAAACCCAGAGAGTCAGATTCCAGGGTGAGACCCCATCCTTTGTCCATAAAACCTCGAGAGAGAAAGTGAGGGAAACTGCAGGAAAATCCGATGGCTAGAGAGAGAAAGTAAAGAAGATAGAAAGAGAAAGAGAGAGAAAGAGCTGATGAAGAAGCGATCAGAAAGGGGTATATTTTGTGAGGTGAAGTCTGAAGTCTTTTACCGGTGCATTTGGGTCGCCTATAAAAAGGGTTTGGAACGTAGACCAAAAATTATTAGATTTTCTTTTTTCATTTTTTTTTTTTTCGGGAGAGAAGACCAATTTATTAGATTTTGATTTTCGTTGAAAATGATGGGATTTGATCAAGTTGCGTCAGACGGTGCGTCAGTTGACAGGTGGCATCGGCAAACGGGTTTCACCCAATTATCCGTTTTTTTCTATTTGCCTTTTCTTCTATATTTTATTGGATATTTTGGGGTAACCCGACCCGGGAAGTATAAATGGATTATTTGGGGGGGGTGGGGCCCAGTGGGGGGCGAGGAGTGGGGTTTCGTCTACATTTCGTCAAGGAAGAGTTTGACTGGTTCATAAATCAAATCAAGAGGGAAAAGGGAAAAAGAAAAGAAAATAAGGGAAGGAAAGAAAAATGAATCCACCGCCCCGAATTGTGCGGCGCCTTCCACGTGAGGAAATTTAAAAAAAAAAAAAAAAGTAAAGGAAAGGAAAGAAAAAGGAAAAGAAAAGAAAAGAAAAGAAAGGAAAGGAAAGTAAGGCCCTGAGAGAGAGAGGAGAGAGAAGGAAGGAAGCCAAGTCAACAAATTTGACGGCCCGGCTCTTTCTCTCTCTAATTGCGATTGGTTGGAATGAAGGCTGGGATTTGGGGACTGATGACCGACGACCGGGTGGGGCTGTGGCCAAGTCTCTCTGTGGGCCCCACATCCGCTCTCCACGTTTCAGATCTGCGCCGGGTACCTTGTTGACTCTTTACACCCCTCGGGGACCACGAGACGAAGGTTTTGTTAATATTTAAATTTAATTCTCATTCAAATTATATTTATTTTTATTTCACTTTTTATTTTATTTTTTAAAAAAAGTTAATAAAATTTATAATTAAATTTTAAAAAGTCAATTAACTTCAATTTAAAAATTTTATTTCCAATCGAGGAATCAAATACTAATAAGAGGGTGTTTGGAATTATAGTTTAAACTTGAGGTTTAAACTTAAATTTTTATTTTTTTTTTCAAATGTTTTTTGTTTTTTCTGAAAATTTTTTTTATCTTTTCTAAAAAGTTAACAAAAATTACTATTCAAACTTAAAAATTTCAACTCAAACTCATCCACCAAACAGGCCCTAACTTTCTTTAATTGATGTTAATTCGCTTCTCGATTCCTTCTAGCAATGCTTTCTTTCTTTCTTTTTTTTTTTTTTTTGATATCTTAATTGCTCAGTTGGTTCCTAAAATCAGGTTTGTGAGCAATTAAGTCAAAACGTTAATGGCAGGCAAATTCCATTTTAGAAAAAAAAATATACTTTTAATTTTTTAAGAGTTGAGATCATTTTAGTCATAAAAAAGACCAAAATATTACATGCGCAATAATTTAAATTGTAAAATTAAGATTTTTTTAAGGAAATTTCATTTTACAATAAAACAAAATACATAAGATACAAATAACCCCAAATATAAAGGAATTCAACACTGAATCAAAGACTAAATCTACCAGTAAATACCAAAATAGGCTAAGGGTGAATACAAGTATCGAGATTCAAACGGAGGAAGGCCTGTCCGGCACATAAACTTCGAACTTGACCATTGCTCATTAAACAACACCAAAACAGTTGAGAACTAAACCAGTTAATCGAAACCAATCTCCACGTAATGGGGGCACTTGCTCCACGGCATCCGACAACAAACAGATAGGAGACACAAGCAGAGGACATCACCTCCATTATTACCGAAGCAAAAACACTAGAGTAAATAAAAAAACACATCAAAAGAGCAGAAATATTAGCACCCTTATTACAACAAAATAAAAGAAAGATCAATTGGTAACAAGCCATTAAATGATTGGATATTTTAATTATTAGAATATAACTATATAAATTCAATGAAATTCAATAAAAATCAGTTTAAAAAAAAAAAAAGAAGGAGAACCTTTCTTATCTCATCGTAAATTTCTCATTTTATAACCGCTTATATGCGGAATGGTTTACATTTTTTTAGTTAGTAAAACGTAATTCTTTTTTTTTTTTTTTTTTTTTGAATTAATGATACATGATGTTCTCTAATAAATATAGAATTATCTATTTCAGATTTTTTTTTTTAAAAAAAAAGTTGAGTTGAAATTATTTATATTAAAATTTATTTCAGATTTCTTTATTCTATTCTGAGTTCTCACCGTGGAAAATGGAAATGCAACCCGCGGAATAGGTAGGCAGTCTTTGTTTTTGTATATTCCTTGTTAATTGGTCTAAAGGAAATATTAATAAACTTACATGTTAAGAAATTTTTAAATGGAATCTTGGAATATTCCCCCAGTTAACTATTATTGGAAATTTCTTGAAATGTCATATTACTTCAAAGTCCACTCTTTTGATCTCAAAATTTTTTAAAGCTTGAGGAACTTTAAAATATAATTATCCTAATATCTGAAAACTACAGAAACTCTTTTAAATGGTGGGTCATGGATAAGCATTTGTTGAATTTGCCATTTTTTTAGTTTCTGGAAGATGGTATTTTCTTTTTCTTTAAGAAAAGCTTAACCAATTTTTTTTTAAAACTTTTTTTTTTTTTTAACCAAAGACCAAATACCAATTAGTTCACTAGTTACTGGCTTACTTCTTCCTTAATCATGACGAGGTCGTTTTATAATTACATGTTTTACCGACTAATAAATCCACTATCCCCATCAAATTAACCTTTTATATTAGATATTAAATTAATTGATTGATACCCACAATTAGTCAAAATTGTCGCGTAAGTTCTGTCATGTTGTCGCATTCATCTTTGAATATCCATCCCTTCCAAAATTCTACATACATATAGTTTTTCTTTTGTAATTAATCTTCTTAGGTGTTATGATAGATGATTAATCAATTTGTTTCCGTATATCATAATCAATTTGTTTCCACACGTAAGGAAAAAAAGAGGAGAAAATCTATACATCTGAAGCTTATATTTAATTGATAGCTAAAATAATGATAAAAGGAAAGCTTGTCTTAAGCATGGCTTAAATAATGTATATTCTCCGTTAATAAAAATAGTACTTGCGTGGGCGTGGCACTAAATAAGAAAAAGGATCATATAAGTAAATTAGAAGCCTACCATTGGAGTTAACGAGAACAAATACATTTTTCTTCTTCTTTGAGGAGAATAACTAATATCTTTTCTTTTTACTCGAAGAATGATGAAAAAAAAAATATATATATATATTGATTTTGATATTAGAGAATTTGAATAATGAAATGACAAGTATAAAATTACCGAAAGATTACTCATTAAATCACAAATGATAAATGTGATTGTTTTATTCTATTTTTCAATTATTTTAGATAATCCGTGTGCTGCATGATTCCATGGTGCAAAGAAATTAAAGCACGAGATTAATCAGAAATTACCATACAATGAATCTACTACAATTACGGCGAACAAATTTTTCATGGTGCATAAATTTTCAACTTCTCGTGACGTTCTTTCACTTTGTCGTCTTTAATCCCGTTTAAAGTGTCATTTGAAATTTATTCAAGCTTGAGATGAAAAAGCAAAAAAGGTAACCAGCTACTAGTTTCTATCGTCTGTCTCCGGCCACTTGTAAAAAGGAGCTATAAATATATATTACTTTAAGCTTAATTTTCCTTACCTTGACTAGATGGAGTTTTATTTGAAAGAAACTTCAAATCAAACTTTGAACATCTTTAAGGATCGAAGAAAATTGTCGGCCAAAATTTGACCAAAATTGGGTTTTAATATCAACATATACTTTCATGCACCTACACTTTTTGCTATTGAAATGGATCACGTGGCTTAGACGTTTAGCGTTGATATTATGTTATATATATATATATACATATATATATATATTATATGCTACGTAAATTTTCCTTTTCAGTTTTCTAATTGGTTGGCCAAACTCGTGGGGATCGGACTTTGAATCCACATCCAATAGTAGATGATTTTCTCTATGTATGCCGTTGTCTGAAGAAGAAAGTTTTGGAGAGGAAGAGAAAGTGGTAAGAAACAGGTTTTTCTCCATTCAAACATACGGCGCAAGGTAGCTGTCTCAAAGAAAAAGAAAAAGGGAAAATGAGCAAAACGTGCTATTTGCAATTTGTTCCCCTAATAAAGATTCCTTTCAAAAGGGTCTTTAAGAAGAACCCGAAAAGTAATATTTTGTTCAGACTTAGAGTTAATATTAGAGAAATTATTCAGTGGACCAGCTGTATCATGTCATTGTGCTTTCGTGGTACATCCATCCAATAAAAATTTGGCATTTGGACGCTTTATCTTTGTAAAATTTTTTGTTGTATGTTTCTCTTTCCTAGTGTATATTTCCTTAATCAGTAGGGTAAATTACGATGTTGGTCCTTGAACTTTTAATTTTGTGCAACTTTGATCTCTAAATTTTTTTTTTGTAGCTGGAATGCCCCTCAACTTTTAAAATATTGCCATAATAGTCATTTACGTTAATTTTTAGACGGAATGCGTTAGTTAACATTATTTTTTGATCAAATTACTAACAAATTGTGTTTACTAATTAACAAAAATGACAATTGTTGTAACATTGTAATAGTTTAGAGGCATTCCTTTTCGTAGCATGGAATGATTATAAATTATTAAAAACGTTACTACAGTATTATTTTTTGTTAATTTTTTGATGGAATCCGAAGTTAGCGTCATTTTTTTTTACTAAATTACTAACATATTTCATTCAAAAATTAACAAAAATGACTACGATAGCAATATTTTAAAAGTTTATGGGCATTCCTGCTACAAAGAAAAGTTCAGCGACCAAAATTACAAAATGTTAAGAATTTAGGGAAAAATGAGCAATTTATCCTAATTAGTAAATCTAAATGTCATAAATATCTCACCTAAATCTTTTCATATTAATCAATTAATTAAAAAAAATCTTTTCTAAAGATTTTTTTTTAATATACTTAGAGACCTCCATATGATGTTTCTTTCTCTTTTTCTTAACATAAACAAAGACTTTACTGTTGGGAATGAGAAAACTTCTTTATAGAAATAAACTAAAAATCAAGAGATTGAAAAAAAAAAAAAAAAAGCTTCATTCACCTATATGTATTACTCACACGAGAAGATCCTAAAAAAATTGCTCCAAAAAAAATTTTTTTTTTTTGAAATGTAATGAAAACAACTAAGAAAAACCTTCATTCTTAAAAAATAATAAATAAATATATAAAAAGAAAACGAAAACTTCAATATATAGATTTTAAAAGCAAGAATTACCTTTTCAATTTAGAGTTGATGGTTGTTGATGTATTTGTACATATAGAAATATTTATTTATTGTCTTTCATATAGTACCTGCATGATCAAGAGTTGCTTTTACAGACGATATATATGAAAACAGTTATATGTGTATTTCTTGATTTTTATTTATTAACTATTTATATGGGAAAATTTTCTCATTCCATACAAAATGAAGTTTTCATTTGCATTAAAATTAATATAAAACGGTCTTCAAAAAAATTAATATAAGACAATTCCTAAAAAAAATTAAGAAACAAAAAAAGTACTGCAATATCGTTTTTTATTTTAGAGAAATTTAAATGTATGAAAGTTTTATATATAAGTTGATTTTTGTTTAAATAATTAGTTATATAAGGGATTTAGGTGAGATATTTATGTTGATTTAGATTTACTAATTAAGATAATACATACTAGGAAAGAGAAATACATAACAAAAAGATGAAATGGGTAAAGTGTTAAAATGTGAAACTTTAATTGAATGAGTATATCACATAAACACAATGACATGGTACACCTGGATATGGTATATCTGGACTACTGAATAATTTCTCTTAATATTACATGTATATGTGTGCATGTTTTAAACGTGGTTGGTTGGTTTAAAGTTCTAGTACTGTTTGTTCATCCTATTCATCTCTACGTTCACATATATATCCAAATATTGTTTGGCAACATCATACACAGATATCATGATTCATGTATACACACGCACACGCATATTGACAACCGCACGAGTTGACTAACTAAGGATTTTTGTAAAAAGTTCAATCTGTACGAAATATTACCCCGTTTGATCATATATAGCATTTGAAGGAAAGTATATTCACACAAACAAAATCAGTACCAAAGGGAGAAAAAAAAATGAAAATGCTATGATCACATATAGTTGCTTTTGGGGACATTGGTCAAAGTAATCAAGTGAGCTTAGAGGGAAATTTCATTGTTTACTTTAAAAAATAAATAAATAAATAAAGTTTTGGGAAGGAAGTTTCTTCCATGGCTAGTAAATTAGGATTAATACACTTTTTTTTTTTAAACTATGGCCAACTGTCGTCCTTTATGTTCTTTTCTTGTGCTGTATGAAAATTTCATCTCTGAATTTTGGCTATTAAATTCTTGAAGTGTGGCTAATCCGTTAGCACACAAACGTGGAAATCTTAGGATACAAAGTCAATGACCATTAATTCGAAGAGCAAGACTGCTATATGTATAATTAATTGCTTATGCAAATGTGAACAATCCTCCTGTTTGCCAGGACAGCTAGCGAGCTAACTACTTTATTCATGACATATAAATATATGTACGTACATATATATGTGTGGTTTTAATGGTTATTATATTTTTGTAATCATAGATAGTTATAAAACAAAATTATAAAAAGTAGTACATGTATTAACTAAATTGATGATGTCACATTTTTTGACTTGTTATAACAAGTTAAAACCAATTTATCTTAAATATAAATTAAAAAATTATTTTTACTAGATGTGGACAATTGTATACTTGGAATCAAAACCCCATAATTGGAAAAAAAAAAAAAAAAAAAAAAAGGGAATCGAATTATAAGCAGCAGCAAAACTTTCATAGTCCAATCTCAAAGTATTGCTTAATTAAGCCAAACAATATTCCATCTCTTGCACGATCAAAACTCAAAAGCTTGACACAAAGTTCCCGCATCAACTGACAAACAGTAGTTTAGATATCCTTATTTACATTAAATAAGAATTTAAAACTAATGAAATCGTAGTTTGTTTTAAGATAAATAGTAAAGTCTTAGTTTTTTATTAATCTTTTCTATGTAGTCTTGCTTTCAAAAAGTTGTAGTTATATATATATGTCTGATTGTTGTTCGTGAAATTTTTTTTTTTTTAAAGAAAACAGTTATTAGTTGCAAGAGAAAAAGGACAAATCCACAAGATAAGAATATATAAATATATAAATATATATACATTTATATTTTTGAATTGAAGATAGAATACAGTTCTTAGATAACTTTGTAGGATAAAACATATGAAGTTTTTACCTGTTACTTTGTTTCTAAGACGAATCTTTTTATTTAATCTTTCAGAACCAAAATCAATATTTTAATTTAGAAAAAGCATTATTTTTAAAAAAGGAGAACTATAAAACTTTGATTTCACTTCCACATAAAATATGGATATATTTGAAAAGAAGAATCATTGTATTTTTTTTTTTTACAGAGCAAAAGCAAAAAAAAAAAAAAAAAAAAAGGATTGTTTAAAGAAAATTTTTTGATTGGTGGGCATTTCAAGGATTAAAAAAATTAAAATTTAGTTGTGGGGTTTTTGTTGGAATAATAAGAGGGGCGTAATGAGTAATAACTGACATTTAAATTTTAGTTGTTCGATAATTTAAGAAAGGAGTAGAAAAAATAAATACTAAATCTAACATTTTATTTTCTTTCATATACCCATGTTTTATTTAAAATAATAGTAGTGTAACAAAGATTTTGCTGTATGCTTTTTATGAAATATGCTTTCTTTATAACTAAAAATTTTGTGTATTTTATTGCAAAAATGAAAAAAAATTCATGATTTATACAAAAAAAAAAAAAAAAAGGTAAACTTCAGAACTGTGATTTTGTTGTTTTTCATTTGCGTACACTTATTTGAGAAAAAATTCTACAATGATGTGATATTTGAAAAAAAAAAATTAAACTAAATCATGTCTTTTACTTTTGTAATTAATTTAAAAAATACTTTAAAATGTTATGTCAACAAGTTAATAACAAGTTGGCCGTCCAAATCTTATTTAATGAATTATTTAAGTTCCATGTTCATTAATTGTGATTAATTTTTTTTGGTGAACTACTCAATTTGTTACAACCATCTATCAATATCATGTGACTAAAATAATAATAATTAATCAGAGATGAGTAAATATTAGAATAATCATTGAAAACTCTTCCATATGTGTGTGTATATATATAAAAGAGAGTCCCATTCCTTTAGCTTTCGTGTTGAATTATTAGTGAAAGTATTGGCTAGATGAATCCAAAGGATTACTACAATTTTGGTATTAATCGAGCTTCTTTAATCCAATTTGGCACGTAACATTGCCGTCATTAACTAGCTTTACATATAGTAATCTTGTCAAAATTATCTATAACTTTAGCACATTTCACAGATCTAACACTCTTATCCCTCATTATGTCTCTTTAATGTCGTATAATAATATCACATTATATCAATTAAAATAATATATTGGTTAATTATGATATTTTATTTGTCATGATATGCTAAACCAAATCTAATTAATATTATACGTTGATTATAGTTACTAAACGATGCTTCATTTATCTATCCCCTTTTAAAAGTACAGACAGGAGATTTTTAAAAAGAAAAAAGCCTATCAATAATGCATGTTTTTTAATATTAAATCCAGTTACTACTTCATCAACTCAAGGCATTAGTATAAGTATTCAACTAAATCTTAGTAACAAGCGACCATCTGAAACTTCTCTTCTTATACCAAATACAACACTTAGTTACAAAAATGTTTTACTTTGTTCTCTTGGCTAGTTTTAGCATATTTTTCATAACAAATAAAGAAATAGCTCTAAGATCTCATTTTTATGGTAGTGATGAGTTTAGTCCACTCGTATTTCAATTTCGTTGGGTTAGCATGTTTAGGTTTAGCGTCTTAGCTTTCAATGGCTAAATCTAAAAATTTTTAGGTGAGAGAAAATTGACACTGATGATAAGTTCGGTACATCATATTAGTTATAAGAAAAGCCTACGGCGAAGACATAGGGCATTTTGAATGAGTTGAAGATTTATTTCTATTGTATTAATTGGAACTCAATTTTTTTCCTCTCTTATGCAAATTATGGTCATGTCAATAGATTAGTCCTTATTCTTCAGTATAAGTTACTATTTAATTGTTTTGTTTAATAATATAACACATTATTTGTTATATCGATTTTTTTACACCTTTTAGAGGATTTATGACATTGAAATATTTGCATCAGTTAGATGAAAATGTTGTTTTTATTCAAAAATAAACTAACAATTACATTCCGTAATTTCTTTTAATTTATCCCTTAGATTAGACATTACTATATATGGGGATAAATTAACTAGAATATACATGTAAATGTAATAGTTTTTTTTTTTGTCTTAAAAAAAAAAAAAAAAGAGGGAATTGCATCATACGGCACACATAGAAAGCGTCCAAAATACAATTCCAATTGTCAATACCCCTCTCATTAAACTATCACAGATTTTCAAACCCCAACAGCAAAATAAAAATCAGCATTGAAGAAAAAGACAGAGTTGACTAGGATTTAGGTTGACCATCTGATGCAACCCACGTGGCTAGTTGCATGGCGTTGAAATTGGGGGTTAATGTTCGGTTCGACAGTCAGGATTTAAGAAAAATTGTCATGCCAATACACGGCTAGACCACGCTATGAACCACTTTGACACTTCCACATTACGTATACACACACAAGTAGACTAGTAGCTACTTCAATTATGCCTTTCACACATCATTATTTACAACATATATATATACACATAATATCAGGAGATTGGTACTGAAAAAATAACTTATGTATCGTTGTAACTCTGTGTAAATAGTAAGATTAGATTTCTTCGCCGTTGTTGAAAAAATAATCTATTTAACAGAAGGATTTTATTTTAAATTATAAAACTTATATCATATTTTTTATTTTTTATTTTGATATGATATTAACTAGATCTAATGTTTAAAAACGTACATCACAAATAAAGAATATACTATCATAGAACAACTCATTTAATTAATTAATGCTTGATTAATTATCGTTATTTTTTTTAACAGAGTTGCTTATGTAACCAACCTTGATTATTCTTCCAGTTGTGACAAGTCATCATCTTTCAGTAGTACATCCTTATTTTTCAACAACCGGGCCTTGATTTGATTCCCAATTTTTTCCTTTGTTTATTTACGCGGTTCAAACAAATTTCTCTCTATTTTCAAACCCCGCATTAAATGCCGACAAATCCATGACAGTCACAGCTATTTATGTTTTGAAACGTTGAAACCACAGCAAAGTTTTGAGTCTTTTGTCATTATTTCCTGTTTTTTTTAATTAAATTCATTACATTATTGAGTAAAAACTGTCGAATACCCATAATTCATTGTCAACTAAACAGCAACCTTATTTCTGAAATTTTGGTCCCCTGTTGATTTGTATATTGTGTTGTAGCTGTCACATGTTAATAAGAAACACCACCGGATTGAACAAGATATTGAAATTCTAGAATTTTTTTTCTTCTTCTATTTCCTTGCATATTTGAGTATTCAATTCAATGCCCATTTTAATGATGCAAGCGACAGGCCGCAACTTGGACTGTAACAACTGATAAATCAATTGGTATTTGGAAAATTATTTGAAACCAAAATTTTTATTGAAGCTTTTGTCTCTTTCTGAAAAATGTTTTTGTTTTTTCTGAAAAGTCAACAAAAATTATTATAAACGTAAAATTTCTAACTCAAACTCATTCATCAAACGTACTTTCTTCGATTTTCTTGAATGAAATTAACTACTATGTATTTGATAGAGAGATCACTGGCTTAGGTTGAACTTGGACTAATCTGCCTATATATGTTAATTTAATTCAAAATATTGGCAGAGCTATTCCTTTGCCTTGCCCTTGAGTGTTTATAGGGTTTTGGCGCTGGATCGATGACATCTCCAGTTGATCGAAAAGTTTGGTAGAGTCCAAATCTTTTACCAAAATTGTTCAAAAAGACCGATTTGCTTTTAGATTTTTCAGTTTCCGAATAAGAACAGACCTTACCAAATTAAAATTTTGGTTTGTTCATCACGGTCCCTACAACCAATTCCAACAGACATGGAGGTAATAGTGCAAGTTGCACATAGAAATAGTTGCAAAGCTGAGATATTTAGTTATACTCTATATAAAAATATACATAATATTTCCATTTTTTTTTTAATTTTCTCTTTTGGCAAGATTCATCCCATCAAAATTGTATGTTCTTTACAAAACTAACTTAAGATATTTTGCGTAGTCCATTTATAGTACTAAAAATTAACGTTGCTGGAGTTGGCACAAAAAAAAGGTTGCTTCTTTGCCTTTGTGGATGGGTGTTTTTATGTCTGCTTGGTCAGCCACGTTTTGAAGCCAAAAAGGTTGAAATAAGATCCAAGTATTGGGGTATGGACTTGTGTTTGGACAATCCAAAGTAAAAAAGAACAGCTCAAGACTTTGCATAGACAATATGTATATATGTGTACATGAATGTATTATATATATGTCGGTCCATGTTGACGGTGGACTAAATTAACCGAATCTCTAAGAACAAAGAAAAGCATCTAAATTGATAGCTTTCACACCATTTTTTTTTTAAATTTTTTTGGGAATTAGTCTGAATTACTTCTGGTCTGTACCTGCATACTTTGTGGGAACTTTCGTCCGTGCATTCCTACTTGAAGACAAGACTTTGGTTAAAAAAAAAAAGTTTGCTTTTTACTTTTTGATTTTCATTCAATTTGTTCTTTCAACTAGGAGCGTCTTTGCAGACCAAAGTTATAATCTTAAACCACAGACTTCTCCTTGTAATTTAAATATTTTGTGCGTTTATATAATAAATATAAAATATTTATTAATACTTTTCCAAATGTCACCGCTAGTACTAGTCAGCCTCGCAGCCAATTTGTTGGATCAAGCTATTCATTCATTAATTAACCCCTTTGACGGTGGTGAGAATATTGTGACCAAGTTTTTGGACTAGTATATTATATATGGCCAATACATATATTTCAAATGCAGCCATGTGAAGAAGTTGATTTTTTTTTTTTTTTTTTTTGGTTTGGGTGTTGCATTGCAACCCTTGCATATTATACGCCTAAATTAGTTGGTCTTTATAAACTAGTTTTAAAGGAAGGGGTAAGAAAGTGTACAGATATAAAATTGATGGGACTTAAAAAAAAAAATGGACAGGCTTAAGAATGAAAATAGAGGATTCACAAGAAATTATAAAATTGAAAAGGAAAAAAACTAAAAATTTGGTTTTGGAAGCGTTGCTTTGCCTAATGTTCCTAAACGCGATGTATCTTTCCTTCGTAACTTGGCCAGGGGATATTCTGCAAATTTTTAATAATTCTTTCAACTTCTTCCCTTGTTACATCGGACGAAGAGAGTCTCAAAGCATCCAAGATTTCTTCTTCGGGAATCTATCCAATTTTCCCTTGTGGATCAATTTATGATAATCTTTGGTTGAAAACCCTAATAACCTCCTCCTCCCACCAGTATATGTTTTATTCACTAGTTGAAACTAAAATTTTCTAGCTTATTTTTTTCTTTTTCTAAAAAATCAACAAAAAAATTTAGCTAGTTTTTTAAAAGTCAAATAACTATAATTCAAAAAATTTAGTTCTAATCAGTGAACCAAACACTAATTCTCCGAGTTATATTGACACTTGACAGAAAACAACATACTTGGAACTTAATTTCAGATCCTTTTTTCTTTTTTTCTTTTTTTGGCTTCATTCCACGACATTTTATCAAGGTTTTGAGGACACAAAAACCGCAAGAGAAGAGGAACCCCACCAACCGCCCCACCCCCAAAAACAAAAACCCCAAACAACCCCTTGTTGGGGGGGGGAGGGGGGGGTGTGGAGGTGTGGGGTGTGCAATTAACCTTTTCGTTAACGTAGTCTATTCTCTTCTTTTATTCTTTCAATGATAACATTTTTTGTTCTTTTGGGGTCTCCCTTCCTTCTTGTTGTCCACTCTTTTTGTAATCGTTTTTCAAAACTGTTTGTCATTTTCAATTGCCGCTGTCGTTTTATAGTTTTGAATGCTCATCATGTCGAAGCTATCCATCTAAATCTATATTCTCGTTTTACACACATATTGTCGTCTTTCCATCTAAGTCATTTTTATTGTCGTTTCAAGGATAGTGGGTTTATAGTTACTGTCGTTTACGGGCTTGACGACAACTTTCTGTTTTATTGTCGTTTTCCTTTTCTTCTACTGTGATAATGTATCTTCGAGACTTCGACACCTGCCGGCCTTTATTTTATTTTATTTTATAAATATATCTGATCGTTTTTATATCGTTCGCCATTTTTTTCATCGATCACCATTTTTTTGGTTACCTGATGCCGATTATTATTAAAATTTTCCTTTTGTCGTTTCCATTATAATAAATCATTTTCTTCTCTTTTGTTATTTTTTTGAGTGGATTCTCTTACGTTATTTTATAAATGAAATTTTGTTTGACCTCCAGATTTTAATCATTCTTTGGTTTTATACTTGTATTTTAAGTCTCCATTTTGTCACTAAATAGTTTATTGCGGCATTCTAGTTTACTGTCGTTTTATTTGTCAGTGTCCTTTTCCATTTGATGTTGCTTGACCTCGTTCATTGTCCTTCTCATATATATATTTTTGCAGTTACTTTTCCTATTGTTTTCTAATTTTCTTAAAGTTTTATATTGACGTTGTCCACTTTTCTGTCGTTTTCCAGGTCTTGTCTTGTATTAGAATTTCTAATATTCATTGTCGTTTTCCAAGTATATTGTTGGTAATTATCATGCTTGTCGTTCCCAGTTTTTAGGTTTACTCTTTTTCTTTTCTTTTTTTTTTTTTTGGTCGTCTGCGCTTTCACGGTCGCTCCCCAGTTTTGTTGTCGTTTACTTTGTTATGTCGAGTTTTTGTCGTTTGAAATGCTATAGCTAAATTAACTTCTGGGGGCTTTTTAATTTTTTGTCGTGTTCCCCTCCCCACACCTTCCCTTTCAACTAGGACATTTTTGCCCTTTTACGTTAATTTCTTGTTTTCTCTCGTCGTATTGTCAACTCCCGCTGTGCTGCCGCCAAACCCTTCACCGTCGTTCTAAATTTTTTGTCGTTTCTCCTTTTTGTCGTTTTCCATTTGCTGTCGTTTTGCTGTTATTGTTCGCAGGTTTCATCGTTATTGTTACTGTTTTTATTATCGCTATTGTTTGTACAGACTTTTTGTCCAGTAAGTTGCCGTTTATGTGTTTATAGCAAAAATGGAGACGGCGAAGTTTGAACTTTGATCCAGCTTGGATCCCCTTCCCCTTGCGTTTTTGTTTTTTCAATATGGAAGGTTGTGGTTGTTTGGGGTTTAAATTTTACCGTCTTTTTCACCTTGTGCTGGTTGCTTTTTGTTGTAGTTTTTCCTCTAGTCGTCGTTTTCTTAATTTCTATATTTTCGCGCCCCAACTTCCTTACGTTGATGTTTTCTGGTCCTCTCCTTTATTGTTGTCTTCTTTTTTGTTGCCGTTTTGCATTGTTATTATTGCTTCTAAGGATTTGTCGTCGTTTCTAACTTTAATTGTCGTGCGTTCAAAATAGCCTTCTACTTGTCCCGTATTTGGTTGCAAGAAAAGAAGACGATGATTGGTTTGTTTCAATCTTAGTGAGTTGGGACTTGCGTCTTCTACCTTTTCCGTTGTGATTCGTAGTCCATCTTGATTGCTCTTTCTGTGTTCTGTTTTCGTTATATGTTTTGACTTCTCAGTGTCGTTTGCCACATATTTCGATGTTTAGTTTTATTATTCTTTCCGCTTTTTTATTTTATTTTATTTTTTAATTTCTCAAATTAGTTGACGTCTCGACTTTTGTTGTCGTTTGTTTATTTATCGTCGATTTCATCATCATCATCATCATCATCATTTAAAAACAACGATAGAAAAATAATTCCAATCATAAGTTATCATCTATTTCTATTTAAAGAGCAAGTAAAGCTAAATCATAAGTCGTTTAAACACAGCTAAACACATGATTACCCAGATATTTTGGAGTAAGAAATAAGACAAAGTAATCCATATTAATCATGAATAAGTAATATCATCCTCTGTCATATTTGAAAAATAAAAACTAATAATTATAAGTACATATGAAAATCAGTTAGAATAAATTAAGTCCAGATTTAGGACTTGTTTTAAAGTAAAAACTTCTTGATTGTCTCTCCTTGATTGATATAGACATCTTAGAAGTAGTGAGATAATGGGAGAGATAGCAAAATAGAAAAGCAGTGCATCTTTTTTTTTTTTTTTTTTTTTTTGAAACTTTCGTAGAGAGACGAATGACAAAATATTTTTGAAACTCTCCTAAAGAAGAGATTTAATATGTATAATTTATAATACTCTCATAAATAATGAAGACTTATGATGATAACCAGAGTCATAACAACTAGTAATGTTGACGTTTTGAGGTGTTGGCTTGTATTTTTATTAGTATCACTTAAGGGTTATTTATTCATTTATTTATTTTTGGTGCAGAATAAGAATTGTGTTGTTTTACACTGTTATTGTTACAACTGTTATTTATTTTCGTTTTCCAATTTCTGTTGCTTTGTTTGATTTTCCTTTTAAATATTATAGCTGTTGTCCGTTTTCAGTGTCGTTTTTCAATTTTTAATTGTTTGAATGTCGTCTTTAAAACGTTTGTTAACTTTAAATCTTCAATCGAATTTTAACAAAGAACCATTGGAGCTCAGAATTGGAGATAAAAGGGAGAGTAAGAGAATTTTCCCTCGAAATTTGGAAATATATCCGTTGGCATCATAGGAAGCTTTCAAAGAAACTTGTATATTTCTATTTTTTTTAATTTTTTGAATAAAAAGGAAACGCTTTAACTCAGAAAGGAATATGCAACTCCAAACTCGCCTAAACCAGATATAATGTTTGATATTTTCTGGAATCATATACTGATGGGTCTAAATGAGATCATACGATTGTCGTTTATCAATTACTAGGTTATTGTCGTTTCTCGTCTTGTTAACGCTTTCCATTTTGTAATGATCATGGGATTCTTATGCCTTCTTCATATTGTTTTCACGTTCATTTTTTTTTTCTTGTTGTTTACTTGACTTGTGTTATCTTTAATATAGTTGTGTTTTTCTATGTGTTCACTGTTAAAAATTGATTATGTCCTACATTGTCAAGTTAATGAAATGAAACTATTATAATGCTAATGTATAGATTTGATACACTCCTCTTTAAAAGTTAGCCTCTGGATATGATTGTTATCCAAATCTATTGATCATGATATTGGATTCATTCATTTGCATGACACTCTACGCCTGAGAAATACTGTTCATAATTCAGTTGGTCACACATCAATAAATTTCTAAACTATTATAGTGTTTATACGTGAATTAAGCACCATCTCCCTTAAACTAACTTTTGAGAATGATTTCACTAAAGTCCATTTGATATTTCACCGCTTCAATTTCCTCAATTGTTTTTTATGTTACAATTGCTCTTTTTGCCTCGTTTTTTATTTTATTTTTTTTATGCTGTTGTTTAACATAAACAAATTCAAACTGGAATTTGATCAACCAAACATCTTTAAAAAAGAAAGAAAAAATAGTTTAAAGGATAATCCTATTTTGTGCAAATAATTGAAGAATAAGCTTGATCCTTTTTGTGGTAAAAGAATATATTTGCTTTTTTTTTTTTAGGACTCGTTTGGTTCACCAGTTTGAGTTGAAAATTTTAAGTTTCAATAGTAATTTTTTTTTACTTTTCAGAAAAGACAAAAAACTTTTTCAAAAAAGATAAAAAACTTTTTCAGAAAAAGACAAAACTAAGATAAAAAGCTTGAGTTGAGATGGCGAAACAAACGAAGGCTTAAATAAATGAGGGCAGAAGCTGTTTGATTGCCTACATTTCCCAATAAACGACACCTCCTGGCTCTAGCCAAGAGAAATATATAGAAGAACAACAAAACGACGAGTCATATAACCTGTACGACATGTTGTTTGAATTGAATCGTTTCCCGCACGAAAAAAAGAGAAGAATCACCCAACCGTTCAGTAATCCACTCCAAATTTCCCCGTAGACTTTTGAAGTCAAAGTAGTCACCAGAAGCAAAAACAGCCAGCGATCAAACCCCGATCATCCTCTGCTTTCACGCTCTCCAGAAATTTTCTTTCCTCTCTCTGCCGATCTTTCTATCGGATCTCTTATCTCCGCCGATCGGAGATCAGTTTTTCTTCGCCTCTAAAAACTATACCCAGAAAAAAAAAAAAAAAAAAAAAAAAGAGGGAATGTTTGAAACGGAAAGAGCCTCATGGTCGTCCTCTTCTCCCTCAAACTCCCCAAGAAAGGGCGAGGTGCTGCTGAGCTTTTGCGAAGAAGAAATCGGCAAAAGCTTCGCGAGCCATCTAAAAAGTGCTCTCAACAAGAAAGGAATCGACACAGTCAAGCGGGATGTTGAGGTAATCGGCCGAGATTTGAAGTGCTCTGTTATAATTTTCTCGCCGAATTACGCCTCCTCTGCCTCGCGCTTGGACGAGGTCGCCAAGATTCTTCATTGGAAGGACACTTTGGGACATAAGTTGATTCCGGTTTTCTACGAGGTTCCTCCATCTGATGTGGGTAAACAGAGTGGGAGTTTTGGGGAGGCGTTTTCTCTGCATGGACAAGATTCTAGGGCGCCAGGATGGAGGAGAATGCTTGCAACCGTGGCTAAAATATCTGGGAAGCATTTTGAGAATAGGTATACATTTGCTTCTCTAACTGATTTTACGGTTTCAGATTTCATAGTTATTACTTGATTACACCTTGAGTAGAATCTTTACTCCAATTGGAATAGAATGTTATGGATGAACGTTCTAGTAATTAGGAAAATAGTTGTTGATTTTAATCCATTAGAGTGTGTGATTGTCACAACAAGAAATGAGATTTATTTGAATGGTAAAATTATAATATGTGGTGATAACATCAGTAAATTTGGGCTTGAAGTTGCAGATTTGTACGAATTTGAGCTTCTATAGCTGCTTTCCTAGTACTAAAAAGTTTGGCAACCATTTTAGTTCAAACTTATTTCAAACTTTTTTTTGTCTTTTTCCTAAAAAGTTTTTGTTTTTTTCTCAAAAAGTTTTTTGTCTTTTCTAAAAATTCAAAAAAATTTACTATTACAACTAAAATATTTCAACTTAAACTAACCAACCAAACTCACCATAAACTAGGCGTGATGTTTAGTTCCGTGTTATGTGTTGTTGTGGACTGACTGTCTGTATTTGTTATGTTAAAATTTCAAGGGACGAAGCACAATTTGTAAAGGAGATCGTTGAACAGGTATCAAGTAAATTAAGTACTGTTGCACCACCCTCCAACATTTCCGATGATTTTTCCCGATGGAACTCAAGTGTGGGCGTGGCAAGCCTCATCTCTTCTCTGTTTACCGACGTTGCCAACATTCCTCCTGCTTTTTTTTTTTTTTAAGTCTGATGAAACCTTTTATATCGCTTCTACATTTGACCCACGAAGCTTAAGAAAAGTCCTTGCAGTTTCCTATCGACGCAAAAAGTTTCCACAGTTCTGATGAAAAAGGTTGACAAGAGGACCCACCTTCATTTTCTCTGTGCTTTACAGTGTTGCAGAATTTGTACATTATTATGATAGAATGTGGAAGAAATGAGCATCTAGTGAGTTTGTAATATGGGATAGTTTGTTATGACTGATTGTATATCCCATTCTCAATGCAATTTTCCTCTTATTTTCAAGCTCAAAAAAAAAAAAAGAAAAGAAAAAAAAAAGAGGAAAATTCGGAGGCTTACAATAAATTACAAAAGCATATCTAAATTAAGGAAATTTGACGGAGCCCGATATAATTGTCACACCAGCTAAAGCACATATAGCACATAATGGAATTCAAAAGGATAACTACAAATTAAGAAAATTTAAATATTCCTGCGAACGTAGCTTCAGACCAAATTGGAATTCTATGGGGCATCTGCTTCCTAAGGCCAGGCATGTCCGACTACGACGGATCACCCCATAACATAGTTTTATTTGTTTACAGATTTGGAATAAATTTCCTTGCAATTCATTTTATTTTCATCACAGTAAAGGGAATTGCTTTAAATTTCTTTCTTTCTTTTGTTTGTTTGTTCTTTTTTTAATTACCTTATGGCTAAAGTACGCTTGAAAGATTATTATTATTATTTTTTTCCCTAGGAGTAAAACTACGAGTAATGTGGTTCATTGAAAAAAAAAAAAGGTACGAGTAATGGAAATTGCAAAAAGTCATGCAAGATGCCGAGTAAGAGTAAAATTGCTCTCCCTCTTTCTCTCTCTTGTTTGAAAATGAGAGGAAAATTGCATTGAGAATCGGATATACACGATCAGTGATTACAAACTTTCCCATATATATATATATATATATATTTTTTGGGTAGAAACAAATTATTCCATATTACAAACTCACTAGAAGCTCATTTCTTCCACATCCTATCAACTATCAAACAAATTACGCAACGCTGTAAAGCACAGAGAAAATGAAGGTGGGTCCTCTTGTCAATCATTTTTTTTTTTTTGTTCTGCTTTCGGCGCCACGTCAATAATGTGGAAATTTTTGCATCGATAGGAAACTGCAAGGACTTTTCTTAAGCTTGTTGGGTCAAATTTTGCAGCGATATATAGGTTTCAGCAGACCAAAAATGGAAAAAGCAAGAGGAATGTTTGCAACGCCTGTGAACGGAGAAGAGATGAGTCTTGCCACGCCTACACTTGAGTTCCATCCGGAAAAATCATCGGAAATGTTGGAGGGTGCAACAGTACTTAATTTACTTGACACCTATTCGACGATCTCATTTACAAATTGTGCTTCGTCCCTTGAAAACAAATACAAACAGTCAGTCCACAACAACACATAACACGGAACTAAACATCACGCCTAGCTTAGTACGAGGAAAGCAGCTATAGAAGCTCAAGTTCGCACAGATCGGCAACTTCAAGCCCAAATTTACTGATGTTATCACCACATTTTATATTTTTACGTTCAAATAAATCACATTTCTTGTTGGGACAATCACATGGTACTCTAACGGATTATAATCAACCGCTACTTTCCTAATTACCTGCTCTGTTAAGTAGTAGTTGCCAGGGCTACCCGACGGGCGGCAACAGAACGCTCCTTTTTCTTAATTTAAGATTAATCAGATCATTACTAACTTGGGTTTTTTTCCTTTTTAAATGGTCAAATATTCCCATGCACAACTGTAAAGTAAAAGATAAAGGAAACCATATTCGAACAAATTTCATAGGAGAGTAGAATTAAGGACTAGAAAGTCTAAAAAATTAAGAAAGATAAAGGAACAATAGAAGAAATGCATACTCGTCCTGCAGCTCAAATCCAGGTAGTTTGGCCACTTCTGCCAAGGCAACTCTCCAGCTTGCGGTTAATTCCATCTCAGAGTTTTCCTCACGCCTCTCAAATGCCTTTCCGAAATCTCCAGTCTGATTTTCACATCACGTGGCTCCACATGGTAAAAAATCGGTACGACGATCTGGCTCGTTGCCTTCATGCAATCAAGAATCTTGACAAGTTCGATCAAGCACCACTTGGAAGATGCATATTGAGGTGAGATAATGATTATCAAACATGTTGAATTCTCGATTGCTTGAATCAGCTGTGGCGATACGTACTCGCCTATCTCCACGTTTTCATCGTCTGCGAAAGTCTTAATTCCCTTTTCACACAAAGCAGCTTTCAGATGAGCTCTAAATTTGTTTCGTGTATCTGCGCCTCTAAAGCTCAAGAATGCATCGTATTCTGTTGAAAATTTTGGAGTGGAAGAAGATGAATTAGACGAAAAAGACACCATTTTTGTTTCGGTCTTTTTATTTTCTCCTTTAGATTCAGAAGCAGAGAACAGAGAACGCTTCACTGGCCTGATTGCAAGAATGGAACACCTTCTCTGTTGACTGAACACAGCGGAGAGAATCGGGGACAACAAGACGAGAGGAAATTTCCAAAACTTTTTAATTTCTTCTTTCTATAAAAATGCAACGGATCGGAGACTTTGCTCTTTTTGCGCTTTATCAATATGGAAGGTTGTGCCTGGTTTGTTGTGGTTTATTTTACCGTCCTTTTAAACTTGCGTTGGTTCCTTTTTGTTGTCGTTTTTCATTTAGTCGTCGTTTTTCATTTACCTCCTATATTTTCCTGCCCCACCTTCCTTACATTGTTGTTTTCTGGTTTTTCCTTTTTTATTGTCGTCTTCTTTTTTGTTTATTGCTTCTAAGTTTTTGTCGTCGTTTCTAACTTAATTGTCATGCGTTGTCTATGATTTAATTTGAATTTGCATCAATGGCGTTTGAATATAGTCTTCTACTTGTCCCCTATTTGGTTGCAAGAAAAAAGAAGAAGATTGCTTTAAGTGGGTTTCAATCTTGGCGCTTCTAGCTTTTCCGTTGTGATTCGTATTCCATCTTCTTGTTTGCTCGTTTATTTTATTTTACTGATGTTATTTACTCATTTTCTTATTGTTATGTTTTCGTTATATTATTTGATTTTTCGGTGTCGTTTGCCATATATTTCGTAGTTTTTTTTATTGTTATTCTTTCAGCTTCTTTCTTTTATTTCTCAAATTAGTTGACGTCTCAGCTTTTGTTGTCATTTGTTTATTTATTGTCGTTTTCATTTTGTTTAATATTTTGTCAAAACATTTAGTTATGTTGACGTTTTTAGGCTTTGGCTTGTATTTTTATTAGTATCTCTAAGGGTTATGTCGTTTTACACTGTTATTGTTAAAAACTGTTATTTATTGCCCTTTTTCAATTTTTGTTGTTTGATCGTCCTTTAAAATATTGTAGTTGTTTTCTGTTTTCGTCCTCGTTTTCCAGCTTTCTATCGTTGTCGTTTTTTTAATATTCTCTCCTCTTGTTTTACATGACACCAACTTCAATATTAACTTTTTTGAATACGTCAACTCATGTATCATATTTTTATTAATAAATACAATCAATCGATATAGTAATACTTTGAAACTTACCAACAAAAAATACATAATCCATATACCACATATGTTGGTACTTAAAAGTTAATATTAGAGTTGGTGTCCGTAACATTTTTCTTATATGTCATAGTTATTCTTTGTTTGTTGTCATTTTCTATTTTACGTGGTTTTGACTCTATTATCTTTTTTTTTTGGTTTCTCGTTGTCTAATCTCTTCTTGTGGTCATTCGTTTCGCTCTAGATTTGGTTGTCGTTTTCATACTTGCGTTGTTGTTATTTATGTTGTTGTCGTATACCTGCTTAAATTTTGTTTTCTCTTCCTGTCTTTCTGCTCTATTATCATCGATTCCCTTGTTTTTTTCCCCATTTTTTCAATGTTGTCTCTTTATTTTTTGATTGTCCCCTTTAAAAATTTTGGTAATTACTTTTGATCTTTTATCGAATGTAAACAAAAGAACCATCGGAGCTCAGAATTGGAGAAAAAAGTAAGAGTAAAGCAAACGCTTTAACTCAGAAAGGAATATAAAACTTCCAAAATCGCTTACACCAAGAATGAAATTCACATGTACTAGAAGAAGCACAACTTTCTCTCCCCATAGTTATTACCAGATTTAGTACTGTTGATATTTTCTGGAATTATACTGATAGGTATGGATGAGATACGATTGTCTTTTATCAATTACAAGTTTATTGTCGGTTGACGTCTTGTTAGCGCTTTCCTTTTCGTAATGATCCTATGATTCTTATGCCGTCTTCCTACTGTTTTCACGTTCATTGTTTTATTTTTTTTACTTGTTCTTTACTTGTGTTATATTAATAGAGTTTTATTTTTCTATCGATTCATTGTTAAAAGTTGAATGTGTCCAATGACAAAGTCATGATTTATTGATAGGGGAGTCAACAAAATTTTTAATCAAGATTATACTAATATATAAATACACTTATTCTCATGTCTGGCATTTCATTTTTACTGGACATGAATGACATTTGTACCGGTTAGTCTCTTGGGTTATACTAGATAGTCTCTTGGGTTGTACATTACTTTAGTTTCTTGGGTTGTCCCCCCCTCTCTCTTTCTCTCTCTCTCCCCGCCGAACGGCCGAATGTCGGACATGAGAGTATTTATATATATATCTAATAATTTTTGTTTATTAAATTCATAATATATTGACATATGATCAAAACATCAAGATTATATCTAAATAGAACAATATGTCACTGTAAGTTATAATATGTAATTAGAAATAAAAATAATGCAAAAAAGAACCTGAAATTGAAGTGTTGATCTTAATATTTTCATAATACCATAGTCATTCAAGTTTCGCATATTGAAACTCCAAGTCTAGTATATCACTAGTAAAAATGAAATATATATACATAGATATTATGCACTTTCAAATAACATTATTTTCTCAATAAAAGAGCAACTATGTTAAATTCATATATCTCAAAATATCATTTTCTTCTCTTTAATATAAGTTGTGCAAATTTAAAAGTAAAATAATACATTGAACAAAAGAGCAAATTTCCAAATTTGTTTGGGAATGGTAGAATGAGAAAGTGAAGAGTTGGCTTTCTCTGAAAGCTTTTAATTTATGTGTAGACCAAATATTACTTAATAGGCAAGTCTTTTAAAATATTGGGTTGTTAAAATTATAGTTCAAATTTAGATTTTAGATCACGTCACTAGGCTCACTAATATTACTGGATTTAATAAAAATGTTTTATTTTTAAAATCCAAATTGTTTGCCCAATAAAATATAAATAACTCTTAATTTAAGGGGAGTCAAGATTAATTTACACGCATATATATATTTTTGAATAAATAAAAACCCACTATATAAAAATTGTCACGCATCGTAAAGTTATTGTGTTTATACGGGATTGAGCACTCGCTCTTAAAGTTAGCTATTGGATATAATTTCTGCCCAAGTCTTTTTTAAGTGGTGTCTATTTCGTTGTCGTTCTTTATTTCTGCAGTCGTTTTCCACGTTTAGTTGTTTTCTTATTGTTTAAAATACCTCTTCTCGTTTTAGTTTTCAAATTTCCCAGTGAACAAGAATTCTTAGGCTAGCAATCTCTTCCTTTTAGTGAAAATATGAAATATGCGAAGAGGAATGCCTTTGGATTTGGTATCTCGGTCTCGGGTCAGGCGTTTGAATAAATGAGGGCATTGATCGGCCGCGTAACAGTGGGGTGTGTAGTTGAATTTGTTTATATGGGTTATAATACAAGTCAGCCAATGTATAATTATTATTAGAGATAAAGGTCACAAATTACAATGCCAAATTGAAACTCATGTCTTTATAACTAACGTTAATATTATCCCACAAAAAACTAAAATTACAACTAAGAGGTGTTTGGTTGGTTAGTTTGAGTTGAAATAGTAAATTTTTTTGAATTTTCAGAAAAGACGAAAAACTTTTTGAGAAAAAGACAAAAAAACAGTACGGTTTGAGTTGGAATGAATCAACTCTCCAAACACCCCCTAAAATTTTAAGAGTTGCATAAAATTTTTAAAAAATAATAATAATAATAACAACTATGTATATGGGGATAATGGGGCTGACTCACAAACTGAGTTGGGGAAGAATCAAGAAGCAGATCTCACACAGGGAGGGAGGCGACGGGAGTTTGAGGTGGGGAAGAGGCGCGAGTCACGACGCAGATCTGAGGTGAGGGGCGACCGCGAACTTGGTGGTTGGGCGTCGTCGATCTGGCAGGGTTTGCTCGATGGAGAGTACGAGGGTGAGTTGGGATAGCTGTTGAGGAAAGTGGGTGGTGGAAAACTGTTTGGGTGTAAACAAACGGAATCAAAAGGGTTTGAGGCGTAGGAATTACTTTCCTTAAAGTTTTATTTGCTCCCACTATGAAAGTTTGCTATCGGGTGTTTTGGCAAATTACCTCCAAGATACAACAAACCCACGAATTCAATAAGTAGTAATCTTATTAAATTCCAGAACAAGATATTAAAACTAATATCAGAAACTGGAGTTTTATAGCCTTTGATATGCCTATTCATGAAGCGTTGCAAGCCTTTGATATGCCTATTCATGAAGCGTTGCAAGCCTTTGACATGCCTGTTCATGAAGCGTTGCAAACCTTTGACAATCGCACCTTTTAAATTAAAAGGTGTCTTTTCATTAAAAAACGTTTCTGTTTGAACAGACATACCTGTTGGTAATATGAGAGATATTACAATCTCTCCAACAATCCCCCACTAGATTGTAATATTTCTCCAATTTCTTATTGATATACTCATACTTACAAAAGGTATCTTTCGATTTAAACCTTCAATTAGTGACTGTACTTCAAAATACTCACAAGACAAAGGTGTGCAAAGCATTAAACCTCATCTTTTATGTCAGTACCGGAAATACATCACATATGAGTTATCTCAGTTTCAAAATTATGTTCCATTATAATAGCACTATTACGGCCATGTGCTCTATCTTGGTTTCATGAGCATTTACATGAGTAAACCAAACTCTTGTTAGAAACGGCACCATTTCTTATGCTCACTTAGGTGAAGTTCATTGCATGTCTTAGCTACTCAAGATTTGAACTTCATTAAGAGTTTATACTCATCCTTCACACGTAGCTATTTGCACTGAACATCCTGGAAGGGACACAAACTTAAATTTCAGTGCTCGACCGATCACTTAACAGTAACTTGTTTTTACCCATTAAACTTTGGAGTAGTGGTAATACTACTACAAAGTTGGGTTACCATCACTGGTGATTCTTTCTAAGATAGGTTTCAGTCCCATTCCACTAGATGTATCCTTGACTAGGTCCCTTGCTAGGCCTTTTGTCAAAGGATCTGCTAGGTTCTTGTTTGTCCTAACATATACAACATTAATAACACCATCTGTTATTAATTGTCTCACATATTCGTGTCTCAAGCTAATATGTCTAGACTTTCCATTATACACCTTATTATAAGCTCTAGACAAAGTAGCTTCACTATCGCAGTACAAAGAAATTGATGGCATCGGTTGTGGCCACAATTGTATATCAAACAATAAGTTTCTCAGCCATTCTGCTTCCTTGCCTGCAGCTGCTAGTGCTATAAACTCAGACTCCATTGTTGAATGAGTTATGCAAGTCTGTTTCTTGGATGCCCAAGATACAGCCCCTCCACCAATAGTGAATATCCATCCCGAAGTGGATTTGTTATCACTTGCACTAGTTATCCAACTTGCATCAGAGTACCCTTCAAGTACTGCTGGATAGTCATTATAAAACAAACCCAAATTAATGGTTCTTTTGAGTAACCAAGTATCCTCCCAATTGCTTTCCAATGCTCAATGCTAGGGTTACTCGTGTACCTAGACATTTTGCATACAGCAAATGCTATATCTGGTCTTGTGCAATGCATTGCATACATCAAACTTCCAATTACACTTGCATATTCAAGTTGAGCAACTGCTCTACCAGAATTTTCTAGTAACTTAATACTAGAATCAAATGGGGTATTCGCCTCTTTAAATTTCAAATGTTTGAATTTAAGAAGCACTTTCTCAATGTAATGAGATTGGCATAACGAGTAACCCCCACTATTTTTCTTAACTTTGATACCCAAGATAGTATCTACTTCACCAAGATCTTTCATCTTAAATTGTGAAGTTAAATACTTCTTAGTATCATTTACTCCATGCATGTTTGTTCCAAAGATAAGTAAGTCATCAACATATAAACAAATGATCACACCAAAATCATCTACAAACTTAGAATAAATACATTTATCGGCATTATTGTGTTTGAAACCATGTGATAATATAACCGAATCAAATTTTTCATGCCATTGCTTTGGTGCTTGTTTTAATCCATAAAGTGATTTGATTAACTTACAAACTTTCTTCTCATTTCCAGGCAAAACAAAACCCTCAGGTTGTTCCATGTAAATTTCTTCATCTAGATTACCATTAAGGAAAGCCGTTTTCACATCCATTTGATGCACATACAAATGATGTATTGATGCAATAGCCATTAGCACTCTTATGGATGTTAATCTAGCCACAGGAGCATATGTATCAAAGTAGTCTATACCCGTTTCTGTTTGAAACCTTTAGCTACCAATCTAGCTTTAAAAGTTTGTATAGACCCATCCGTATTGTACTTTCTTTTAAATACCCACTTATTACTTATCGGTTTTGATCCTGCAGGCAGATCAACCAAGATCCATGTATTATTTGACATAATTGAGTCCATTTCATCATTTATAGCCTCTCTCCAAAAGGAAGCATCTCTAGATGACATAGCCTCACCATATGTTTTTGGATCTTCTTCTATATTAAGTAATAAGGGTATTTTATTAAGTACATTATTTCTATCTCCTTCAACCAAAAAGATAAGGCTTGAGATGAAATAAAATCAGGGGCTAATAGCTTTTCTTTCCTTTCTCGTTGACTTCTCCTTGGTTCAGTTTTTATTTCGGGTTCTTTTCTTTTGTTATTAGTGAGGGAACCAGGAGTTAAGTCACATGGTGAATTAGAATCATATTTAAATTCACATGTAGAATCATTACTAAATTTATTTTCAATAAACTCAACATCTCGTGATTCTACAATTACATTAGAATCTAGATTCAACAACCTGTATGCCTTGGAATTTTCTGCGTATCCCACAAAAACACTTTTAATCCCTCTAGGTCCTAATTTTGAAGATTTAGGGTCATGCAATCTATAGAACGCTAAACAGCCCCAGACCCTTAAATACATCAAATTAGGCTTTCTACCTTTCCATACTTCATATGGAGATACATGTGTTTTCATAGAAGGAATTCTATTATGAACATGACATGCAGTAAGTAAAGCTTCCCCCACAGATTGTTTGGCAATCTAGCATTTAGAAGCATAGAATTAATCATATCTGTGAAGGTCCTATTTTTCCTTTCGGCCAAACCATTTTGTTGAGGAGTAAAAGGAGCGGATCTTTGATGAATAATTCCATACTCTTCACAGAAGGTATCAAAATCGTTTGAAAAATATTCACCACCTCTATCACTTCGAACCATTTTAATTTTCTTTTCTTTTTGGTTCTCAACTTCAGCCTTGAAAAGTTTGAACTTATCAAAGGCTTCATCTTTTGTTCTCAATAGATATACATACGTAAATCTAGAACAATCATCTATAAAAGTGATAAAGTATCTTTTCCTCCTCGAGTTAAATTACCGTTGTATTCACAAATATCAGAATGTATCAAATCTAATATTTGTGTATTTCTTTCTGCCTTAGGAAAAGGTTTCTTAGTCATTTTTGCTTGAATACAGATTTCGCATTTTTCATGACTAACATTGCTACATGAAATTAAACCATGCTTGGACATATATTTTAAAGATCTAAAATTCAAATGTGCTAAACGAGCATGCCAAGTATCAAAAGAGTCAACAATATAAACAGAATTCATAATTTTATTAATATCAAGACTGAGTTTGAACATTCCATCACATGAGTATCCTTTCCCAACAAAAACCCCGTTTTTGGTGAGAATACAATTTTCAGACTGTAATACAAGCTTTAGACCATTCTTACATAACAGACTAGCAGATACAAGATTCTTTCTAATTTCTGGAACACAAAATACATTGTTTAGAACCAGTTTCTTTCCAGAAGTGAATTGAAGATCAATGCTTCCTTTTCCAACAACTTTGGCAGCATTGTGATTTCCCATGAGAACCAATTGACCATCCTTAACTTTTGCATATGAAGAGAACAATGCCTTATCATTGTAGACATGTATGGTAGCACCGGAGTCTAGCCACCAATCAGAGGATTTAGTCGCAGCAGCCATGTTCAATTCAACGATCATGCCTACTTGCATTTCAGAAACCATAGCACAGATTTCTTCAGATTGATTCTCGATCACATTGACTTTGTTGGAATTCTTTTCTTCCTTCTTCTTCTTGAATCTGCAGTCACTTTGACGATGGCCTTTCTTTCCACAAAAAAAAGCATTTTCCAGAAAACTTCGTCGAACCATCTTTCGACTTCTTTTTAAACTTCGAATCATTATTGACTTTGAAGTTCTTTTGGAATTTGCTTGCTTCAGCGACATTAACTTTAGAAGAATCATGAGAATTAGTCTTTGGATCACGAGATCTAGTCTCCTCTTCAATCCTCAAATGTTTTTGCAATTCTTCCAAAGTTATGTCATCCCTCCTATGAAGGAGTTTCTTTCTGTAACTATTCCAACTTTGGGGTAATTTAGCAATTATAGCCCCCACTAGGAATGATTCAGAAATCTCAACTTTCAATTCTTTAAGTTTCGTGACCAGAACTTGCAACTCATGGATTTGATCCAAAACAGACTTGGTATCAACCATAGTAAATTCGAGATACTTTAATATGAGAAATTTATCCGTACCTTCCTTCTCTGTTTTATACTTATATTCGAGTGCATTCCAAATTTCCTTCGGACTCTCCATTGAATTGTAGAGGTCGTACAACCTGTCCGACAAAGTATTCAGAATATGTCCTCGACACATCACTTCATCTTCTTGCCTCTTCTTCCTTTCAGCCTTCAATGCTTCAGAATCGTCATCTTTCGGTTCAGGAATTGGAGGAAGATTCGGATCCAGGACATATGCAATTTTCAGAACTGTGAGAAGGAAAAACAGTTTTCCTTTCCAACGAGTAAAATTCGTCCCATCAAAGCGATCAAGTTTGACATCAGGAGTCAGAAACGAAGTCATCTTTTCGCCCTCCATAGAAAAATCAAAACTTTAAGATTGTTGAGGAAAGTGGGTGGTGGAAAACTGTTTGGGTGTAAACAAACGGAATCAAAAGGGTTTGAGGCGTAGGAATTACTTTCCTTAAGGTTTTATTTGCCCCCACTATGAAAGTTTGCTATCGGGTGTTTTGGCAAATTACCTCCAAAATACAACAAACCCACGAATTCAATAAGTAGCAATCTTATTAAATTATAGAACAAGATATTAAAACTAATATCAGAAACTGGAGTTCTATAGCCTTTGATATGCCTATTCATGAAGCGTTGCAAGCCTTTGATATGCTTATTCATGAAGCGTTGCAAGCCTTTGACATGCCTGTTCATGAAGCGTTGCAAACCTTTGACAATCGCACCTTTTAAATTAAAAGGTGTCTTTTCATTAAAAAACGTTTCTGTTTGAACAGACATACCTGTTGGTAATATGAGAGATATTACAATCTCTCCAACAATAGCATGGTGTTGCAGATCTTTGGATGGGGTGAACGGGTGGGGCATGACGATCTGGAGTGACGGCAAGTGGGTTGGTTGGGGAGGTTGCGGCCAGTGGGGAAAGGTGACATCGCCGGATGGGGAGAGCGGGCTTGCTCGCAACGGCCGTTGGGGATGCCGTCGCGAGGGAAGGAGAGGTATCAAGGGAGTTAATGCATTATTTTCATTTTTAAAAAGAATTTTCTTTTATAAATTTAGTTGTGTTTTTACAAAAACACCCTCTTGAATTTTGGCCTTTCTTTGACACGTGGCACTCTGTTAATGAACTTGACATAAGGCGAAATTTACATAAGTTTAAGGGGGTGTTTGGTGAATGAGTTTGAGTTATGATTTTTATGTTTTAACTTTTAATAGTAATTTTTGTTAATTTTTCAAAAAAGAAAAAAAGTTTTTTCAGAAAAAGACAAAAAAAAAAAAAGTTTAACTTGAGTTTAACTCAAGTGTCAAACAAATCCTAAAAGTTTAAGAGAAAAAAAATGATACAGTTTAAGGGATATTTTATGATAAATCTATAGTTTGGGGGAAACTTTATAATTTATCTAAAAAAAATTTAAAAGATAATCCTATTTTGTGCAAGTAATTGAAGAATGATCCTTTTTGTGGTAAAAGAAGAAATTTGCTTTTCTTTTTTTATTTTTGTGGTAGAAATACTTTGATTCCTTTTCATTTTAATTTTTTGAAGGGCAGAAGCAATCTGATTCGTTTCACCGTGCTTCTTTTTGTTGTCGTACATTTCCAAATAAACGACACCTCCTAGCATCTAGTCAGAGACATATAGAAATAACGATAAAACGACGAGTCGGTAACCCCGTACGACGTGGAGTTTGAATTAGATCACGTTCCACTACCCCATCCCCAATTTTCCCGTGGACTTTTGAAGTCAAAGTAGTCTAACACAAGCAAAAGCAGCCACCGATCAAACCCTAGGCTCCTCAGTTTTCACGCTTTCCAGAAATTTTCCTTCTTCTCGCTGCCGATCTTTCAATCGGATCTCTCATCTCCGCCGATCGGATCTCCGAACTCTTCTTCGCTATCGAAAATCTGGTTTTGTTCGCCTCCAAAAACGAATCAGGAAAAAAAAAAGTTTGAAATGGAAAGAGCTTCATCGTCGTCCTCTTCTCCCTCCAACTCGCCAGGAAAGGGCGAAGTGCTGCTGAGCTTTTGCGACGAAGATGTCGGTAACAGCTTTGCGAGTCATCTAAAAAGTGCTCTCAACGAGAAAGGAATCGACACAGTCAGGCACGAGGTTGAGGTAATCGGCCGAGATTTGAAGTGCTCGGTTATCATTTTCTCGCCGAATTACGCCTCCTCTACCTCACGCTTGGACGAGGTCGCCAAGATTCTTCATTGGAAGGAGATGTTGGGACATAAGTTGATTCCGGTTTTCTACGAAGTTCTTCCGTCTGATGTGGGTAAACAGAGGGGGAGTTTTGAGGAGGCGTTTTCTCTGCATGGACAAGATTCTAGGGCGCCAGGATGGAGCAGAACGCTAGCAACTGTGGCTAAAATAGCGGGGAAGCATTTCGAGAACGGGTATTGTATATATTTTCTTATCTTACTGATTTTATGGTTATCAGATTTCATAATGCTTGCTTGATTGATTAAACTTCGATTTTATAGTATAATAGTATCTTTAGTAACAATTTTAATAGAAAGTTATAGGTTATTCTTTGGGATAAGCCTATATTGCGATGAACATAAAAGCTTTCTTGTTTGGGATAACATTTTTTTTTTTAATAACAAGTACTAATGGTCCATTTGGAAACTACATTCATTTTGTATTTTATTCAAATGTGATATATGAAATACAATATGCGTTTGGATGTTTTCTTCTTACATTATATTCGAATGTAATGTATGTTTGGGTTGTAGGTGAGAGAGAGAGTATGTGATACGATGGGTAAAAGTAGATAAAAAATGGGATGGGTGAATTGTAAAATGAGTGGATGTACTGTTCAAATATGTTTGTATTTGAATAGAATATATGAGGTACCGAAACACACATTGCATTGCATTAGGATATGATATAAAACGAATGATGTTTCCAAACGCACCATAAGATTGTTGCTCTGATAGGAATGTCCACAACGATTTCCTCAAAAGTGGAAAAATTTTCAACTTCAAATCCCATATTCCCAAACCCCCTTTTGTTTTACTTTTAGTCACAATATCCCTGGCCACTCGACATTTTACCCTATCACCCTTTGATTGTCGCATAGGAATTCCCTCCAAAATGTCTGGCTATGGAACCCGTTAAATTTAAAATTGACATGTAATAGATGGGAATGGTAGCTAAGCCAGATTGGATCAAGGTCATCTCCCCTCCCGACAAAAAAATAAAATAAAAGATTTCGTGTATCCGTCTAGCCTCTTGGATGCGTTTTCAATCATTGGCATCCAAAAATCCAAGGACAATGATTTCCACCCAAAGGATGACCCATATACTTTAACGGCCATTCTCCCACTTCACACCCCACTTACAGAGCAGCAAAGCTAAACTCTGAATCACATTATCCTCCACGTTGGTTCCCACAAATGGTACTCTTTCCCATATTAATTTACAGGCCCAATCAGAGACTGAACAACTTCAAAATACTGTAAACATTCCCCAAATTCTTGAGCCTTGCATCTAAAGGAAACAAAGTATCATCTATAAATACATGCTCTCCAAAGCCCTCCATCACCCCTTCAACTATTAACTTGTCATTCCTAAGACATTGGCAACTAACCAAAATAGGAATGGAGATAAAAGATCTCCTTGTTATACTGCCGAATCTCCCTCTAGGTTTTTTATTTATCACGATGGAGAAATTGGCTGACTTCAGGCATCCCTTCATCCATTTCCTCCGTCTAATCCCAAAACCCTTCTCCTAAACGAATTCTGGGGAACTCAATCTGACACAGTTATATGCTTTCTCAAAGTCAATTTTGAAAACCGACCCCATATATTCTTCCACCGCTTCCTTGGCCGCCGACACCGCATCAAGAATTTGTCTATCTTTAAATAACAAACACTACTTGTGAAAACGAAATTGTATCCCCCAAACACCTCCCTCAGTCTACTCTACTAATATTGATGAAATAATGTGCTATGGAAAGGTTGGGTTTTCACGACGAATAGGATTGGCTTTAATTACTATGAAATATTTGCTCGTGTATAATGTATATGATGTGCAATTGTGGATTGTCTCTAAGTAAAATTTTGTTAAGTTCAACTTTGAAAAATAATCTTTAGGATTATTCTCAACTTTGGTTGCTAAGCCCACCTGATGTACTAAAAGCGTCCCAATTTCAGCCATAGTTCCACAATGTTGTTTAAAACCTGGACGGAATGGAAAATGTAGGTGTCATGTGATGTATTAAGAAGGACATCTTGGAGCTATTGCAATGGAGAGCAAATGATGTTTTATCCTTAGATGATTCAACCAAACCTTGAGCAGTTACACATTATCCCCGCTGTGAGAAGCTTTTAGTTTTTGAACAGCAAAAAGGGGTGCACACAAACAAACAATTTGAACATTTTTATTTATTTTTTGCTGGCGTCTATCTGCTGATCATATCTCTCAATTTAAACATACAATCACAACTAAATAAATAAGTTTAAAACCAAAAAAAAAGAAAGAAAAAAACACACAGACACAGACACACACACACACACAAACAAACATAACAAATTATGACTGCATCAATTTGCTCTAGTGCTATTCTACTGCTGAATTTGTAATTCATGTTACGTGCGTGTGTTTGTTTGTTTGTTTTTTTTTATTTTTTATTTTTGGGTTAGAAAATTCATGCTATGTGTTGATAGACTAACTCTTTAGATTTGTTGGTGTTTTTTTTTTTTTTTTTTTGGGAAGGGACGAAGCACAATTTGTAAAGGAGATTGTTGAAGAAGTATCAAGTAAATTGAATGCTGTGGCATCCTCGAACAATTCTCATGATTTTTCCATATCGAACTCACGTGTGAACGTGGAAAGAGTCCCCTCCTATATGTCTACGTGGCTAGCAGGCGTTGACATTATTCGTTACGGTTTTTTTTTTTTTTAGGAACGGACTACTTATCCGGTCAATAGTTGGTCAATAGTTGGATTCCCACAACAGTTACCATTGACGTGACGCCGAAAGCGGACAAAGAAAAGGTTGGCAAGGGGACCCCCTCCACTTTTCTCTGTGCTTTACAGCTAATTCACCCATGTTAACAAAAAGTGTGTATTTTTTTTTTTCTTTCGCTTTAAATTATTTTAAAAGATGAAGCTTTCGTGTAGAATAAAAAAATAAAAATTGATATGAAAATATATAATTTAGTTGGAGTTATACTCGAAGACCACATAGAGGTGAAATTATTCATATTTGTAGACGTCGATATTGTATAAAAATGATATTTACATCTTCAATCAAATTGGTAACATGCATTTTATAAAGTATTAATAATTTTTTTTTAAAAATAACTCTTAAAAAATATTAGATACCTGATTTTATAAAGTTTGTCTTTGGTCCATTATGAATGATGGGTTATATAAACGCGATACTGTATAAAAATATTTATATGGAAAAAAAAAGGGTAACATGTTTATCTTATAGAATAATCACTTGAAATAGACTTAAACGGATATGTGATCAGCAAAAGTTTCGCGGTAAATTTTAACATCAGCACAAATAAAAATAAATTTAGATACTAAAATAGGACATATCCACGTAAAGTAATTTGAATGCATATTTTCAAAAAATAGTATGAATTTAAAATTAAAAAAAAAACTGACATCTTTATAATATTTAGTTAAAAACATGGGCTTTCTTTGCCCCTCTAGAAAAAGAAAAAGAAAAAAAAAATGGTTTGCATAATTTAGTACAAACACAAATTGTTCGTTATCAAGGTCAATATTTTTTGGTGAGTATTTAGACTTTCAATTAAATGAACATTGAAGATTAGTGTTGTGGAGAATTTAAATAAGATTGAATAAATGAGAAAAATAAATAAATAAAGTTAAAAGGTACAAAAAGTGAAAAAAAAAAAAAGAAAAAGAAAAAGAAAAAAAAAGCTGAGGTTAGAGAGGCAAAAAAAAAAAAAAAAAAGAAAAAGAAAAAGAAAAACAGTGCTAGCTACTTAAATTTAATATATACGATGCACCATTTTGTGAATAAGAAGTCAGCCAAAAAGAAAGATTATGATATAAAACTCTTTAATGGTGATTTCTTTTTAAAAATGAGACAGCAAAATAAAAAAAATAAAAAAAAATTTTGAAGAATATTTAAAAGTTTAAATATTCTTTGCCACGAGTATTCTGTCATTTGATTTACTGCTTTAAACTTTCACATATAGTTTCATTCTATGGCTGAGTTCAATATTCATTTTTTACACAGCTTACGTCCTTTTTGTTTGTTTGCTGATAAGCTCACGTCCTTTTTTTTTTTTTTTTGGTTCTTCTTAAACTTTTATATGCCATGTATTTATATCTGATTGAACTTTTATATGCCATATATATTTATATATTTCTTCAAGGGTAAATTTCATTAATAGCATTTCTAGAGAAAATAATATTAAATTCAGCATCACTTTTTTTTTTTCATTTAGTTCTAGCACTATCATGTCAGATCTGTGGGGCCCAGTAACATTTAATGTATGTAAATTTCCAAGTTTACCCTCATCTCCTTCATATGTCCCTAAAAAATTTTCAAACAAACATCTACAGTGTTTTAGAGAGAGAAACTGAAATCTAGAGAGAGAAAGAGTTGCAGTCGGCCGGAACCGCTTGGAAACCGTCCGAAACCACCGCGAAAGCCCTCTATAAACCGCTTGGAAGTCTGTGAATGTCAGAAAATCTTGAAAAACTACCCATGTCGAAAATCACGAAATTGATTGAGAAAAACATTACTCCCGAATGGTTGCTTAAAATACATAAAGTTTGTATTTTTATCTGATTTTGTAACATAAAATTTAGTGTTTTGATTTATATAAAATTTGATTGGTCATAACAGTTATAATCTCTTTCCATATCGTGAACAAGAGTAAAGGTCATAACGGTTATGACCGGGTGGTCATAACGGTTATGACCGATACTATTTATAGTGAACTAGAGTAACGGTCATAACTGTTATGACCGGGTGGTCATAGCGGTTATGACCGATACTATTTATAGTGAATTAGAGTAGAGGCGTTTATGACTGCTACTCTATAGAGTGAACAAAAGTAACGGTCATAACCGTTATGACCGGATGGTCATAATTGTTATGACCGCTATTATTTACAGTGAACTAGAGTAGCGGTCATAACCGTTATGACCGCTACTATTTTAAGAACTATTTTAAGAACTAATAGTAGCGATCATAACGGTTATGACCACCCGGTCATAATCGTTATGACCACTACTATTTATAGAACTAATAATAGTGATCATTCTACTATTATTAGTTCTATAAATAGTAGCGGTCATAACGGTTATGACCGGGTGATCATAACCGTTATGACTGCTACTATTAGTTCTTAAAATAGTAGCAGTCATAACGGTTATGGCCACCCGGTCATAACGGTTATGTGGTCATAACGGTTATGACCACCCGGTCATAATCGTTATGACCACCCGGTCATAACCGTTATGACCGCTACTATTTGTAGAACTAATAATAGTAGAACGATCATGACCATTCTTCTACTAAGTTCTATAAATAGTAGCGGTCATAATGATTATAACCGGTGGTCATAACCGTTATGACCGCTACTATTTATAGAACTAATAGTAAAATGGTCACTATTATTAGTTCTCTAAATAGTAGCGGTCATAACGATTATGACCGAGTGGTCATAACCGTTATGACTGCTACTATTTATAGAACTTAGTAGACCCAGTCATAATCGTTATGACCGCTACTATTTATAGAACTAATAATAGTGACCATTTTACTATTAGTTCTATAAATAGTAGCGGTCATAACGATTAAGCGGTCATAACGATTATGACCGAGTGGTCATAACCTTTATGACCGCTACTATTTATAGAACTAATAATAGTGACCATTTTACTATTAGTTCTATAAATAGTAACGGTTATAACGGTTATGATCGGGTGGTCATAACCGTTATCCGATCATAATCGCTATTATTTTAAGAACTAATAGTAGCGGTCATAACGGTTATAATCACCCGGTCATAACGGTTATGACCGCTACTCTAGTTCACTATTAATACTAGCGGTCATAACGATTATGACCATCCGATCATAACGGTTATGACCGTTACTCTTGTTCACTCTATAGAGTAGCAGTCATAACCACCTCTACTCTAATTCACTATAAATAGTATCGGTCATAACCGCTATGACCACCCGGTCATAACGGTTATGACCGTTACTCTAGTTCACTATAAATAGTATCGGTCATAACCGTTATGACCACCCGATTATAACAGTTATGACCTTTACTCTTGTTCATGATATGGAAAGAGGTTATAACTGTTATGACCAACCAAATTTTATATAAACCAAAACACTAAATTTTATGTTACAAAATCAGATAAAAATACAAACTTTATGTATTTTAAGTAAACATTCGGGAGTAATGTTTTTCTCAATCGATTTCGTGACTTTCGACATGGGTAGTTTTTGAAGATTTTCCAACGTTCACAGACTTCCAAGCAGTTTATAGAGGGCTTTCACGGTGGTTTCGGACGGTTTTCAAGCGGTTCCGGCCGGCTGCAACTCTTTCTCTCTCTAAATTTCAGTTTCTATCTCTAAAACACTGTAGATGTTTGTTTGAAAATTTTTTAGGGGCATATGAAAGAGATGAGAGTAAACTTGAAAATTTACATACATTAAATGCTACTGGGCCCCACAGATCTGACGTGACAGTGCTAGAACTGTATGAAAAAAAAAATGATGCTGAATTTAATATTATTTTTGTTACGCCCCCTTACTACGTAGGGCCGTCACTCCTTACTTTACTTACTTACTTGAAAAATTGGGAATATTTTTTTTTGAAACTTACTTATAAAACATTTGTCTTTAGTAACTCTTCATTACTACTCAAGTAAATGATTACTTAAGGTATTTAGTTCCAAAATACTATAAAGCATAATTAGTCCTTATCGTACATGCTTATAGATAAAAACTTCTTTACATCAAAAGATTTGCGGAAACCATGCGTAGTGGTATCCATACCGCCTTCGTCTGCCGCCACACCGCTCCAGCAATGCCCAGCATTAAGCTGCGGGTTTCTTACCTACAGTATGAAATATAACTTGATGAGCTTTCGCCCAGTAAGCACAAACATAATCTCACAAAACGTTTAAATCATCATGAAAACATTCATTTATCATATGCATATGCGTGAACCAGTTATGTTCCATTTATGCATTTCATTAACTTTCTTATCTTTCTTATGGGCCCCTTAGTGTACGTACCCTTAAATTATAGCGCGCCTCTAGATACAGTTAGATGGGATTGCAAGTCCCTAACTGCTCTAGGAACATAAGTGATTACACCCTCTTACATAAACGAGAGGGCGAATCCATAATTTTATCATGAAAATCCTCCACCTTGGTGGAGGTTGGTACGACACTTCACTTGTGACTTCTTACCATGTTATTTATCTTTAGTGAGCATACCTTATGATGTCACTATGTGATAACATACTTTTCATTTCATTAATAACATGGCATGGCATTTTTTTCATTCATGGCATTTGCAAATATGACATTTTCATAACATGGCATTTTGTAAATATAGCACTATTATAATCTTTTACAAAAATAACACTTTTTATCAACATAGCATTTTACGAAAATAGCACCTTTTATAAACATGGCATTTCGCAAAAATAGCATTTTTCATAAAACATGGCATTTCGCAAAAATAGCATTTTTCATAAAACATGGTATTTCATAGATATAGCACACAACATATTGCAGCACATTTAAAAACTACATACTTGAACATAATTTACTAGTTTTCATACTGCAGGTGAGGTTTGTACTTACCTCTAGTGCCGTGTTCCTTAGAATCGCGTTTCGTAACTCGTTGGCAACGGCAATTCACTTTCCTGATATACCAGAAATATAGGATCAGGATCCTTTCGTCAGGTGTTGGTGACCTACCAACACTCACATTTACTTTTGGTTGTATGTCCCCTATTCATAATATCCATCTAGGCCATATTTGTCCCCATTCTTTATTGATCTTGGATAAATCCTTATGAGGTTACATTGGGTAACCTTTTTGGGTTAAAGCCTTGTTCTCTTATTGGGCTTTGTTCATATATCCTTGTTATTGGGTTATTTCCTTAAACCAATTAAATCTTAGCCCAATATACATGTGGGTATCCCTTAGTGTTATGTTGGGTAACCCTTAAGGTTAACCTTAATTAACCTTGGGTCAACCTTTTGTCAACCCTTGGTTATCCTTGGGTATGTAACTCGGATCTAATATCCGGTTACCGTCGTCATCGGCTTGTTCACCAATTTTACTATAAAATTCCTCTTCATTATTTTTGGAAAATCTTGTGCAATTTACTTCCCAAAAATCCTTCATTCTTCTTATCAAAATTCTAACTCCTTTTAGTTAGAAACTTCATTAGCTTAAATTTATTATTTTCTTTAACTTGTAAATATTTGGTTGAAACCCTCTTTTTCTTTTCTTTATGGAAAAATGTGAATTTCAAACCCGAACCCTTTAAAATTTATGGTTTTCGAAACAAATCTTTTATAAAATCATTTGGGGTCGGAAACCACCTTTGGAATGGTTTCCGATGCTAAAACGACCATTTTGGAACACTTCATGATTTTTCTAGAAAAGATTTTCGTGAGATTCATTTGCTAGTTTTCGGACTCTCTGCGCGTCTCTCACAAAACGCGCCCAGTTTAAAAATTGGCTCGGAATCTGAAAAACTTTTCTTTACGAAAGTTGTAGCTATCGAAAAATGCTAGAACTTTCATGTTTTGCACAAAATCTAGTTCGGCCTAGATCAGTACCAGTTTTTATTTGAAAACGGGTTAGTTCTGGAAAACTGTGTGGAGAACGTCCCAGGGTTCAGCCACGGGTTTCGAGTAAAACGAAGGCCTTTGGAGCCTTATTTCGAGATTCTGTTCGCGCTGTCCTCTAGGAAAAGTTGTTCTGAACAATTTTCGTGTTTTAACTTTTACCTCATTCGGCCTCTAAGGGCATGATATTTTCATTTTCCAGAAACTGCTCAGGTTCGAACCCGAACTGGCAATGTTGAGGGTTGTGTTCGGTTTACGTCTTAAGCTAGCACACAATAAGTGGATTGCCTTGGCAGATTTTTGGCCTAATCTTATGGGACATACAACCTATCTTCTAGCATGAAAAATCCATCATTTTCATGCACAAATTTTTAAAGCAACAAGCATAGAAAAATCAGCCAACCAACCCTAACCTATCAAGCACATACACACCATAAATGAGGGCAGAAAATCAAATGGACTTATGTCCTTACAAACCACTTGAATCAACCTTAAAAACACTTAAATAAAGCTTAGATTCAAGGGGTTTAAGAGATTTTACCTCAACCCAAGTTAGGGTTTCGAAATCCCAAAATCTTCCTTGGTTCCTTGACTTGCTCTAGCCCACGGTTTTCTTCATGAAAATGCATCCAAAAATTTTTGTTGTTAGCTCTTCTTGCTTCTAACCAAAACCGAAATTCATATGAAGAAAAACCAAGTTTTTCTTACCTTTTTCTTCTCTTCCTTGTTCGGCCAAGACTTGGAGAAATCCACAAAAATTCTCTCAAGTTTCCTTTGCTCTTGGTTGCTCACGGTTTTGGTACAAAAAGAATGAGATCCAAGAGATCCTTTTTATTAGTTTCTTCTCAACTCAAAATCGAGCATGATCAAAGGAGAAATCCAAGAATTTTTTTAAGATTCACTTACCTCTTCCTCTCTTGCTCTTGGTCGGCCAATGCTCCAAAAGTTCACAAGAAAATTTTTTTCCAATCTCTCTCTCTCTTTCTCTCAAAACCGTGCACTCTCTTTGGGATGGAAATCCAAAATTTTTCTTTGCTCTCACTCTCTCCCTCTTGCTACCGTGAATGAAGAATGAAAATGGCTAGGATTTTTCTTAGTTTCTCAAGCAAAAGGCTAGAGAGATGGGATAGGCTTGATGTGAAAAGTGGAGTGGTTGAAGTAGATGGTTTCTTGTCCCTAAATTGTGGGTTATGTCTCCTTTTCTTTTCCTTGTTGCTAGCTGCCGAATCCAAGGGGGATTAAGGGGCATGGGCTGCTGCAAATTGAGGAGGAAAAAAGGACAAATGGCAGCCCTTGATTGGTCCTAAAAATCTCTAGAAAATCCTCCCATACTTACTCACTTTTTGGTCCTTAATTTGTGGCTTTATGCCTTGTCATTGTTCCCATTTTTTTTCCTTTCCTTCTTCCTTGTGTGGCAGCCGGATTTTGTGGGGAGGGAGAGCATGGTTTGACTCATTTTTTGTTCAACCAAAAATGACTAGAGAGTGAGAGGACTTGATGGACAAGAGTTGGTGCACTTTTCCTTGATTTATGGCTTTGTGTCACACTTTGCTTGTCACTTTGGTTTTCTTTTCTTTCTTTCCTTTGCCTTTCTTCTTGTAGCCGAAATTGATGGGGGGAAGAGGACAAGCTCATATATTTTTTTATCTTTGGTGAGTGGAGAATGAGATCATAGGTATGGGCTCTTGTCCTTTGCTTGGTTAGATTTTGGTGTGTCATCTAGTTACCAACTAACCAATTTTCTTTTCTTTTCCTTGTCTAGTTGCCGAATTTTATAAGGAAGATGGGAGTCCATATGTGTAGTCTTGGGTTGGTGGAGGGTGATGTCAAGAGGTTGATGTCACCTTCCACTAGCTCTCTTAATGTCTTGTTTGGCTATCTCATCCCTTCACGGCTCCTTTTGCGCTCTACAGTTATTTCCAACACTGTGATGAGCATTTTTATTTTATATTTTGATCCAAAAATTATTCCATTAAATTTTTGGACCAAAACTCTTTTCCTCCAATTTTTCGGAGACCTTTTTGTCCTTAATTCTTTTTCGGTGTGCTTGATTTTTCTAGGGTGGATTTACGGCTTATAAAACTCCATTTTCGGAGATTCTTTTCATATTTCTTCATCATACTTGTAAAGTCGACGTTGTGACCCGTCCCGGTCAAACTTTGACTTTTTGGTCAACCCTTTGACTTTTGGTCAAACCTTTGACTTTTGTCAAATTTCATCCTTTTTCATTCTTTTTCCTTTAAAAACTTCATTCTTGGCTCGTAAAACATTAATTGAGTCTCAAAATCATTAAATGAGGACTCGAACATCGTTTGAATAAAATTATGAATTTTTTTCATTATCATTCATAATTTTTCATATAACACATCATTATTACATAAATTAGACTCTAATTCCTTATGAACAAGGAGATTACAAGTCTACAAAATTTTGGGTCTTACAATTTTCTCTAGAAATGCTATTAATGAAATTTCCCTTTGAAGAAATATATAAATATATATGGCATATAAAAGTTCAATCAGATATAAATACATGGCATATAAAAGTTTAAGAAGAACCAAAAAAAAAAAAAAAAAAAGGACGTGAGCTTATCAGCAAACAAACAAAAAGGACGTAAGCTGTGTAAAAAATGAATATTGAACTCAGCCATAGAATGAAACTATATGTGAAAGTTTAAAGCAGTAAATCAAATGACAGAATACTCGTGGCAAAGAATATTTAAACTTTTAAATATTCTTCAAAATTTTTTTTTATTTTTTTTATTTTGCTGTCTCATTTTTAAAAAGAAATCACCATTAAAGAGTTTTATATCATAATCTTTCTTTTTGGCTGACTTCTTATTCACAAAATGGTGCATCGTATATATTAAATTTAAGTAGCTAGCACTGTTTTTCTTTTTCTTTTTCTTTTTTTTTTTTTTTTTGCCTCTCTAACCTCAGCTTTTTTTTTCTTTTTCTTTTTCTTTTTTTTTTTTTCACTTTTTGTACCTTTTAACTTTATTTATTTATTTTTCTCATTTATTCAATCTTATTTAAATTCTCCACAACACTAATCTTCAATGTTCATTTAATTGAAAGTCTAAATACTCACCAAAAAATATTGACCTTGATAACGAACAATTTGTGTTTGTACTAAATTATGCAAACCATTTTTTTTTTCTTTTTCTTTTTCTAGAGGGGCAAAGAAAGCCCATGTTTTTAACTAAATATTATAAAGATGTCAGTTTTTTATTTTAAATTCATACTATTTTTTTTTTTAAAATATGCATTCAAATTACTTTAGGTGGATATGTCCTATTTTAGTATCTAAATTTATTTTTATTTGTGCTGATGTTAAAATTTACCGCGAAACTTTTGCTGATCACATATCCGTTTAAGTCTATTTCAAGTGATTATTCTATAAGATAAACATGTTACCCTTTTTTTTTCCATATAAATATTTTTATACAGTATCGCGTTTATATAACCCATCATTCATAATGGACCAAAGACAAACTTTATAAAATCAGGTATCTAATATTTTTTAAGAGTTATTTTTAAAAAAAAATTATTAATACTTTATAAAATGCATGTTACCAATTTGATTGAAGATGTAAATATCATTTTTATACAATATCGACGTCTACAAATATGAATAATTTCACCTCTATGTGGTCTTCGAGTATAACTCCAACTACATTATATATTTTCATATCAATTTTTATTTTTTTATTCTACACGAAAGCTTCATCTTTTAAAATAATTTAAAGCGAAAGAAAAAAAAAAATACACACTTTTTGTTAACATGGGTGAATTAGCTGTAAAGCACAGAGAAAAGTGGAGGGGGTCCCCTTGCCAACCTTTTCTTTGTCCGCTTTCGGCGTCACGTCAATGGTAACTGTTGTGGGAATCCAACTATTGACCAACTATTGACCGGATAAGTAGTCCGTTCCTAAAAAAAAAAAAAAAAAAAAAACCGTAACGAATAATGTCAACGCCTGCTAGCCACGTAGACATATAGGAGGGGACTCTTTCCACGTTCACACGTGAGTTCGATATGGAAAAATCATGAGAATTGTTCGAGGATGCCACAGCATTCAATTTACTTGATACTTCTTCAACAATCTCCTTTACAAATTGTGCTTCGTCCCTTCCCAAAAAAAAAAAAAAAAAAACACCAACAAATCTAAAGAGTTAGTCTATCAACACATAGCATGAATTTTCTAACCCAAAAATAAAAAAAAAAAAAAAACAAACAAACAAACAAACAAACAAACACACGCACGTAACATGAATTACAAATTCAGCAGTAGAATAGCACTAGAGCAAATTGATGCAGTCATAATTTGTTATGTTTGTTTGTGTGTGTGTGTGTGTCTGTGTCTGTGTGTTTTTTTCTTTCTTTTTTTTTGGTTTTAAACTTATTTATTTAGTTGTGATTGTATGTTTAAATTGAGAGATATGATCAGCAGATAGACGCCAGCAAAAAATAAATAAAAATGTTCAAATTGTTTGTTTGTGTGCACCCCTTTTTGCTGTTCAAAAACTAAAAGCTTCTCACAGCGGGGATAATGTGTAACTGCTCAAGGTTTGGTTGAATCATCTAAGGATAAAACATCATTTGCTCTCCATTGCAATAGCTCCAAGATGTCCTTCTTAATACATCACATGACACCTACATTTTCCATTCCGTCCAGGTTTTAAACAACATTGTGGAACTATGGCTGAAATTGGGACGCTTTTAGTACATCAGGTGGGCTTAGCAACCAAAGTTGAGAATAATCCTAAAGATTATTTTTCAAAGTTGAACTTAACAAAATTTTACTTAAAGACAATCCACAATTGCACATGATATACATTATACACGAGCAACTATTTCATCGTAATTAAAGCCAATCCTATTCGTCATGAAAACCCAACTTTTCCATAGCAAATTATTTTATCAATATCAGTAGAGTAGACTGAGGGAGGTGTTTGGGGGATACAATTTCGTTTTCACAAGTAGTGTTTGTTATTTAAAGATAGACAAATTCTTGATGCGGTGTCGGCGGCCAAGGAAGCGGTGGAAGAATATATGGGGTCGGTTTTCAAAATTGACTTTGAGAAAGCATATGACTGTGTTAGATTGAGTTCCCTAGAATTCATTTTGGAGAAAGGGGTTTTTGGGATTAGATGGAGGAAATGGATGACGGGATGCCTGAAGTCAGCCAATTTCTCCATCGTGATAAATAAAAAACCTAGAGGGAGATTCGGCAGTGATACGAACCACGCCAACAACGTGACGAAACCCGATACCAAATCTGGAAACAATAACCCAAGATCTTTCAAGTTTGATGGAAACCGTGACCCGTTGCTTAGCGAAGCAAGAACCTTGATATGGTGAAGACGCCACAAACGGTTATGGAAGTCCGTTTGATAAGTCGATTAGAACGCCACAAGGAATCCTTGATAAGTTCAGATAAGTTTCTTCAAGAACTCAAGAAGAATAACTCACAATATGAATAAACATCAAAATCTTCTCCCATAATCTGAGAAATCTGCCTTTATATAGGCAAAGTTACAATTTGTAAAATTCCTAATCTACCCCTAAGGATAAACATGCCTCAAAATCAGATTTATCCAAAAAAATTCGGAATAAAAAATATACCAAAATTCAAAATTTGAACTAAAACTTTAAAACTCAAATAAGATTATAAAAAAATCAAATCGTGATCAGATCTTATAAAGTTCTTGAATTTTGATTTGAATCTTGAACTTCTTGAAACTTGAAAACGTGATCTTGACTTGATTCTTTATTGGAAAAAACGTCTTCATCTGTTAGAGTCCTCCTTGCACGTTTATTCACATCATTCCCCCCCTCTTGAGAATGATTTGTCCTCAAATCTTCACCTCCTCGGGGCAGCAACTTAAAATGCCTTTGTGCCGGAAATCTTTCTTTCTTTAATTGTAACCAACCCCAATCTCCAGGTTCAAAAACCAGCCTGTGAAATCCTTTGTGAGCTTGCTTTATGTGCTGTTCTGTTCTCCCCCCAATGTTGATTCGTTTTAAAATCAACCCTCGTTTAACCTCACTTGTTTTTGCATATAAATTTCTTTGTTTTCTCTCTTTGGCGATGTATCTCTCTTTTCCCACACTTTCAATTTGCTTAGACTCACACCTCTCACTCTCATTCTTTGGCTCACTCAAGTTCTTTTGATCGCTCAATTTTTGCAACCTCACTTGATCCTCATAAACTTGTTTCGGTGTCATTGGAACTAGAGTGACTGTCCGTTGATTGTGTGTGAATGAGTATTTGTTGGTGAAGCCATCATGTTGCACACATCGGTCGAATTGCCACGGTCTTCCTAAGAGAAGATGTCCAGCTTGCATTGGTACCACATCACACAATACCTCATCCTCATACTTTCCAATACGAAACGGTACAAGAACTTGCTTTGTAACCCTCGCTTCACCACTATCATTCATCCATTGTAGCTTATATGGACGAGGGTGCTTAAGTGTTGTGAGCCCCAGCTTTTCTACCATTGAAGTACTAGCGACATTAGTGCAACTACCACCATCGATAATAACACTACATACCTTGTCTTTCACGTGACATCGAGTGTGAAAGATATTCTCCCGCTGTACTTCTTCTTCCTCTTCTTTGGCTTGCAAACTCAAGGCTCGTCGTGCGACTAGTCCAAGCATCTCACCCTGATCTGCCTCAAACTCCTCATTCCGTTTTGGAGCGTCCTCCAATGGTGGCATCGAGTCGGATTCCAACTCGTCATCGGTTTCAATCTCACCATTATCTCGTATCACCATGATTCTTTTGTTCGGGCATTGACTTGCTAAGTGTCCCCTGCCTTGACATTTAAAACACTTAATGTCACGATTTCGAGAAGTGGTAGGGTCAGGTTTACCTTGAGATCCATGGCTGGGTGTGTCTTGTCTTGGCTCGGATATAGGTTTTGCGGTTGGTTTCTCATCTTCATTCACATAACTCAGTTTCCGTGGCGAAGAACTCGAACTATGGGGTGCACGTGTACCACCTCTCTTGAGTTGCTTCTCAACCTTGATTGCCATATGCACCAAATCCTCCAATTCCACATAATGGTGCAGCTCGATCGTGTTCGCAATCTCTCGGTTTAAACCATTCAAAAATCTGGCCATTGTCGCCTCCCGATCCTCCTCCACATTGGCTCTAATCATCGCCATCTCCATCTCTTTATAATATTCATCAACACTCTTATTACCTTGATGGAGACCTTGCAGCTTCAAGTAGAGATCTCGGTAGTAGTGACTCGGCACAAATCGTCGTCTCATTACTCTCTTCATCTCATCCCAAGTTTCTATAGGACGTTCTCCGCTCCGTCTCCTATTGATGCACAACTGATCCCACCATACAATAGCATAATCAGTAAATTCAATTGCGGCAAGTTTTACCTTCTTTAGTTCGGAGTAATTGTGGCAATCGAAAACCAGCTCTATCTTCTTTTCCCACTCGAGGTATGCTTCGGGATCGCTTTTTCCTTGAAACGCAGGAATTTTCATCTTGATACTTCCCAAGTTATTGTCTACCAAATTCCTAACTTCTCTATCCCTACCATATCTCCTACGGCTGCCCGTTGACATCCTATCAAATTCCTCCTCCAAATCATCCCCTTCAAATTCGCCCAAATCCTCAACTTCCCGTTGGCGCATTCGGTGCTTTATTGGAGCGTTTGGAGCAAACGGCGGCTGTCCCCGTTGTGTTCCTTCTTCTACCCTGTCCAACCTGTCATGTATATGCTCCAACTCCACCCTCATCATCCGTCTCATCTCCCCCAATAACGCTTGCATTTGCAGGTTTGGAAGATTGGTTGGTGAAAGCTCTTCGTTTGTATTCTTCTCTTGATCTTGCGACATGATTGAAATCTGCAAAAAAGGTTAATAATGATATAACGAAAAGGACCTCACCACACTCCCTCACCTGTTTCGCTCGAAGAATTAATTCACTCAAATCCACTCGTGTTTCACTCAAATTAATTGGCTTTTACTCTCTAATAGACTCACACACTCTGCCTTTCTCCACTCGTATTCTTCTTTTAGTTCTTTCAAAACCAATCGAACAAGAATAACAAGAATTCAAGTAGCAAATCAAAACGACAAGCGAATAAAATAGATCAAATTTGTCACGGTTTTTTTTTTTTTTTCGGATTTTTTTTTTTGATGCTCAGACGTTGGTTTTGGTGTAAGATAAGGGGTCTAGAGCGTAAGACGCAATATCTTTTTTTTTTTTCGGATTTTTTTTTTTTTTAATTTGCTTCTTCTCTTTGATTTTTTTTTTTTTTACACAAACAAGTAGAAAATAATAGGAAACAAGAACGTCAAATTTTATAACCACCAGATCCTATTTCAAGTTTCTAGGATTTGTAAACCTTGTGGGAATTGGTTTAAGGTTTCTAAATCCTAAAAGGACTCAATCTCAAAGAAAGTAATCCAACTATGAATCAAACAATAATATCACTTATATAAGGAAAGGAAACCGGATTTATTCAGCTTTTTTTTTTTTTTAATACTGTTGCAGAAAAGGAAAAAAAAAATTTTTTTTTTTTTGGACGATTTTTTTTTTTGAACGATTTTTTTTTTTTTTTTCCTTTAATATTAGAACGAATTAGAAGAAAATAAAAGAGAAGAAAGAAAAAAAAAACGAGATAAGGATAGGCAAACCGGAGAAACTTTAGGCTCTGATACCAACTGATACGAACCACGCCAACAACGTGACGAAACCCGATACCAAATCTGGAAACAATAACCCAAGATCTTTCAAGTTTGATGGAAACCGTGACCCGTTGCTTAGCGAAGCAAGAACCTTGGTATGGTGAAGACGCCACAAACGGTTATGGAAGTCCGTTTGATAAGTCGATTAGAACGCCACAAGGAATCCTTGATAAGTTCAGATAAGTTTCTTCAAGAACTCAAGAAGAATAACTCACAATATGAATAAACATCAAAATCTTCTCCCATAATCTGAGAAATCTGCCTTTATATAGGCAAAGTTACAATTTGTAAAATTCCTAATCTACCCCTAAGGATAAACATGCCTCAAAATCAGATTTATCCAAAAAAATTCGGAATAAAAAATATACCAAAATTCAAAATTTGAACTAAAACTTTAAAACTCAAATAAGATTATAAAAAAATCAAATCGTGATCAGATCTTATAAAGTTCTTGAATTTTGATTTGAATCTTGAACTTCTTGAAACTTGAAAACGTGATCTTGACTTGATTCTTTATTGGAAAAAACGTCTTCATCTGCTAGAGTCCTCCTTGCACGTTTATTCACATCAGGCAGTATAACAAGGAGATCTTTTATCTCCATTCCTATTTTGGTTAGTTGCCAATGTCTTAGGAATGACAAGTTAATAGTTGAAGGGGTGATGGAGGGCTTTAGAGTTGGTGGAGAGCATGTATTTATAGATGATACTTTGTTTCCTTTAGATGCAAGGCTCAAGAATTTGGGGAATGTTTACAGTATTTTGAAGTTGTTCAGTCTCTGATTGGGCCTGTAAATTAATATGGGAAAGAGTACCATTTGTGGGAACCAACGTGGAGGATAATGTGATTCAGAGTTTAGCTTTGCTGCTCTGTAAGTGGGGTGTGAAGTGGGAGAATGGCCGTTAAAGTATATGGGTCATCCTTTGGGTGGAAATCATTGTCCTTGGATTTTTGGATGCCAATGATTGAAAACGCATCCAAGAGGCTAGACGGATACACGAAATCTTTTATTTTATTTTTTGTCGGGAGGGGAGATGACCTTGATCCAATCTGGCTTAGCTACCATTCCCATCTATTACATGTCAATTTTAAATTTAACGGGTTCCATAGCCGACATTTTGGAGGGAATTCCTATGCGACAATCAAGGGGTGATAGGGTAAACTGTCGAGTGGCTAGGGATATTGTGACTAAAAGTAAAACTAAAGGGGGTTTGGGAATATGGAATTTGAAGTTGTAAATTTTAGCACTTTTGAGGAAATCGTTGTGGACATTCTCATCAGAGCAACAATCTTATGGTGCATTGGGAAACATCATTCGTTTTATATCATATCCTAATGCAATGCAATGTGTGTTTCGGTACCTCATATATTCTATTCAAATACAAACATATTTGAACAGTACATCCACTCATTTTACAATTCACCCATCCCATTTTTTATCTACTTTTACCCATCGTATCACATACTCTCTCTCTCACCTACAACCCAAACATACATTACATTCGAATATAATGTAAGAAGAAAACATCCAAACGCATATTGTATTTCATATATCACATTTGAATAAAATACAAAATGAATGTAGTTTCCAAATGGACCATTAGTACTTGTTAAAAAAAAAAAAAGGTTATCAAGAGTAAACATGGGATGTTTTCGAATGGCGAGGACTTGAATCTTGTGTCTAGAGGCTGTTTTATAAATCCATGCAAAAACATAACTCAAGGTTTGCATGTCTCCTTCTAAATATTAGATGGGAGCTGTGTATGAAACATAGGATTCCCCCTTGCGAAATACGTGAGGTGCAGACTGCAGTAATCAAACATGTGATCTTTACTTTCCTAGGCTGTTTAGACTATCCAATAATCATTTTGCAATTCCGTGCATTGCTAACATTTGTGTTCTGTCCAGCAATGATGAGCTATAAATTGGTACTTTGGTTTTGGGAGAAATCTCAGTGATAAAGGCCAACTTTTTAAATTCTTAATTGGCTATAGTTTTTTTAGTCTACTAGGCAAAAATAGAGTTATCCAAAACCTAGCCTGTTGACTGTTGTAGATTCTTTAACCATCTAAACATCCCCAAATAGCAATTTCAAAATGCCCCTAGTATATTACCCTACTAATTAATGCTAACTCAATGCCAATTCCAGATCAATTAATCACTTTTTAATTATATTATGCGCAATTCAACATCAATTATTATTATTATTATTATTTTGGTAGATGAATAAAAACGGGATCAATAAACACCAACACGAATATAGTCTAATCACAATCCTGCGAATCAAACGCACTACATAAATCCAAAATCTTGGATACAATTTAATTTAATTCTCAATTATCTCAATTAGGGTCGAATAATTTCTTGTCAATTCTCATGCAGAACTATGAAGTAAAAAAATAGTAAAAATTCTCAAACCATCGAAAATATTTCATTTATGGAAGTCGAAAAAAATTAAGAAAAATTAGAAAGAAATGCATACCCATCCTGCAGATCAAATCCAGGTAGTTTGGCCACTTCTACCAATGCTTTTCTCCAGCTTTCCACCTCAGAATCTTCTTCACGCCTCTCAAATGCCTTACCAAAATCTGGTAAGACGATCTGATTTTCCACATTACATCGCTCCACTCCGTAAAAAACTGGTAAGACGATCTGACCCCTGTTCTTCATACAATCAAGAATCTTGACAAGTTCGATCAAGCACCAGTTGGAAGAAGGATATCGAGGTGAGATAATGATTATCGAACATCTCGAATTCTCGATTGCTTGAATCAGCTGTGGCCATACATACTCGCCTATCTCCATGTTTTCATCGTCTGTGAAAGTCTTAATCCCTTTTCGCACAACGCAGCCTTCAGATGAGCTCTAAACTTGTTGCGCGTGTCCAGGCCTCTAAAGCTCAAGAACGCATCGTACTTTGCTGACAGATTTCGAGTGGAAGAGGATGAATTGGACGAAGATGATGCCATTTCCTTTCTTCCTTTTTTGATCTTTTTCTTTTTTTCTCCTTTTGGATTCAGAGACAGAGAGCGAAGAACTCTTCAATGACCTGATTGCAAGAATTGGAAGAACTTCTCTGTTGACGGAACCCAAAGGAGAGGATTGGCGGCGACAGGAATAGAGGAAATTTTGCTCGAGTAAGAGATAGTTATTAGGGTTTTCGAACTTTCTTCCTTCGGAGAATCTAGGACAGAGTCTTGGCCGTGTTCAGTCAATGGAGAAAGTGCGAAGATGCTTCCTTTTTCTTTCTTTCTTTCTTTTTTTTTTTTTTTTTTAATAATAATAATTTTTATTTTATAATTTTTTACGGCAATTCAATGTGATAAAGTGATTTTACCTTATTAATGATATAAAAAATTTTCACCACTAAAATGTGTTTTTTGATGGTTGAGATTAAAAGTCAATATTATTGTAAGATTGGAACACACAATCACACTTCAAAAGTCAGGGGAAAAAAACTTTCTTTAAAAAAAGATTATAGAGCTTCGGCCGCCGTCGCCGGACGGTTGCTGAGGAAAATCTCGATGGCCGGCGTCCTCATCGCCGACTGATATGGAAAACCAGCGAAGCCACTCCCGCCGGCGCGGATCTGGCCGGTCGAAGTTGTTTGCAATCTAGTGGGTTCGGTTGGAGGCTCTGACGTATCTGGAATCGGCCGCCCACCCTATGCCGCCCATCGCTCGAGTTCACGACCACGCGTCAACGCCGTCGGCTTGGGGGTCGTTCCAACGGTGACAACTCGAAGCCACAGCCTGCATCGCCGTGCACCACAAGGAGCCCCAGGCGAAGGCGGAGCAGGTCAGCGGACTCACCGGCTCAGCAAGACTACCGGCTTTCTTCCTCGTCTCCGATCAGTGTGGATCGACAGATCTGATGGAGGAAAAGGCACCGGCGAGTCGCAGTGGCCTCCACGGCCGTGAATGCGCTGGAGAAGATGGCGAGGGAGAGTAGGGCGGCGTGGGGGTCACGTGGCGTTGGAGGGTGCAGAGGGAGGTAGAGTGGACAACTCCGGAATAATGCCGGACGGCGACGGAGATGGTGGAGAAATTGGTTTACAGCCCAAGCTCTGTAATCGATTTTTCAAGAAAAGATTTTTTTCCCGTGAATTTTCAAGTGTGATGGTGTGTTTCAATCTTACAATATATTGGTGCAAACTTTTAATCTCAACCACTAAAAGACAATCATCAAAAATTTTTTGCACTGTCAATGGGGGTAAAACCACTTTACCCATCGTGCAATTTTCCTATATTTTAAGATCATTTATGTACATAAAAGTTTACACCCCACCATTGTTTGGTATTGTCACGGGGTCCGACTTTTCTCCTTAAAATTTTCGGCCCTATGATGGCCGAAGTCACTCACTTAGTCAGCCAATTCACTCACGCTCACACAAATCTGCAAGCAAGCCAAACCAACACACACCCACAAAGGCACACACAAACTTGTTTACGGGAAAATCCCTCCGTTTCCCAACCCTTTTATTAACACACAATAAAAAGGAATTATAAGTCTGCGGCAAGGATCACACACGCTTGACTAGCTCCGTGTCCTTTGCCTTTCTCAACTCGAATATAAAAATACATCGAAATGGTGGTTGACAGCCCCAACCACGTAGGCACAAAACTAGGCACATTATCTTGGTGCGTGACCATGTGGCACGCTCTCCGCTCAGCCACTTGGGCCACCTGCACGGCCACTCCGCGGATTGGACACCTGCCGCGCTCACAAACCAGCCACCTGTCCCACTCATTGGGTCTTCTCGGTCTTGGCTGAATGCACCGCACGAATTTGGACTGAATCACGGCTTAGGGACGCCCCAACGGCTAGCTGAGTCATGGGCCACGTGCATGCACCTCACGCCCCACGTTTCCCACAAAACTCGGCCACTGGCTAACCGCTCGCCCCACTTGCGCGCATTTCTCGCCCACTAGCGCCACACGCACATCATGACCGTTTCTGGCCACCCACGTCCACACACGTCCGCACGTCTGTCAGGCCACACGCCCCGCGCGCGCCCTGTCCCAGCCACGTTGGCTTGAGTTCCGCAAAACTTGCCCCTTGTCCGAACCACGCTTGCTTGACCGCACAAGCCCGCGCACACCCGCCTTAGTTTTTCCCGCATATGCCTCACGTCTCGCTGCAACCTTGCTTGTCCGCGAACCACTCGAACAAGACTTCTCGACCAAGGCCGCTCACCTTGACCCGTGCCACGCCTTTGCCGAGGCTTGGCACTGCTTAGCCCACGCTGGTCCCCCACGCGGGCCGCATGCCGCATCAAAAGGGTCTAACAGGTATTATCTTTAATACTTAAAACCTCTCATTTGCTATTTAAAATTTTAAATTAGCTTATGTTTGGATTATCGATTGGAATTAAAATTTTGTAAGTTGGAAGAAGTTGAATTTTTTAGAAGTTAGTTATAATTTTTGTCAATATTGTTTAATTAGAGGTAAACTCAAATACTAAACAAATCATTAAACTTAAGCTTCGTTTAAAAAACCATTCCAAATTTAAAATTTTCATATCAGTTTTTATCTTTTTCTGAAAAAGTTTTTTGTCTTTTCTGAAAAAGTTTTTGTCTTTTCTAAAAAATTAACACAAATTTATTAGTGAAACTTAAAATTTTCATCTCAGTTTTATCTTTTTTTGAAAAGGTTTTTTGTCTTTTCTGAAAAAGTTTTTGTCTTTTCTGAAAAATCAATACAAATTTACTATTGAATTTTAAAATTTCCAACTCAAACTCATTCATCAAACGGATTCTTACTTAACTCACTCCATTGGAGTTTCCATTAAAAACAAAACATACAGATAAAATAATTTCAATGAGAATTTCAATACCGATGGTACAAGGCAAACCAAGATTGTCCAAAATTTAAGTAGTTTGGGCAGTTTTTTTAGCAAATGGTTTTGACTGTTTGTTGGACGGTTTGGTTTTTACACTAATAAATTTATTATATTATAACTAATTTCTCAAAGTACTTCACATATTTACCTAAAAGTGATATATCATTTACAACCAATCTTTTACCTTTTTTAAATAAGAAAAAAAAAAAAAAAAAAAAAAAAAGAACTTCATTAATAATAGAACAAAAATTTTTTTTTTTATTTCCATCAAACTACGAAATTAAGTTCATATTCTAACCATAACAATTACTCCTACTACCGTATCCCAAGGTTCAAAATACAAGTCATAAAGGAATAACAATACCAAAATGAGAGGATTATCAAAATACAAATCATAAAGGAATAACAATACCAAAATGAGAGGATTATACTAAAAAGATAAAAGTATTCAAAATAATATTCTAATTTTTTTATTAAAAAAAAGTAAAAAGGAAGATATATTAACATATTAACAAGAGTTCAACAACATTAATGAAAATAATAATTAAATAAATTGGCCTATCGAGTTTGCATATTAAACTAGTAAATAAGTTTTACAATTTATTACATTACACACATTCAAAATTAAAATCCAAAATTCATCAGAAAAATGAAATAATAATTAGAAAATACTAACAAGGTTGGTCGGTTTGACCCCACAATTTCGTTTGACGAATTCTAACTAACCGCTTATCATGGCGGGTTCCAATCGTGTTATTCATTTACAATGCAATGCAGTTATGACGTAAACCGATGACTCATTGGTTGGGAGATGCGGTGTGGACTGTTGTACCCCTAGATGGAACTCGACCCCAGAGTTGCACAAACAACACCAACCTATGGTATGAATCTTTTTTTATTTTTTATATTTTATTTTTTAATTGTAATTTATCTTTGTTAAATGGTGAAAAGAATTGTTTATGATAGGATTACTGTTAAATATATATTTACCTCTTGGGGTAAATTCCTAACGAAAATTCTAATAAACAAGATAGATCGATGAGACTAATGCCAAGTTTGGAATACTTAAATGGGAGTTTTTAACAGATTTGGACATCAAGTGATACTGGATGTAATTTATTTTTCTTCAAGCAAAGCAAATAATGCTCAATTGTTGTTGTTATTGTCTGTTTGACTTAAAAGACGCTAATTATATATTTAAAAAAAAAACTTAAAAGATGTTGAACAACAATTAAGGATGTTAAGCGCTGCTTCATAGTGTTTGGTTATTGGAATATAAAAATAATCCTGTTTAACCAATATCTATTAGTTGTCTTATTTCAAAGTTAAATTGACATTTCCAATTCTCTATTTTTATGAAGATTTTGGAAGTGTAATTGAAAAAATGATATAATTTAAGATTTTAAAATAAAAACTTAGTTATTAAAAAGGTTTATAACAAGTTCAAATTTATGATAGAAACTATTTTAACCCTATCGTAAGTACTATTGTGTTTATCATTAGAAAATTTTTTAACAATATGATCTATAAATATCCATATTAAAAATTTACAATATAATATGTAGAACTATTTCTAATTATTGATCAGACAATTAAAAAATTAATCTCACAACTAAAAACAAAAGTACTTATTAATACAATAAAAATATAGTTCGTATTTTTGTATTAACAGAAACTGCAGATTTTTTTTTTAATGCAAATGTACAAACTCTAGATTGTAATTTGTAGCTTCCCTGACTCTGGCTACCCATTTTGTTGTCGTTTACCTCGTTATTGTTGTATTATTGTTTTTTTTGTTTCCATTTTTTTGTCGTCTTCTTTCTTTGCTGCATTAAATTCAGTTAACCTTTTTTTCTTTTTGTGGTTCTGTCGTATTGTCGTTTTAAGTTTTGTTGTCGCCTGCAGTTTTTATTGCCGTTTCAGAATTTGTTGTCGTTTATCCTTTACTTACGGTTGTTAATTTTGCTGTTTACTTTGTTAATTGTTTTTTTTTCCTCTGAAGTTGTTAATTGTTATTGTTGTCATTTCTATATTTATTGCAAACACAGCCGGAGAAGTTCGAGCCAATGTGGATTCCCTCATGTTATTGTAATTTAATTTCATTGTCGTTTGTTTTTGTGGCCTTTGTATTGTCGTTTTATTCTTTTTGTCGCATCCGGTTTTTCCCCCACATTTCGTTGTCATTTTCTGGTTTTCTCTTGTATCAATTTAATTGTCGTTTTTTTTTGTTTGAACTTAGTCGTCGTTTTATTCTTTATATTTTTGTCCCCTTATGCTTACGCCTCTCCCAACCCCCCCCCCCCCCCCAAAAAAAAATACACACACACACACACCAAAATGTATGGTCTTGTGGTTTTCTCTTTTAATGTTAGTGCTCTTCTTTTCTTATCAAATGCCTTTGTGGTGGCCTAATGCTGTTTGCATTTTATACTTGTTTCTAAGAATCTGTTGTCGTTTAAGTTGAATTTGTATCAGTGGCCGTTGACTATAGCCTTCTTCTTCTCCTCCCTAGTTTTGATTCCGAGTGGCGTGTGCCAGTACTTGATAAGAAAAGCGACATTTTGCCAGGAAAATCAATGTCTTGCTGAGCTACTCTAATTTGTTGCACAATTATTTGTTTTTTTGCTTTTCCGCTTCACTATTTCATTGTTACTCTGGATATATCTCTTGATTACCAGTCTGTTATCTCTTCTTGTTTTTATATCGTTTTCGTTTTTAATGATTGAATGATTTGTATTCCTTCTTGTAATTTGCACGTTTAGTTTGACAATCTCTCTCTCTCTCTCTTCCTTGAAGTTTTCTTATATAGTAATGTTGTTTTTTGAAGGTTTCTCCTTTGTATTTTACCAGTGTTTTTCTAAGTCTTTCTATCATTTCACACTTTATTTTTGGTTTTTATTGTCGTTTTAACTCTTTGTTGTCGTTTATGTTTTCAATGTGTTTTTAGTTTTTTTTTTTTCTCCAGTTCTTCTCTTAAATTGACGTTTTTCACTTCCTTGGTTGTTTTACACGTTGAGAGCCAAGTGGATTGTTCTGAAAGAGTGCTACTCGCTAGCTGATTCACAGATATGCGGGATCGCACAAGAAGATTGATTTGCTGAACTTGACTTGAGCCTTATATGCTATCAGTGATTCGTTAAAAATGTGTCAACCAATATTTTCTTGTCGATCATTTGAACTAGCTAATAACAACATTAAGTGGACCCACTTAAATTTTTTTAAGACATCTTGTAGCATTTTAAACAGAAACTTATTTCATAATGAAGCATCATTAAAGATCAGACTCTCAGTACTAAGCAAAACCGAACGTTCTACTTTCATTACGGAACACGTTAAACCCCATCATTTCTAGGGCCCTTCTAGTCTTCTACATGACCCAGAACGCAAAAAAGCACCACTTGATAAAAGAAAACTAAAGCTTACACACACACACACACAAAATAAAGCTGAAAAACAAAAGAAAAAGATAACATCGTCAAAGATTCCTAAAGTGACACTCAAGAGATTCCCTATCTCCACACTTTACTCATCCAAATAGCACTTTTCTTTTTTAACCATCCAAAACAAAAATCACTCAAATGGCAAAACCAAGATATCATAATCTCTCTAATGGGTTCTCCAAAATGTTCTCTCTCTCTCCTAAGCATAATTCTAATCTCCACTACCTTAAGAGCATCCCAAGCAACAAGCCCTTGCAGGACCTCTTGCGGCAAGATCCCAATAAACTACCCTTTCGGCATTGACGACGGCTGCGGAAGCCCTTACTACAGGCACCTCCTGGTCTGCTCGGAATCCGGCAATCTCGATCTCCGAACGCCTTCGGGACGCTACCCGGTTCGGAACATAAACTACGGGACCGATCCCCACATCCTCATCATCGACCCCTTCATGTGGAACTGCCACGACGGAGACAACTTCCGTCCCACCAGAGCCTTCAGCCTCGACGCCAGCACGCACCTCTCCCTCTCCCCGGAAAACGAGTACCTCTTCTTCAACTGCAGCGAAACCGACGTCATCATCGAGCCCAAACCCGTCTTCTGCCAGCGGTTCCCCGAGCGCTGCGACTCCTCCTGCGACAGCTCGAGCTTCCTCTGCCGCCATCTGCCCGAGTGCGGTGCGGCGGTCGGCACGATGATGAGCGGATCTTGCTGTTCCTATTACCCAAAAGCGACCGAGTCGTTGAGGCTTATGTTGAGGTACTGTGCGAGTTACACTAGTGTCTATTGGAGAAACACAGGTGAGACTCAGCCTTATGATCAGGTTCCGGAGTATGGGGTTCGGGTTGATTTCGATGTTCCGGTGACTACTCGGTGTCTTCAGTGCCAGGATATGAACAAAGGAGGTGGAACTTGTGGATTTGATATTCATAGTCAGGATTTCTTGTGCATGTGTGGGAAAGAAAACGTGACTACTTATTGCAATGGTATGTTTACTAACATTAATCTCTTTTGTTACTTAGATTTCTCAGTTTGTTAATATTTAGGAGATTCTTGTGATCATAACTTAATTTGTTGCTATTGTTGCAGATCACAGCGATTCTGAGCATAAGAGAGTTGGTGTTATTGCAGGTATATGCAGTTTAATTTTATTATAATAAAATTTGATTTCGATATGATTTGATGTTTAGAAAACCATGATTTGGAAACTTCCGATATAAAATTCTCAATTAATTAAGGTGCAGTGTTTTTTTTTTTTTTTTTTTTTTTTTTTTTTGGTTGAAATATTTGTTGCAGGCACGGTTAGTGCAGCTTCGGTGGCTGGGGTGTTAGGAATTGGAGCTGGGATTTGGTACTTGAGGAAAGTGAGAGCAACGGCACCGGTGACATGTGGGGTACAAAGCAATGAGAACAGGCTTTTCTAAAAGCCACAAAAAAGAATATATCAGAGTGAACAACACACTTCTCTTTTTAGATTTTATTTTATTTTATTTTTTGGATTTATTAATTTTATTTTTTGGTTCACCAGCTTTCATCTCCTTATATCTGATAGATTTTTTTCTTGGCTAGTTTCATTATGTTGAAAACCATGAGGTTACTTTATTCCATCGGCTATATATGCATATTAATATTCGATTATTAATTATTACTATATGCGTATTATTTGCTTATTAATTATTTGATCATCAAATTCCACTCTGTTTATGCTTGATCACTTCTCTTCAATCATAAAAATTAGATATTGTAGAAAACAATTACCTACAAGAATGTCTCAGACAACAGCAAATCAATCCTTATCCATTGATCACAATATCTATTATTGAGCAGCTAACATATATATATATATATATATATATATAAACACACACACATAAAATTAACCCAACAAAAAAAAAAAGAGACATGATAACCACGATTAATTAAAAGGAAATGACAAAAATATAAGTTATAGATCCAGTTATTGAAAAATATTTTGTTAAGGATCGGAGTTTCAGAAGTGGGAATCTCCATATTTAAACAGAAGAGTATTTTCCATGTGATTTATCTGTGCATATATATGATCTCTAGAGCAACTAATTATTAAAATCCTCCAAGTGATCATCTAGTTATACAACTCTCTCAATATTGCTGAAAATTGAAAATACATGCTTCAAAGATGAAGCCAACGTTTAATTAGTACATACAATTAAAGCTTAAACAAAACGGAGGGAATTAGAATCATTTAAATCGAGATTTAAATGATAAACGTGAAATCAATTAACATAGTTTACCAACGACACAGCGGAGAGGACCGGCGCTTGAAGTCAAGGTGGGAACCGTGGAGCCTTGAGCAACTTGAAATGATTGAGAAGGAGTGTAATAAGGATAACAACTTCCCCATCCAGACTGAATGAAATAAGCTCCATTTTGAAACACATCCTTTGAGGATCTCCATTTCCAATTCTTCCAACCTTTATTAACCTCTCTCTTGGTCACCTGTTTGGCACTATAAGCGTCAGGAGCTACAAAGTAGTTCCCTTCGCTGAATATGGTCGGATTTGCACTCCCACCAATTGCATACATCTTCCACTCATCGTACCTGTTGTTTGCCACGTGTGCGTACCCAAATCTCACCCTGTTTTTTTTTTTTAATCATTTATATTTTTCAATTATTAGTAACAACCAATTGAGATTAAATTTTGTATTCATAAAACATCAAACTTAGATTTATTCATGTTTTATCAAACATAGATTTATTATATTTAATACTACTTCTATTTTTAATCACTAAAAATATATATTTCTTACCTTGGCATTCGCTCAATAAGTCCAGGACCAAAACGGTTAAAGGCTATTGTGACTTTCATGATTTTGTCAGCGGTGAATTTGTCATTGTGTCCAAGCAGCATTACCTTTTTATAATTAGCAAAGCTTCATTAAAATATATTAACAAATAATATGATAATCTTTAGAGACAAAGCAACTAAATAATCGATTTGAATCTGATTTCAAAGCAACCAAATAATCACGTAAGATAATTAACTAAAAAAAACATATATAATGTACTTTTGTAAACATTTGCATATTCTAGATAAATGGACTACATACTAAACATAAAAAAAAATAGATAAATACTGGACAGTAAGTGACGGAGCGGCATAGATATAATAGCAGGTGGTGGAGACATTCAAATGTTAGGATTTTTTATTTTGATATTTAAAATTAATAAAAAAAAATTAGTCATGTCAGTTGGATTAATATTGAAATATATAACTACGTCTTTTTCTATTAAAAATTAACTTCATTATTTCTTCGTAGTACCCCATATATTTAAAAATAAAATTTTGGCTCAAGCACGTTGTATGTAGACATATTCAACACTTGTATTTTGTGGTAAACATAAATTTCTATTATGATTTTACGGTTGACCATACTATGAATTGACCTTTTGAAGTACAAGATATCGACGTTTAATTATAAATACAATTTAACATATTTTGGTACCTCAAAATGGCTTAGAAAGAAAGAATAAGAAACAAGAGATCTTTAGATTTCTACTAACCTTATCATGCTGAGAAAAGAAATTGTTAGAAATAGTGACAGCGGTTGAAGCGCGAATAACATCAATGAGGCCGTCACTGCTACGGGCCAGAAAGCAATGGTCGATCCAAATATTGGAAGAAGCAAAAACGCTAATGGCATCTCCGTCGGACCCTTGGCGGCGACCGACATGCGTTGTCGAGCTCCGAACCATGCCGGACTTGCCAGGCTTACAATCATGAATGCCAATTCCATGTATGATCACATTGCTAACACCTTGTATCGTTATGCACGGTCCGTACGCTATCTCCACATTAGCCCCTCTCCCATCTATGGTCTTGTAACTATTCATAATCAGCTCATTCTTAAGCGTAATAACCATGTCCTTGGCGAAAACAATCCAAAGCGGCTCCGTTTGGATAACTCCGTAGCGGAGTGTGCCCGGTTTGGGGTTCACCGGATCGTCGGACGCGCTTGTGACGGTGTAGATTCTCCCATATTTCCCTCCCAAAGCGTCTTTACCGAATCCCTTCGCGCAATTGGCCAATGCTTGGCGATTGGTTGCCCAATTGGCCTTGCCACGCCAACATGAGTCTATTACGTTCATGATCTTCTTGGGAGTAGTTTTGGGGATTGATTTTGGCTGGGTTTTGTAGTAGTAGTCATAATTGTTAGAAGAGGCTTGCATTGTTGAAGCGACGTGAGTTAGGAGACATAAAAGGAAGAGAATAGGGGCTAGAGAAGCCATTATAGCAAGGTTTACTAATTATGTTTGTTGAAGACAAAGCAGGAAAATGTGTTCGATTTTGAGAATTTTGTGTATATATATATATATAGTATATATGGTATATGAGGAGGTGGTGAACACGATTTGTGGTTTTGGATTTTGATAATGTTAGTTGTTTGGTGAGATTTTTAGGGCTCCACAAGACGTGACTGCACGAGCTCATTAGGCTGGTTGACATTGATCTGATCCTAGATATGGCCTGGTTTTGGATACTTCGATACTACATATTAAAAAAAAAAACGTTTATATATTAATGTTATCATATATTAATATATATGTTTGAGTTTGTAATCAAGATCGACAGGTGTGGATTTATATTGGAAAAGATTAATGTTTAATGGTGGAGGAGGGAATTTAGATATATTGTATTTTTTTTTCCTCTTTGGCTGAATAAATTGACTTGGCTGAATTTAGATATTTATTATTATTGGAATTAAGAATTTCACTGTGCAATGTATACGTCTGGGGGAGAGGCTATATATGAGCATTCGTATAATTAAATACTAGGCCGAAGAATCTTTTGGAGAGAATGCCGACATACAGAGTATTTGATTGGGAACTTAAACACTCATTACACTTCTTTGATATTTATATAAATATATCTATATATATATAAGCAATTGCAGTCCATGGTTATCTATCAGTCAGTTGAACATTTCATTAATTTCTTTATATTTTTTAGATTTTTTTTAAAATTTAAATAAAGATTTTATTTTGAAATGAAATTTAAATAAACATTTGAGATCTATAAAGTAGTCTTGTTGGCTTCCTAACGGAATAACAATCACATTTTTTTTTTTTTTTTTGCTTAGAGAATGACAATTATAAATTGTATGTACAATATTAAGTTGTTGAATTATTGGACATATATATGAATTTTCCTTACCTTTATAAAACATGAAGGAGGAAAATCTCTCCACTATAGAGTGGCTTTTGACTTTTCTTTTTCATTTTTTTCCTTTTTAAAATTTTCTTTTGACCAAAATTTTTAGTCTTCTCATGATAAGGAGCTTAAAATATTGAGTTCTAAATATAGAAGTTACATTCTGGAAAGCCACGTATATCTGAACTAAGAAATTATTTGATAAAATTGATAAGTTTTAATATAAAGTAAACGTGTATATCCTTTTAAAGTCAATGTATAAGATCATACACTATATACAACATCTGCAACGTTATAATCACTTTTGGCTTTGAATATGTCCGAATGTTTATAGATTACATCAAACAAAGAGTTAAGTTTTACAAAAATAAAACATGATATAAACAAATTAAAAGTGAGAAAATATATTGTCAAATTAGAGGATACTTATTGTAATTAGCAACCACCAATTATAATTGAAAAATATTCATATATTACTGAAGAACATATAATTTTAATATGAAAGGAGTTCCCATATCCTATCAACGCAGCCTATATATATAACTTTAAAAAAAAATTAAATATCATATATACTACAATACTTGCTCAGTATCTTTGTTTTTTTTTTTTTTTTTTTTTTGGTTTTTTTAATCGTATTAATAAATTAATTAAGTAGAGGATTTTATTCGTCCTCTTCATAAAAAAATTTCAAAGAAAAAAAAAAAAAGAGAGATTACAATACTTAAGAACAATGAATTATGTATACCATGCTGATCCATGATACAGAAACAAAACTATATAACATTGAGAACACTTATTGTCTATTACATATATATGTGTGTGTATATATAACATATAATTAATTACAAGAACCAACAGAACAATAATTTATTACAGGAAACAAATCTGGGCAAGCCTCTCGAACGGCTCATGCACCTTATTAATAACACTCCACAAACATTCCTAAACATTTTTTTTTATAAAAAAACTAACCAAATTTCGGAATCGGTAGATAATTATGAATAAAAGAACAACTTATTCGGTATCATATTTTCTCTCTAAGCGTAGCTGCACATTCCCAACACACACGAGCTCCCTTTCTTGCACTTGTTGTTGCAACCCCCACAGTTCCTCTTGTCGGACCTAGGGTTCACACACTTCCCTTTACAACATATCTCCGAGAACTTGCATTTCTTCCCACACTTCCCACAATTCAGCGTGTCAGTCAACGTATTGACACATTTCTTCTTGCAGCAATCAGGCCCGGCGCTGCCCTTGGTGCGACACATCTTCGGGTACTTGTCGCACGTCATCACCGCTGTAGGCCTCCCCCGAGAGGCAAGGAACCGACCTGTTCCCCTAAGAAAGGTTGCTAATTGTTCCGTTTCAGGTTCACTACTGGCAGTAGTAGCAGCATTCATGTCATGATCATTAGTAAGAGATGGTTCTTCTTGATATGGTGTTGCGGACAAATCAGCAATGGCCGAGACCATAAGCATGGCTAGCAGAAATGTGATTGTCAGGGTTTTCATGATTTTAGGAAAATGGGGGAATTAAGGAGTCGAAGGACGAGGAAAGTTGTGAAAAGGAGTGATAATTTGGATGGAGAAGAACGTATGATATTGTAAGTATATATAGATGAGGAGAAATTGACTTGGGGGATATGCCACAAATCCTTTAGTGGAGTGGTCCAATTCAAAGGGACTCTAAATTTTCCATGGTGTATAAAAGTTAGGCTTCCGTAGAAGTACATTGTATTTCAAATTAGGCAAGAAATGTATGAACATGAAATATTAATCAACACGTTAGATACGCAAGTAAAAATAAGTAGGCAGGTTAGGCTTTTATTTTGTTAAAATAGTTTTAATTCATTTTTGTTTCTCTGTACGGCTCTTTTGTGGGTTGTTCCCCCATCATGTGGTCAGAAATAAAGGGCTATTAGTTGCCTTTTTTGTTATCAATTCTCGGATTTTTCCAATGAGAATAATGTTAGAAATACTAATTTTAATCTTAATTTTACGAATGAGTAGTTTGTTTTGTGTTGCTCTACTAGATTAAAATAGTTCATAAACCTTAAGTCGGTTTCTCTTTTTACATATGTTGTATCATATAATGTCGAGAAGTAACGTAGAAACACAGTGCACCAACTTTTTTATTTTTTTTAGTTTTCGTTTTTGCAGATATAGGAAATGTTGACATTTCAACGAGAAGTATCTTCGAGAGAGAGTGAAGAAGACACGATGTGTTGGATTTGCAACTTGCAAGCCCGCCTTTGTTGTTTCAAAGTTTGGGGAAAACCGTACAAATACTCTTCAAACTGAAATTAGCTGAAATACCGTTACAAAAGCACTTGAATGTTTTATTACGTTTTTTACTTAAATTCTTGTTGAAATAACTTGTGAGCTAATTAAGCTCACAGATTCTTGCAGTTCAGTACCACATTTTTGCCTATTTTGCCGCTGATTTCGGGATCGATCCTTCCTTCTAGCAAAAGCAAAAGCAAAAGCCAAAAAAAAAAAAAAAAAAAAAAAGTTAGGCATTTGAAATAATAACAGAAAGTAGTGTGTGCTGTTGACCAGATGTTCTCTTTATATGTAATTATATTGTAGTTATATTTTTGTTTTGTTTTTAGTTTTCTCATAAATAAATATAGCAGGATTTATATATATATATTTTTAGGAAAAGCACCTGAATGACATAAGTTTACAGATCATTACATCAATATGGCACAAAAATTTGAAATTAGACCAACGTGACATAAATAAAACTAAAATTTGTATCATGTTGATAAAAAAGAGAATTTGTGTTATGTTGGTCAAAAAGAGAGCATTTTGTATTATGTTAGTTAATAGATTAAAAAAAAAGTGACTATTTGATTTATTTTCTACATATTTTTTTTAATTAGAATTTGACAATTTTTTTAATTAAAATATATTTTTAGGAAAAAAAGAGAGCATTTTGTATTATGTTAGTTAATAGATTAAAAAAAAGTGACTATTTGATTTATTTTTCTACATATTTTTCTAATTAAAATATATATATATTTTAGGAAAAGCACCTGAATGACATAAGTTTACAGATCATTACATCAATATGGCACAAAAATTTGAAATTAGACCAACGTGACATAAATAAAACTAAAATTTGTGTCATGTTGATAAAAAAGAGAATTTGTGTTATGTTAGTCAAAAAGAGAGCATTTTGTATTATGTTAGTTAATAGATTAAAAAAAAAGTGACTATTTGATTTATTTTCTACATATTTTTTTTTATAAAAAAAATTAGAATTTGACAATTTTTTTTAAAACTTGGACGTGAAATATTTGAACTCTATACTTTTTAATAGAGTCGGGAGTGATATTATTATTAGGCTATGCCTGCAACCAATAAGCACCAATAAAATATTAGAAGAGGAACAAATTTCAAATTCACATGTGTTCAATAAAGAAAACCGCTGCTTGACTATGAAATTCAAATCTGCCATTTCGTTTTTCTTTTTTCTTTTTGCCATACAGTTTGATGGATTTTCTTTTATATTCCAGTATAATTTGGCGGTTGGCATCATAAATTATCCACGCGTTACTCGTTAATTATCATAGCCAACAGGTTAATGACATAAAATAACATTACACAAATAATTGAAATGGACTAAGAAATTCAATATATTATAAGAATATATAACAAAAATTAGACATACGATTACATAATTATCCATTAACACTACTAATCGTTATTAGAACAGTAAATAAATCAAAAATATTGTTCCTTGAAAGATGGGTAATGACACGTCAAAAGATTTCATTGTCATATGAATATTGCGTTAAAGAAATCGGTGGGAAGAGCATTTAAGGGGTACTAAATTTATCACGTATCAGTAGGGAAGGGATAAATGTTAGGTATGAGACACAATCAATTTTGGGTAAGTTTCCGTGTTATGAGTTTGAGAAAGTTGTATTTTTGTGCTCTATTAAGAGCTTATAAATAGGTATGTTATGTTAAGAATGTGATGTAGTCAGAAAAATTGAGAGAATGTGTGCTTCTTTTTAAGTGAAAGTGAGAAGAGAGATAGACAAATGGTATAAGGGATTTTGGGTAGAGAGAAGTTGAGAGTGTTTGACAAATGTGTAATTATGAAAAATTTTACCGAATTATGTAAATTTCTTATCTTCTCTTTAATTCTATTTTAGTTTATTTTTTTGCTACGCTTCGGGTATAGGAGTATTTCCCCAACAGTAAATAATAACGCTTTAAAGAAATTTCTGCTTGAAAAAATGACCCAAAAAAAAAAAACCCAAACTTTGTCTAGTGACTTATTGTAACGAAAATTATTATTAAAAAAAAAAAAAAAAACTTGAACGAAGCAAGAAATTAGTACATTTGGGTCAGTTACTAGAGATCATTTTCATATCGTAATGGATATGTACCAAGTCCTAGTTTGATTACATAAATTCTCCATGGGAAAATCTTATTAGGTGGACCACATGCTTTACAAAATGTATAAAAGGGATAAACGATATTTGATATAGTGCGGTCTTGTTGCTGTGGCTCGTTGAGTCCCACATTGTTTGCCTGGGACTTTGGGTTCTTTGATCGTTATAAGAAAAATCATGTTCTGACTATTTGAATTTACTAATTATATTATCAAATATTTGTCAAAACTTTTTAAAATTGAGTTTTTAATTTACTAAATATTAATTGATAAGATAACTATAAATAAATATAGGAGAGACTTTATTTTATTAAATCTTGAGTAGTGGAAAATAATTAAAAGTGTGAAGAAAACGAGTAATGTTTATTTGTTTCCATCCCGGATTTAATATTATATTTAGAATTGAACTCCATAGTTTATGGTAAAATATACATGTAGCCAATTAGTTTTGATCTATATATTTCTAAAAGTACGGTTCTAATTATTATCATTATTAAGACTAGCCGCTATTAATTGAAAATAAGAACATTTGTTATAATTAACTAATGACAATAATTTTGTTGCGAAAAGAAGTAACTGCTTTATATATGCCTTTCCGAAGCACATGATGGGTTTAGCCTAAATATTTGATTTTGTGGAGTGTTATAACTTCCGATATACATCCCATGCCTGAATTGACGATCGACATTTATAATTACTAACAATTAGAAGCGAAGAAGTAAAGTAACAAAGAAAAAAAAAAACATTAACATCCAATAATTTAAATTTCAGAAAAAAATTTATTAGTTTTTCCTTGTTGTGTGTATAAATATATATATATATACATATGCATGCATCAGCAATGGAAAAATATATACTAGATATAATAATGTAAAAACTTATATACGTACAAGTAAAGTTATAAGAACTGTTTTTCTATATAAATATACACACGCTTTTGTGCATGCAGTATCAGCAGTGGAAAATCATGCATAGCTTCACATCCCATAAGCGCAAAACTGTCCCTTTTTGCACTTGTTGTTGCACCCACCACAGTGCCTTCTGTCAAACGACGCATTCACGCACTTCCCTTTGCAACAAATCTCGGTGTACTTGCACTTGTACTCGCACATCCCACAGTTGAAGCGATCACTCCTCACATTCACACATTTCTTCTTGCAACAATCCGGTCCGCTGCTGCTCCTCAGCCGACAAACCCTCGGAAACTTGTCGCATGTCATGATCCTCGCCGACATGCTCTGCTGCAAGAGAAATCGGCTGCTCCCTCGCAGCGAAGTACTGCCACTCCGGCCAGCTTGATCTTGTTGCATTTCGGATTTTAATGCAACATTTGTGGCTGCATTAGCACTAATTGCTATTGAGGTTGAGAGAAGGACAAAGAAGAGCACTACTAAAGGTTTCATGGCTAGTTATTGTGTGAAATGTGTATATATTATAGGTACCAATATATTTGTGCGTGTATGTATAATTTTTGGTGGAGAAATGTAGGAGTGAAGAGGAATTGATATGGCATTGGGGGTTTTTATAGGGAGAGTACTGGCTAGAGCGTTGACAAATAGGAAAATGCATTTGCAAGGTTTGAGGTAGTAGCTTTTTGTGTGTGTGGTCTAAATTCGCAAGACTGCTTACATGTCACTTAATATATATCTATTAAAAGAAATCATTTTGATTGGATAGAAAGAAATGTCGATCGTTACCCTGTCTAGAGGATCTGTACATCCCTGATTTATATGATGAAGTGCAAAATAATTCAAAAATATTTAATAAACCCCCGAAATTATGGTTACTGATTGCATGCTTTATGCTTTGTTTATTAAATTGTTTCTAAAAATACTTGAACTTATGCATGCGTAAAATTACCGTTGTAGGTGGTTACATGCATGATTTAGTGGTAGTTTTATATCTAACTTCATCATGAGATGTATAATTCAAAGCTCCTCATCCTAGATTAAAAAAAAAAAAAAAATTTACCGCTGTAAGTTAGTGAACACCTAGACAATTAATTCTAAACTTGTTCATCTAATTATATATAGTCTTAGAAAGTTAACTAACTGTCCTAATCTTCTATTGGTAATTTCTTTAATGTTTTTGTTTTCAATATATCTTGTATTCTGTCGAAAACTACCGATCAAATAGAAACATAATTTTTTGACGGTTTGATATTTTCATATCAAACCAAATCATTGATTTTTTTGTTTAGTAAGTTCAGGCTTAGAAGAGCAAATGTTCTTGATGTTTGGACACCATTCAAAGTTTTTCATGTGATTTTAAAGTTTATCAGTTAGCTTCGACAAAGTACATAATCACCTATTACAAAGTGTTTCATTTCCATGATTAAATAATATCTTTTTTTTTATAGGTATATTGTAGAGTATACATTAGTACTTTAAAACATACTAAATAACCAATAGAAATCATATCTTAAAATATTAAAAGGAATAAAACGTCATAATGTGCATTTTGGTAAATTTCAAATCATCAACCCGATTGTTGTAAAAGAAAGAAAAAACAAACAAACAAACAAACAAACAAACTGATTTGTAAAATAACTTAGCAGTAATTCCATTTTAATTCTTTCACGAGGTATAAAATTGGAATTCATGGTCACTTTTCATGATTTGTAGGTTCTTTAAAAACCCATAAGCCCTATGACATTATAGGGGTATAAATTGATATTTTAATAATGACACACTAACATGGAGTAAAAAAGACAAGGACACTTCCAGAAATTTCTACCGTTAACTACTCTTTTTCAACACAAAAGCAAAACTTTTGCTGCGGCATTGAGCCTTGCATGAGTTAGTCAGTTACGTTTTCAGTGGTGATCAGGCTGGGTTGAGGAGCTTTTCGCTTTTGAGGGTCTTTAGATTCCCCCATGAAGGAGAAATTAATTAATTAGTATTTACAAAGACCCTACAAAACTTAGAACCAAAAGTAAAAGCAAATGTCTCAATAATTTATGTTTTCCGGCCGTACGGAAAGTAGGAAAGAAAATAAAAGAAAAACAAAGATAGCGAATAAAATCTGATTATTCAACATCTGTTATCACAAGCTAAGACAATATAATGATTCCCCAATTTGTCAAGTAAAGCACATATTCTCACCCGCCAAACTGTACTTAAAGATTTAGATTCATAATATCAATGTGCCAACAATTCTTATACGTTGGATCATCATGAGCCCAACTATTATATAACATTATATTTCCTCTTCTTCTTCTTCTTCTTCTTCTTCGTTTTTACTTTTCTTTTTTGGATACACATTATTCTAGCTTTGTTATTTTCTGTCTGATCTAAATTCACTTAGATTTTCTAATATCTATTATGTTGTTGTTCGTCAATAATCGATCAACTGGTTATCCTCTTGTAGTTCAACCATTTTGATAAATTCTTAGAGAGGCCATATGAATACTTATTGCCTCATAATTTTCAGTTCAATAATTCTCTTACATTCTATTAATACTGCCCAAGCCTCTTCATTCACAGAACCTAAAAGGCACCTTATTATTTCTAACAATATTTCTTCGGATGAGAGATCAGCGGATCAAGATACAGAAGTCACAACAAATCTCCGATCATGGCGAGGCCCAAGCACCCCCCATCATCGGCATCTAAAGAACGTAAGGACTGATTGATCGAAAGCTAGCTAGCTTGAAAAAACGTACACTTTAAATTATTATATATGTATAAATACTCTTATATTAACGTGTATACATATACACGTATATATATTTATATATGTATGCGGTTAATAGTTATATAATATCATAACTACATGCATGCAGGCGCATTGGATCCTAAGCATCATAGGATGGGGAACTTAAACACGTATATTTATATATTGTTTTTTTTCCCCCCTCTTTGGCTTAATAAATTGACTTGGTATGTCCTCTCTATTTTAATCTATATTATTATTATTGGAATTAAGAATTTCACTGTGCAATGTATATATCCAGGAGTGAGGCTATATATGAGCATTCATATAATTAAATACTAGGCCGAAGAATCTTTTGGAGGAGAATGCCGACATACTGAGTATTTGGTTGGGAACTTAAACACTCATTACACTTCTTTGATATATATATATATATAAACAATTGCAGTCCATGATTATCTATTAGTCAGTTGAACATTTCATTAATTTCTTTAGATTTTTTAGAATTTTTTAAAATTTAAATAAAGATTTTATTTTGAAATGAAATTTAAATAAACATTTGAGATCTATAAAGCAGTCTTGTTGGTTTCCTAACGGAATAACAATTACATTTTTTTTCTTAGAGAATGACAATTATAAATTGTATGTAAAATATTAAGTTGTTGAATTATTGGACATATATATGACTTTTCCTTACCTTTATAAAGCATGAAGGAGGAAAATCTCTCCACTTTAGAGCGGCTTTTGACTTTTCTTTTTCATTTTTTTCCTTTTTAAAATTTTCTTTTGACCAAAATTTTTTGTCTTCTCATGATAAGGAGCTTAAAATATTGAGTTCTAAATATAGAAGTTACATTCTGGAAAGCCACGTATATCTGAACTATGAAATTATTTAACAAAATTGATAAGTTTTAATATAAAGTAAATATATATATCCTTTTAAAGTCGATGAATAAGATCATACTATATATAAAACATCTGCAACGTTATGATCACTTTTGGCTTTGAATATGTCCGAATGTTCATAGATTACATCAAACAAAGAGTTAAGTTTTACAAAAATAAAACTTGATATAAACAAATTAAAAGTGAGAAAATATATTGTCAAATTAGAGAATACTTATTTTAATTAGCAACCACCAATTATGGTTGAAAAATATTCATATATTGCTGAAGAACATATAATCTTAATATGAAAGGAGTTCCCATATCCTATCAACGCAGCCTATATATATAACTAACAAAAAAAATAAAAAAACAAATTAAATATCAAATATACTACATATATACTTTGTTTTTTTTTTAATCGTATTAGTAAATTAATTAAGTGGAGGATTTTATTCGTCCTCTCCGTAAAAAAATTTAAAAAAAAAAAAAAAAAGATTACAATACTCGAGAACACTGAATTATATAGACCAAGCTGATCCATGATACTTAAACAAAACTATATAACATTAAGAACACTTATTGTCTATTACATATATGTGTGTGTATATAAAACACATGATTAATTACAAGAACCAACAGAACAATAATTGATTACAGGAAACAAATCTGGGCAAGCCTCTCGAACGGCTCATGCACCTTATTAATCACACTCCACAAACATTCCTAAACATTTTTTTAATAAAAAAACTAACCAAATTTCGGAATAGCTAGATAATTATGAATAAAAGAACAACTTATTCGGTGTCATATTTTCTCTCTAAGCGTAGCTGCACATTCCCAACACACACGAGCTCCCTTTCTTGCACTTGTTGTTGCAACCCCCACAGTTCCTCTTGTTGGACCTAGGGTTCACACACTTCCCTTTACAACATATCTCTGAGAACTTGCATTTCTTTCCACACTTCCCACAATTCAGCGTGTCAGTCAACGTATTGACACATTTCTTCTTGCAGCAATCAGGCCCGGCGCTGCCCTTGGTGCGACACATCTTCGGGTACTTGTCGCACGTCATCACCGCTGTAGGCCTCCCCCGAGAGGCGAGGAACCGACTTGTTCCCCGAAGCAAGGTTGTTAATTGTTCCCTTTCAGGTTCACTACTGGTAGTAGTAGCAGCCTTCATGTCATGATCGTTAGTAAGAGATGGTTCTTCTTGATATGGTGTTGCGGACAAATCAGCAATGGCCAAGACCATAAGCATGGCTAGCAGAAATGTGATTGTCAGGGTTTTCATGATTTTAGGAAAATGGGGGAATTAAGGAGTCGAAGGACGAGGAAAGTTGTGGGAGTGATAATTTGGATGGAGAAGAACGTATGATATTGTAAGTATATATAGATGAGGAGAAATTGACTTTGGGGATATGCCACAAATCCTTTAGTGGAGTGGTCCAATTCAAAGGGACTCTAAATTTTCCATGGTGTATAAAAGTTAGGCTTCCGTAGAAGTATATTGTATTTCAAATTAGGCAAGAAATGTATGAACATGAAATATTAATCAACACGTTAGATACGCAAGTAAAAATAAGTAGGCAGGTTAGGTTTTTATTTCGTTAAAATAGTTTTAATTCATTTTTGTTTCTCTGTACGGCTCTTTTGTGGGTTGTTCCCCCATCATGTGGTCAGAAATAAAGGGCTATTAGTTGCCTTTTTTGTTATCAATTCTCGGATTTTTCCATGAGAATAATGTTAGAAATACTAATTTTAATCTTAATTTTACGAATGAGTAGTTTGTTTTGTGTTGCTCTACTAGATCAAAATAGTTCATAAACCTTAAGTCGGTTTCTCTTTTTACATATGTTGTATCATATAATGTAGAGAAGTAACGTAGAAACATAGTGCACCAACTTTTTTATTTTTTTTTTAGTTTTCGTTTTTGCAGAAATAGGAAATGTTGAAATTTAAACGAGAAGTATCTTCGAGAGAGAGTGAAGAACACATGATGTGTTGGATTTGCAACTTGCAAGCCCGCCTTTGTTGTTTCAAAGTTCGGGGAAAACCGTACAAATACTCTTCAAACTGAAATTAGCTGAAATACCGTTACAAAAGCACTTGAATGTTGTATTACGTTTTTTACTTATATTCTTATTGAAATAACTTGTGAGCTAACTAAGCTCACAGATTCTTGCAGTTCAGTACCACATTTTTGCATATTTATCCGCTGATATCGGGTTCGATCCTTCCTTCTAGCCAAAAAAAAAAAAAAAGTTAGGCATCTGAAATAATAACAGAAAGTAGTGTGTGCTGTTGACCAGATCTTCTCTTTATATGTAATCAGATTCTAGTTATATTTTTCTTTTGTTTTTTGTTTTCTCATAAATAAACATAGCAAGATATATATATATATATATTTTAGAAAAAGCACCTGAATGACATAAGTTTACAGATCATTACATCAATAAGGCACAAAAATTTGAAATTAGACTAATGTGACATAAATAAAACTAAAATTTGTGTCCGGTTGATAAAAAAGAGAATTTGTGTTATGTTGTTCAAAAAGAGAGCATTTTGTAATATGTTAGTTAATAGATTAAAAAAAAAAGTGACTAGTTATTTTCTACATATTTTTTTTTAAATTAGAATTTGACAATTTTTTTTTTAAACTTGGACGTGAAAGATTTGAACTCGGTACTTTTTAATGGAGTTAGGAGTGATATTATTGTTAGGCTATGCTTGCAACCAATAAGCTCCAATGATATATTAGAAGAGGAACAAATTTCAAATTCACATATGTTAAATAAAGAAAACCGCTGCTTCACTATGAAATTCAAATCTTCCCTTTCGTTTTTCTTTTTTCTTTTTGCCATACAGTTTGATGGATTTTCTTTTATTTTCCAGTATAATTTGGCTGTTGGCTTCATAAATTATCCACACGTTACTCGTTAATTATCATAGCCAACAGGTTAATGACATAAAATAACATTACACAAATAATTGAAATGGAATAAGAAATTCAATATATTATAAGAGTATATAACAAAAATTAGACATACGATTACATAATTATCCATTAACACTACTCATCGTTATTAGAACAGTAAATAAATCAAAAATATTGTTCCTTGAAAGATGGGTAATGACACGTCAAAAGATTTCATTGTGATCATGTGAATATTGCGTTAAAGAAATCGGTGGGAAGAGCATTGAAAGGGTACTAATTAAATTTATCACGTATCAGTAGGGAAGGGATAAATATTAGGTATGAGACTCAAATTAGTTTTGGGTAAGTTTCTATATTATGAGTTTGGGAAAGTTGTATTTTTGTGTTCTATTGAGAGCTTATAAATAGGTATGTTATGTTAAGAATGTGCATGTAGTCAGAAAAATTGAGAGAATGTGTGCTTCTTTTTAAGTGAAAGTGAGAAGAAAGATAGACAAATGGGGTAAGGGATTTTGGATATAGAGAAATTGATAGTGTTTGATAAGTGTGTAATTATGAAAAATTTTACCAAATTACGTAAATTTCTTATCTTCTCTTTAAGATAAGAAGATAAGAAATTTTCCCCAACAGTGAATAATAACGCTTTAAAGAAATTTTTGCTTAAAAAAACAACCAAAAAAAAAAAAAAAAGAAACAAACTTTGTCTAGTGACTTATTGTAACGAAAATTGTTGTTAAAAAAAAAAAAACTTGAACGAAGCAAGAAATTAGTACATTTGGCTCAGTTACTACGGATCATTTTCATATCATAATGGATATTTACCAAGTCCTAGTTTGATTACATAAATTCTCCGTGGGAAAATTAATCTTATTAGGTGGACCACATGCTTTACAAAATGTATGAAAGGGATAAACGATATTTGATATAGTGCGGTCTCGTTGCTGTGGCTCGTTGAGTCCCGCATTGTTTGCCTGGGACTTTGGGTTCTTTGATCGTTATAAGAAAATTCATGTTCTGACTATTTGAATTCACTAATTATATTATCAAATATTTGTCAAAACTTTTTAAAGTTGAGTTTTTAATTTACTAAATATTAATTGCTGAGATAACTATAAATAAATATAGGAGAGACTTTATTTTATTAAATCTTGAGCAGTGGAAAATAATTAGAAGTGTGAAGAAAACGAGTAATGTTTATTTGTTTCCATCCCGGATTTAATATTATCTTTAGAATTGAACTCAATAGTTTATAGTAAAATATATATGTAACCAATTAGTTTTGATCTATATATTTCTAAGAGTACGGTTCTAATTATCTTTGTTAAAACTAGCCGCTATTAATTGAAAATAAGAACATTTGTTATAATTAACTAATGACAATAATTTTGTTGCGAAAAGAAGTAACTGTTTTATATATGCCTTTCCGAAGCACATGATAGGTTTAGCCTAAATATTTGATTTTGTGGAGTGTTATAACTTCCGATATATATATATATATATATATATATACATCCTATGCTTGAATTGACGATCGACATTTACAATTACTAATAATTAGAAGAGAAGAAGTAGAGTAACAAAGAAAAAAAAAAACATTAACATTCAATAATTTAAATTTCAGAAAAAAATTTATTAGTTTTTCCTTGTTGTGTGTATAAATATATATATATATATATATACACACACACACGCATGCACCAGCAATGGAAATATATACTAGATATAATAATGTAAAAACTTATATACATTCAAGTAAAGTTAGAGCTGTTTGTCCGTATACATATATACACACACTTTTGTGCATGCAGTATCAGCAATGGAAAATCATGCATAGCTGCACATCCCATAAGCGCAAAATTGTCCCTTTTTGCACTTGTTGTTGCACCCACCACAGTGCCTTTTGTCAAACGACGCATTCACGCACTTCCCTTTGCAACAAATCTCGGTGTACTTGCACTTGTACTCGCACATCCCACAGTTGAAGCGATCACTCCTCACATTCACACATTTCTTCTTGCAACAATCCGGTCCGCTGCTGCTCCTCAGCCAACAAACCCTCGGAAACTTGTCGCATGTCATGATCCTCGCCGACATGCTCTGCTGCGCGAGAAATCAGCTGCTCCCTCGCAGCGAAGTACTGCCACTCCGGCCAGCTTGATCTTGTTGCATTTCGGATGTTAATGCAACATTTGTGGCTGCATTAGCACTAATTGCTATTGAGGTTGAGAGAAGGACAAAGAAGAGCACTACTAAAGGTTTCATGGCTAGTTTTTGTGTGAAATGTGTATATATTACAGGTACCAATATATTTGTGCGTGTATGTATAATTTTTGGTGGAGAAATGTAGGAGTGAAGAGGAATTGATATGGCATTGGGGGTTTTTATAGGGAGAGTACTGGCAAGAGCGTTGACAAATAGGAAAATGCATTTGCAAGGTTTGAGGTAGTAGCTTTTTGTGTGTGTGGTCTAAATTCGTAAGACTGCTTAGATGTCACTTAATATATATCTATTAAAAGAAATCATTTTGATTGGATAGAAAGAAATGTCGATCGTTACCCTGTCTAGAGGATCTGTACATCCCTAATTTATGTGATGAAGTGCAAAATAATTCAAAAATATTTAATAAACCCCCGAAATTATGGTTACTGATTGCATGCTTTATGCTTTGTTTATTAAATTGTCTCTAAAAATACTTGAACTTATGCATGCATAAAATTACCGCTGTAGGTGGTTACATGCATGATTTAGTGGTAGTTTTACATCTAACTTCATCATGAGGTGTCCTCATCCTAGATTAAAAAAAAAAAAAAAAAAATTTACCGCTGTAAGTTAGTGAACACCTAGACAATTAATTCTAAACTTGTGCATCTAATTATATATAGTCTTAGAAAGTTAACTAACTGTCCTAATCTTCTATTGGTAATTTCTTTAATGTTTTTGTTTTCAATATATCTTGTATTCTGTCGAAAACTACCGATCAAATAGAAACATAATTTTTTGACGGTTTGATATTTTCATATCAAACCAAATCATTGATTTTTTTTGTTTAGTAAGTTCAGGCTTAGAAGAGCAAATGTTCTTGATGTTTGGACAACATTCAAAGTTTTTCATGTGATTTTAAAGTTTATCATTTAGCTTCGACAAAGTACATAATCAACTATTACAAAGTGTTTCATTTCCATGATAAAATAATATCTCTTTTTTTTTAGGTATATTGTAGAGTATACATTAGTACTTTAAAACATACTAAATAACCAATAGAAATCATATCTTAAAATATTAAAAGGAATAAAACGTCATAATGTGCATTTTGGTAAATTTCAAATCATCAAACCAATTGTTGTAAAAGAAAGAAAGAAAAAAAAACAAACAAACAAGCAAACAAACAAACTAATTAGTAAAACAACTTAGCAGTAATTCCATTTTAATTCTTTCACGAAGTATTAAATTGGAATTCATGGTCACTTTTCATGATTTGTAGGTTCTTTAAAAACCCATAAGCCCTATGACATTATAGGGGTATAAATTGATATTTTAATAATGACACACTAACATGGAGTAAAAAAGACAAGGACACTTCTAGAAATTTCTACTGTTAACTACTCTTTTTCAACACAAAAGCAAAACTTTTGCTGCGGCATTGAGCCTTGCATGAGTTAGTCAGTTACGTTTTCAGTGGTGATCAGGCTAGGTTGAGGAGCTTTTCTCTTTTGAGGGTCAAGGAGAAATTAATTAATTAGTATTTACAAAGAACCTACAAAACTTAGAACCAAAAGTAAAAGCAAATGTCTCAATAATTTATGTTTTCCGGCCGTACGGAAAGTAGGAAAGAAAATAAAAGAAAAAAAAAGATAGCGAATAAAATCTGATTATTCAACATCTGTTATAACAAGCTAAGACAATATAATGATTCCCCAATTTGTCAAGTAAAGCACATATTCTCACCCGCCAAACTGTACTTAAAGATTTAGATTCATACTATCAATGTGCCAACAATTCTTATGCGTTGGATCATCATGAGCCCAACTATTATATAAACATTATATTTCCTTTTCTTCTTCTTCTTCTTCTACTTCTTTTTTTTCCTTTTCTTTTTTGGATACACATTATTCTAGCTTTGTTATTTTCTGTCTGATCTAAATTCACTTAGATTTTCTAATATCTATTATGTTGTTGTTCGTCAATAATCGATCAACTAGTTATCCTCTTGTAGTTCAACCATTTTGATAAATTCTTAGAGAGGCCATATGAATACTTATTGCCTCATAATTTTCAGTTTAATAATTCTCCTACATTCTATTAATACTGCCAAACCCTCTTCATTCACAGAACCTAAAAGGCACCTTATTATTTCTAACAATATTTCTTCGGATGAGAGATCAGCGGATCAAGATACAGAAGTCACAACAAATCTCCGATCATGGCGAGGCCGAAGCACCCCCCATCATCGGCATCTAAAGAACGTAAGGACTGATTGATCGAAAGCTAGCTAGCTTGAAAAAACGTACACTTTACATTCTTATATATGTATAGATACTCTTATATTAACGTGTATACATATACACGTATATATATATTTATATATGTATGCGGTTAATTGTTATATAAGATCATAACTACATGCATGCAGGCGCATTGGATCCTAAGCATCATAGGATGGGGAACACTGTTGCCTGTTGGGGTGATAATTGCAAGGTATTTCAGAAAATATCCAATGCAGTGGAATGAGTGGTACCCTTTTCACATAATGTGTCAAAGCATTGGATATGCTCTGGGCACACTCGGATGGCTCATTGGAATTTTGGCAGCAATTACTTCTCCCAAGCAATTACATGCTGCTAGTTCAAGTAGAATTCTTAGTATCATTATAGTCACATTCACAACCATACAGGTCAGCCCTCTTACTAACTTTATAGTATTCAATTTATTATTATTAATAACTGGTTACTAATAGTCCTTTATTTATTTATTTATTTATTTTCAGATGGTTGCCATTTATTGGCAGCCAAAGAAAGAAGAAGAGGAAGAGTGCCATTACCGGAAAGGATGGGAGATATGCCATAGTTTTGTTGGGTATGTGTCAATAGCTCTGATTATAGCTGATATATTCCTAGGGATAAAGATGGACCAGCAAAGTCGAGCTACAAAATGGAAATGGATTTATGTGGGAATACTTGGAGTTTTGGGATTAGTTGCCGTTTCATTGGAAATTCTTAGGTGGATTAGGTCTAAAATAATTCGCCGGACAATCCAATTGAACAGTTATATGTATAGTTCATCTCCTTAAACTAGTACAATGATCAATTTGTATCTCTGATAAAATAAAATAAAATAAACCTAAATATATATATTTCAGTATATATGATTTATTTCAAGGAACATCCATTATCCTTGTGATTCATGTTGGGGGTTTGTTCGAGGACTATCGAGATAGAGAACAAAAGAATCAAGAAAGACGAAATGTGAGATATTCTATATAAGAAAAAATAAAATAAAATTCCAATAAAGAGGAATCCATAATGCATGGTTTTTTTTTTTTTTTTTTTAATAAGAACAATCAGATCGTCCTTAGTGACTAAAGTTCTTATTAATTAAAAAATAATTAATTTCCAATTAATAGCAAAGTAATCAAGCCTCAATTATGACATATTTCATTGTCATTGAATATATCAATATGCTGTCGGTTCTTCTTATTTTTGGTTGCTATCGTGTGAGTTTTAATTAGTTTTATACTGATGATTTAATTAGTTGATGAGTACGTGCAGCTAGAAACAAAATAAATAACTAAGTGTATGTTTGATAAAATAGTTTGAGTTGAAATTTTTAAATTTAAGTTGGTTAACTTTTTAAAAACTAATTATAATTTTTGTTGACTTTAAAAAAAAAAAACTAAGATAAAAAATTTGAGTTTAAACTTGTGAGATAAACGGAGACTAAACTTATGTTTGACATCAAGCTTTAACTCAAACTATACTGTACTTTTTCATATCAATTTTTATCTTCTTCTTAAAAATCAACAAAATTTATAATTAATTTTTAAAAAATTAACCAATTCAAACTTAAAAATTTTATTTTATCTTAAATTCAATCCAAACACTGAATCAACCTTAAATGAAAATAAAATTTATCATGTGTCAGAATGATGACTGCCACATGCCTCACAGGAAAAATCACTCTTCAAGAGCTATTGGCTTTTTAAATTTTGCTAATTGATAGATTTCGTGTCCTTATCAGCTTTTTCAGCAACTCTGTTTTTGAGTTGTCGGTCATAAGTAGAAGGGCCGAATAAGCATAAACAATGTCGTTTTCAAGAACGACATCGTCTCTCCTTACGTCGAGTATGAATGAGTGAAATGTGAAACGTCCTGTCGTCGCTCTCGGATTCTGAACCCACCAGAGCCTGAAACGCACCGTACTTCGCACGCCGTCGCTGTCAGATGAACAATCTGGAGCGAGCACCAAAGAGAGATAACGAAAAATAGGTGGTGGAGAAAGATAACCACTCCGACATGGCCACTTCCGCCGCCATGGACGGCGTCGCCGCCGCAGCCCTCCAATCGGTCCTCCACCGCGTCAACCAGGCCGCGGAGCGCTCCAGCCGCGGCGCCCACCCGATCCGAGTGGTCGCCGTGAGCAAGACCAAGCCTGTCTCCGTCATCCGCCAAGTTTACGACGCCGGCCACCGCTGCTTCGGCGAGAATTACGTCCAAGAGCTCGTCGAGAAAGCTCCTCAGGTCATAATTTCCTGATCAGGCTCGTCGATTCTTACGGTGCTTCTGATTTTATATTTGTTCCCTCTCTTTCTGTTTGGTTTGGAAATGATCTCGGAAAACAGAAATTCGGAGCGTTAAATGCTGTTTCTGGTTCAACGAATAGCAGCTGATTTTGTCTTGATTGAAAAATTGCAGCTTCCGGAGGATATCGAGTGGCACTTCATCGGAAATTTGCAGAGCAATAAAGTCAAAATGCTTCTGAGTAAGATTGCATCTCTCTGTTGAATGAAAACTTTTGGAGATTAGAGGATTTTCAAAGATTAAATTCCGATGAGCAAAATGAAGGTTTTGAACTGATTTTGTCCAAATCTAATGTTTGTTCAGCCGGTGTAGCGAATCTTGCGATGGTAGAGACCGTGGATGATGAGAAGGTAAAGATTTTTACTGAGAAATTGTTACGTTTTGAAATAATTTCTTGCGGTTTCATGTAAAATAAAGCATCTTTGTGTTTACAAGATGATTTTCTGCGTTTTACAAAAGGATTCTGAATATACTTAGCTTATTTGGCCTTGTCTGTGTGTTGCAGATTGCGAATCAACTTGACCGTTTTGTGGGAAGTATGGGAGAAAGCCTTTAAAGGTCCTGGTCCAAGTTAATACCAGCGGAGAAGAGTGTGAGTTCACTTGATCATGTGTTCTAGACTCTTGATGTGTGGCATTGTTGTGTGAATTTCCACGATTTTTGGAGGTATCTCCTGCTGTATTTAACTGAAAAAGCACTGCAATTTATCATCACTCATGCTGCATCAACACATATGTTAGTAAAACCGAGTTGCAACAGACCAAGTTGTCGTCTGTCGCATAGAAAAAATAAAAGAATCGAGTCCTTACTCTGCTATGTGGCTGTTCTAGTGTACTGTCATACGTCCACTGATAGTGTCACCAATGGTGATAGTTATATTTTTCAAATAAAGTGACTTATTTGTGAAAAATTTACTGTCTCACTTCGGTTCTAAAATGCTTTGGCGCTTGTAAATACTGGAATGAGATGCTACTTGAATACTTGAACGCCTTATGAGTGTTCTTGATTCAGTAATTGACTCTTTGCTGTAGTTATTCCATATAATTTTCAATTTTGTTATCAAACAGATTCCCGTATCATTTGTTTGAAAGAATCTACCATACATTTTAAATTAAATGCAATGTTCACATATTCTCCATTTCAGGTTTAATGTTTTTGTTTTTTTGCTCAAACTACATTCATAGGGCTTGAAAGTAGTGTTTTACGAGAGGGATTAATTCTGTCCCGACTTTTAATAAATTCCTGATCTATGGTCTTGGAGTAAAAAGCATTCAGTTATTTTTCTCTATGCATTTTTCCTGAACTGAGTTGTAGCATTGAAATCATGAGTTATCCATAGGGATATTGAACAGGTAAAAAGAAGGATAACTCGACTCTCCCTGAGTAGATTACTAGTATTTTCCAATTAGTCAAGTGTTGAACTTTACCCTACACAGTTTTGGTCACTCCTCAAGTAGTTATTCAAGATAATATTTGATTTCTCCTCTAATGTCTGCAGCAAAATCTGGCGTTGAGCCCTCTGGATGCGTAGAGCTTGCAAAGCATGTTAGTTTGGGATGTCCAAATCTCCAGTTTTGTGGCCTAATGACAATTGGTATGCTGGACTATACATCAACGCCAGAAAATTTCAAGGTAAAACTCTCACAGATTTACATATGGTTTCATGAAAAACTCCCATAAGCCTTCACTCGTGGTTCTTTTCTTGAACTTCATTAAATCAAAGTGTGGTTTTGTCAGACACTAGCAAGCTGCAGAAGTGAAGTTTGTAAGGCACTTGGAATCGCTGAAGAGCAATGTGAGCTATCAATGGGCATGTCTGGAGACTTTGAGCTTGCTGTAAGGATCAAATTACTGCTATGCAGTTCATTTAGTATATACCAACCATCAGGCTTAATGTTTTTCTTTAGTACTTGTCTATTCGTTCTTTCTTGTATTGGAGGTGTTGGTTGAGATATGTTTCGAGAGATGTCATCCTTAAAACAAATTTATCAATTAATCAATGCAAGCACTGCTTTTAATCACTTGTCCATTTAGGTTTCTTCCTTAAACAATAAAATTAAATAACTAACTTGTCCACTGGGCTTGTTCAACCTCAAACAGTGTAGTGAGGAAGCGCTTCATAGGTGCAATGTTTGACTGTTTTATTTAAAAATATTATTATAATAATATTGAAAAAAAGATGCATGTTCTGTTCAACTGGTTAAGTAAGCTTGGTTTGCTTTGCAGGTTGAAATGGGCAGCACCAACGTGAGAATCGGATCTACAATATTCGGGGCAAGGGAATATCCGAAGAAACAATCATAGTAAGACAAGGGTACTGTAAGTCTAATGATTTTGGGAAGGTGCAAGTCAAACCTTATTCTAAATGATGGTTAACTTGTGAGCTGATCTTGGTGTCTTTTGTAACTTCAACCAATAAAATCAACTTCTTGAAGTATTTTCTATAAGCGTCTGCATAGGTAAAATATAGGTATACTCCCGAGGGGAGTATCATTTTTCGGTTACGTTGCAAGTTTCTTGATGGTTGTCATCCCAAATGGTTTCTCGTTTGACAAATTTCTCTTGTTAAAGACTCACTTTTTACTTTTCTTTAATTATTTTATCAATTTAATGTCACTTAAATGCCTACATAAGCTTCATGCTTTATTGAAAATTGTATGCCAAACAATGAGCGTCACTGATGGTGAATTATTTCTACTTTTTTGCAGAATTATAGAAATCATAAACTCCAGAGCATAAATTTTGGTTCTCTTCTTGGGGAAAATTGAGCATAATGATATCGACCTGAAAATTTTTGCTGGCATTTAAGTTGTCAAACAACAGCTTGTTCGTTCATTAGACGTCTTTGTCGTTTAAGTCAAAGCGGACATGTTTACACTGAAAGTTTGTTGTTGTTTTTTGTTTTCACGAACGACATGTCAACTGTCTTTTTGAATTTTTCTGTCGTTTATCTTTAAAAAATACGGCAACTTGTACTTATTCCAAGAACGACAAGTCGAATTCACTATTCCTTAAATTTCGCTAACGATTATGTGAGAAGGAAATTAATTGTCTTGTAAGTTTGTTGGTAATTTTGAAAAAAAAAAAAAAAAAAAAGGTTTGTTTGGTAATGATATAGTTATATTTTAACAGTAAAACTACACGTCGTTTGTGCTTAGAAGTTGCTCATAGGTAGCGCTGGTTTCAGTTTCCCTCACTTTAACAATAAAAATTATATTAGTGTTCTGTTTTTTTAATGCCCTTACGACTTGAAAAATAAATAAATAAATAACTCATCCACCAGTATCTTCTGTACTTTTTTTTTTTTGGTGTATCTTCCAAACCATTATATGACACTGAAGCATAATCTTGTGAAGCGAAATCATCTATGTTCCTTCCTTTTTATTTTGAAATTTTTTTTATTTTAATTTTTCACCTTTTCTTATTATTTCCCAAATAATATCCTACATTAGCTAGTGTACTTAGGGAGTGTTTACTAAATTATAGAAGAATGTAATGAGAAAGGTAATGAGATTGAAAAGTATAGTAAATGAATAGAAACAAGAATTATTAATTATCTTTTTAGTATTTATTTACCTATTAGATGGTGTAAAGCGAAATAATCACATTTCCTTTGTTGTGTTTACAAACCTTAATAATATTAATCTTATTACTATAATTGCTAAAATATCCTTTTGCACAACAAAAAATATCAGCACATAAAACCTCATTATAGGTATATAAGTAAATTTGATACGTATTCTTTTTGACAATGAATCAATATCAAGGGGATATAAGAATTGACATTCCTTATATTATGTGGGGTTAACTAAAATCTCATTTCCCATTTTATAAGTAAACACGTGATTAAATAAGAAAGAGAATGACTATTCACTTTTCCTCTTTTCTTTTCCCTTTCCGTTTGATACAAAGTAAATATGCCATTTCCGTGCATTTTGATATGTTAAAAATTATATATTTCAAGAAGTAGACAAGTATGCCCCTGAGTCCCACTTCCATAATGAGTTGTTGACATCAAGCTGAAGAACTTTCTAATTTCCTAAAAGACGCAGGGCTTCTTCTACAACGACTAGGTCTAGGAGTTTGGAAATCGTTTACGTTGTAGATCCCTCTTCAAACTTGGACCTCAAGTAAAATACTCGTGTTCTAGAATTTTTGTATTGATATATTACAAGAAGTCTCCTAGTTCTAGTCCAATGCATACACACACATATACCCTTTTCATCACACTTCTCCATATTTCCACCAAAAAAAAAAAAAAAAAAAACTTACAATTCCAAATTTCAGTTTCTCTTTCTTTATTTCATACTCACTCTCTTTTACATGGAAACATCAACTGATATTCCTTCAAATGTCATTCTCTACGAGATAATAGCAAGAACCTCGCAAGCAACTGTAGCAAGATGTAGGTCGGTCTGCAAGAGATGGAAAGAAGATATTTACGGATCAAGTTTCACCCAACTCAGTCTCCGGTTTTTTTCATTCAAACCATGAAAAGTAACAACAGTTCTTCCACTTTTATCTCCATGGACAAGAGTTCCACACTTTCTCTTAGCTTCTTACCAAGGCATATCAAGATTGAAGCATCTACCAAGCAAGGTCTCCTGCTCTGCAACGACGTAAATCCCCCGAAATCGACAACTCCTCGGTACATCATTTGCAAGCCCACAACGCAACAATGGCAAACGATACCGAATCCAAAGATGCATTACTTCACCCGAAAAAGCGCCATGGTCGTGTTGGGATCAAGCCCTTTGTGCTTCAATATCGTTGGATTCTCAGAGCCCAAACATCCTAGCATAACTAACAAGTCCGGAACCTTTAACGACCCAAGATGCGAGGTTCTCGATTCGAAAACATGGTCATGGAAGTGCTTACCCGAAAACGTCATGTTTCCTCACGGCGAGACCTTAGGTTTTAGGCCTATGGTGTCAACATACGGCGTTCTACACACACACACACCACTGAGAAGAGGATTTTCGTCTTCGATTCGGAGAAAGAGAGATGGGAAATCTTTGCTTTGCCGTATCCGTTACGCGAGGATGATTATGGTGATATGCAGCTTGTGGAGTGTGAAGGACGGTTGGGATTGATTTGTATGGTTAGAGAAAAATGCATGGAATTACGGGTTGTTGAAGATTATTATGGCCAAAGGACGTGGACAAGGAGAAACCAAATTAGCCTTGATAAAAGGCTCATTAGAGAGGAAAACTACTTTTTTCCCGAGGCTTTGTGTAACAGTGATGTTGCACTAATGAGGAGTTTCTACAAAATAATGTTCTACAATTTTCAAGCTTCCACTTTAGAGAATGTGGAGTTGGGAAAAATTTTATCAGGTTGTGATGAATTTTTCCCAATTGAATCTGATTGTGAACCGCTTGGGCTCTTTGACATTCATTCAAAAATATTAGTTTAGGCCTAATTTGCTCCATAATTTTTCTTTATTTATTTATTTTTATTTTATAGTTAACTGTTTTCAAATAATAGTTTATTATTTCTTCATGCATGTATTTTTTATTTCGAATAATGGTTGATTATTTATTTATTTATATATTGCTGAAAATCAGTTGGTATTTATTTATTTATTTATTTTTAATGTTAATATAAGTTCGAAGTTCCTATTATTTGTATAGCCAATGCCAATTGAATGTTTCCATAATGCTGGTTGCGCTTCTCTCCTAATAATTATGCACGCACGACGAATGATAATGGATTAGGGCATGCATATTATCAAACTTCTATTAATATGAAAGTTGGATGATCTTCCTAAAATAAAAACAATAAATTTTTTTTTTTGTTTTAAAAAAGAAAGAAACAAAAGTGCCGATTGTGGCATAAATAACATTGAAAAGAGCCGAACTCTAGCAAAAGTACGTAAGGAAGCGAAATATAACACAGAAAGGGTAAAAAAATAAAATTAAGAGAGAGAGAGAGACAATAACGAGGAAAGCCAAAAAAAAAAAAAAAGAAGGGTAAATTATATAGAGTATTTGTTTATGAGTCGTGTGTATTTTTGTTATAGCAAAAGGCTTTGTGTGTGGATAGATATATTTAAGTAGCCTTTCAGAGTTTGTAATAGATTTTCTTTTGTTAATGACCAACTCCCGTCAAAAAATTTTCTAAACAAACAAACAATGGATATTAAAATCTTTTAGTATCAACTTCCTTAAATTCCTAATCACCATTTTCTTTTTAAAAATATTTTAATTCATTATAACGGTAAATATATAGTTAACATTTATAAATCAGCCAACTACTAATTATTTAATTATTTAACAAATATATTCCATAAACACAATAACTAGGTAGGGTTTACTTGAAATTTTCAACTGTTATGTTTGTTATAATGAAAAGGAGGAAGGAAATAAACGATGGGAGAGATTATTAGAAAATGACATAGTGGCTTGTTTGGAAAGAAAGGGGAAAAAAAGATGAGGAAAAAAAATAGTATGGAAAAAATTTCTAGTTGGACCCGCTAGTTTTTATCATCCAATATTGGGAGGGAAATATAAATATTTTTGAGAAAATTATTTTTTTATCCTTATTTTTTCAAGTGAAATAATTTAGATGATTAATATAATAATAATTTTACAAATTTTTTCATTTTTTATCTTTTCCTTATACTAAATAACATGAAAATAATTTTTATATAATAAATGAATTATCGAAATACTACTAAGAAAATAATCTTCCAAACAAGAAAAAAAGATAATAACTCCAAACTCAGCTTTCAGTGTCATCGTAGCAAACATTGAACTGAATTGACACATAACTGTAGTCACTGTCCATCTCCTTCGGACACTAGTCTCTCTTCTCTGTCGAGCATCGTCATGAGTAATGAACAAGCTTAGAAACCCTTCATTTTTCCATGCTTTAAAACCACCACCATCACCATCACCACCACCTCAATCTGCAAAAACGACAACGACAACAAGATCCTTTAACGCCATCATCAACCGCCTCTCTTCCCAAGGCTCTCACCATGAAGTTTTCGCTACCTTCTCCTCCATGCTCCGAACCAACACCCCTCCGGACACCCACACCTTCCCCAGTTTGCTTAAGGCTTGCTCTTCTGTCGACCTCTTTCCGCTTGGCCTTTCCCTCCACCAATGCGTTGTCGTCAATGGTTTTTCCTCAGATTCTTACATCGCTTCTTCTTTGGTCAGTTTCTACGCCAAGTTCGGGTGCGTCCGTTATGCCCGCAAAGTGTTCGACAACATGCCTGAAAGGAACATTGTTCCTTGGACTGCCATTATTGGATGCTATTCTCGCACAGGCGATATTTATCAGGCGTTGTTGCTGTTTAGTGAAATGAGGCACCAAGGATTCCTACCTAGCCCTGTTACACTGTTAACCTTGCTTCCTGGCGTTTTGGAGCTAATTCATGTGAGGTGTTTGCATGGTTGTGCCATTGCTTTTGGTTTTGAGGGCAACGTTAGTTTGATGAATTCTATATTGAGTGTGTATGGTAAATGCGGAGGCGTTGAGGATTCTAGAAGGTTGTTTGAATTCATGACTGAAAGAGACATTGTTTCGTGGAATTCATTGATGTCCAGCTATGCTCAAAGTGGGAATTTCTTAGAAGTATTTCAGTTATTTTGTAGAATGAGGGACGAAGGTATAAGGCTTGATAAACAGACGTTTGGTGCTGTTGTCTCAGCAAGTGCAACGCAGAGCAGCCTTAAATTGGGAAAGTCAGTGCACGGGCAAATTTTAAGAGCTGGGTTTAAATTAGATAGTCATATCGAAACCTCACTTTTAACCATGTATATGAAATGTAGAAGCACTGATGCTGCGCTTAAGATATTTGAGCGGATAAATTACAAGGACGTGATTTTGTGGACGGCAATGATCTCGGGACTTGTACAGAATGATTGTTCAGATAGGTCACTTATTGTTTTCTGTCAGATGTTAAAATCAAGAATGCAGCCATCTACAGCTACCATCGCTAGTGCGCTTGCAGCTTGTGCAAAACTGGGTTCTTTAAATCTAGGAACATCAATTCATTGTTATGTGTTAAGGCAAGGAATAACTCTAGATACCCCTGCCCAGAACTCTCTCGTTACCATGTATGCAAAGTGTGGGCATTTGAGCCAAAGTCAGACGGTTTTTGCAAGGATGGGGAAAAGGGATTTGGTTTCTTGGAATGCTATGGTTGCTGGATATGCTCAAAATGGGCATTTAAGCGAGGGCCTGTCCCTCCTCTCCAAGATGAGAGCAACTCTTCAAAAACCGGATTCATTAACCGTTGTCTCCCTTCTCCAAGCTTGTGCTTCTATTGGGGCACAGGAACAGGGAAAATGGATCCACGGCTTTGTTATTAGAAGTTGTCTAAGACCATGCATCTTGGTGGACACAGCTCTGGTTGATATGTACTCAAAGTGTGGAGACTTGGAAATGGCTCAAAAGTGCTTTGATGAGATGTTGGAGCATGATCGGGTCTCATGGGGCACTATTATCTCTGGATATGGCTGTCATGGAAAAGGGGAGACTGCTTTGAGAATGTATGGAGAGTTTCTGCGTGCTGGGATCCAACCAGATCGTGTGATTTTTCTAGCTGTTCTTGCAGCATGTAGTCATAATGGGCTTGTCAACCAAGGTTTAAGTTTATACCGGTCCATGACAGAAGATTTTGGTATAGCACCAAACCTCGAACACCATGCTTGCATTGTTGATCTCCTCAGTCGAGCTGGTAGGGTAGAGGAGGCATATGAATTCTACAAGAAGACGTTTTCCGAACCTGTAGTAGATGTTCTAGGCATACTTCTTGATGCTTGTCGGACTAAACATAATGATGAACTTGGTGAAATTATTGCGAGAGATCTTCTCATGTTGAGACCCATGGATGCTGGAAACTATGTGCAATTGGCACACAGCTTTGCAGCAATGAACAGATGGGATGGTGTTAATGAGGCATGGACCCAAATGAGGTCTCTCGGCTTGCAAAAACTCCCTGGATGGAGCTTCGTCGAATTACATGGTACGATTGAGACATTTTTCACGAGTCACAATTCACACCCTCGACTTGAAGAGATAGTGTCGACATTGAAAGCTTTGAGGAGTGAAATGAGGAAACTGGGCCCCAACTCTAACGAGCCGGATGCTTATATTTTCTAAAGAACCCTCAATGGCTTAACCCCCTTAAGTTTTTGAGAAAGTGTTGTGATGATGAGAAAAGCCCTTTTTGTAGAATCTATCACTATAATACCATTCTTTTATGTGTTATCGGATGTTCTAATGAAATAAAAGATTTTTTTTTTAAATATATATATATATATATATATTGTTATGGGATGTTGCTATCTTTCAAATTCTTGCAACTGGGAATAACTTCCAGTTAGGGAAATGCAAAAGGAGGCACCGAAGATAACCATCCCCTCTTACTATTTTTTGTTTTTTTGTTTTTTTTCCCCCCTATCCGTTATGTTGGCTTGAGGAAAAACAACCATAACTAAATATTTAATCCAGAGTAATTCTTTTAAGTCACCATATGTAAACTGTATCATGTGGATTTTTTTTCTGCCAACAGTATCATGTGGAATTTAATCAACAATGTAAATGATCTTCATGTTATTGTTGTGTGTCATCTATTATTTCTTAGGCCATCAAGTTTGTCATTCTTAAACTTGTATTATTCTATTCATATGGTTACTATTCACCTTAAGTTAAGATTTCTTGAAGACTTTCATTTCGGAATCTCTGTTATTTTCTTTTTGTTTTTTTAATCAGGCCAAGTCTGCTTCTTGAAAAAAAATGCGACACTGAAAACTCTGAAATAAATAAATAGGACACCATCAGACATGATTGCGAGAAGTCAAGTTTGACATCGAAAAAAAAAATTGCTTTCACCCTTTCGCAGAAGGCATTTGAACTTGCATGCAAACACATTTTGCAGCATCCAACTAACTGAGAAGCTCTACATTTGCGGAACGGGACAAGGAGTAAATATTCCACCACACTTGATGAATCTGACCGACAAAGAAACGAGGACTACAAGTTTCTTTGATGGTACAAATCATTGAGACCATAAATGTTGAAAATAAATGAATAAATGCCTTGTGTTATTGAGTGACTTTGAGTAATAAATTAAAGTTTGGTTGTGATCTATATATAGCTACGACGCGCATGATTCCTGTTTTCAGGGCCAAATGCTTTTTTTTTTTTTTTTAAATCCGACTGTGATTGATTAATCTAACTTTGGTGCATGGTCCAAAACATGTCATTTAAAGTTGGTACTTTTCCCGTCTCAACTAACACATATGTAAGCTTAGACTTTGGTCGTAGTCATAAGATGTTACCATCAAATCCGTTTATATTACAGATAAAAAGAGAGAAAAGCACATGAAACCGTAAAAAAAAGTAAGGTAAAACCTGTATGGAAACTATGGATTTGTTACATTAACGCATTTATATTTAAATCTGCCTCTAGATAGAGAGGGAGGGAGAGAGAGGAGAAAGAACAAAAGAATGGCAGGTTCTTCATTTCTCCTGTCAGTGACAGTGGTTATGGTCGTTTCCGTTAGAGTGCGTGAAGCTCAACTAGCCTATGACTACTATAAGTTTTCATGTCCATTAGTGGAAACCACAGTGAAGAAGGAGATGGTGAAAATTTTCTTGACTGATGTTTCTGCACCCCCAGCATTTCTCAGGCTCTTCTTCCATGACTGCCAAGTTCAGGTAAATGAAATTTATATTTTCTCATCTGCTTCTTTGAATCACTGAAAGGAAAAGAAGACACCGTTGAGTACGCAAGTGAACTTCTAATCTCAATGACTCGTGAATGTAGGTGAGTCGCTTCAAAATGGCTTATGAAATGTGGAATTGGTCTTGTGCTCTATGTTTTGCACGTTTTCACTTTGTTTCTGCTTGTTTTTGGGAATTCTACACTCAGAGTTCACAAGTCGCCAAGTGGCAACGGTATAGGATTCACAATAAGGCTGTCGGAAACAAAAACCAAACCCCGATATCAACCTCTAATAAATGATTTAAACAAAGCATTGACCTTACGTTGACTTCTTAGTTACAAAATCTGCTAAATTTGACACCAGCTTTATCCGTTTGCATTATGGTTTTCATTTCGAGTTTTGTTACACTACAGGGATGCGATGCATCTATCTTGTTGAATTCCCGGGCGTTGACATGCAAATCTGAGATGCTGGAATCGATCAACCACATAAAGTCTATACTGGAGATCACGTGTCCTGGTCAGGTTTCTTGCGCAGCCATAATTGCATTAGCTGCCAAAGAATCAGTGCTCATCACCGGAGGACCTGACATCAAGATCCCCCTTGGAAGAAAAGACTCAGTCACTTGTAGTTCTCCCCAGCAGGCTGATGCCAAACTTCCTACAGCCAGAATAGCAGTCGAAGAGTTGCTTTGGATTTTCACATCTCACGGAATGAACCTCGGGGAATCAGTTGCCATCTTAGGTAAGGGATTGTAGTAGCAACATAGAGATAGCTGGAAGAAAACTACATACGAAAAACGTTGACATAAATTTATTCATGTGAGGTTCATGGACTCCTCATCTACCCATTATTGGTATTCTTAGGGTTGAACCATGCAAAGCTTTTTTTTAAAAGTTCACTTGTTTTACTGTCTTCTTTTTCGTTGGATAATTAAGGCAAGCTTGAAATAAGCCAAGCGTTTATAATGAGATGGTCCTCAATGTTGAAAGATATGAGAAGTAACATCCAACTTGGGGGGACATAGGTGGCCCTAAATGTTGTCTTGAACTGAGTTGAGAAAACTTTTCAAATTTAGTTAACGTTTTCTGTATCATTTGGCCGTGCAGAGTTATTATGACCAGTGGAATTCACCGAAATTTGTTGGGGAGAATTGTTCTTTGCAGGTGCGCGTACACTTGGTGCTGGACACTGCATAAAAATAGTAAACAGGTTGTACAAACAAAAAGCTGGTGACCGGATGAATCGGGGCTTTCAAGCACTTTCAAGATTGAATTGCCCAACCGAAGTTCCTCTGACAAACCTCACTGCTGTCCCCAATGACTTTACCCCATTGACATTTGATAACCAGTACTACAAAGGCATCTTAATGGGTACAGGCTTGTTCGGTATCGACTCGAGCATTTCAAGAGACCCTTGCACCTTGCCCACTGTTAGACAGTTCGCCGCTGACCAAAGCTACTACTTCCAAGTTTTCTCGTCTGCCTTTGTCAAGCTTTCCTCCACAGAAGTTCTTACTCACAAGAAAGGTGAGGTGAGGAGGCAACGCCATCACATAAACTAAGGGAAGATCTTGCATCATTAAGCATCCACCAATTTGTATTTGTCACACAAATTCCTATTTATACACATATATGTAGTCCTTGAACATATCTTCTGATAAAGCTTCAAATGTTCAAATATTTCCTCACTTTTGTTTAATATATAGGAATTACACAGTTGTAGACTTGTTTAACATAATCTCTCAATTTTTATCTTAATTAAAGGAAAAAAAAAAAAAGCTCTGATTATCCGTATAGTTTAAGCTTGGGCAGAGCAGTGTGTGGATCAAAATTCTTTTGTATTTTAAATCATGTAAAGAACGTTCTCATGTGATGGGGACAGACTAGTCTAAAAGCATAAATACCTATGTCACAGATCTCATGGTGGTTCAGAATACAATAAGGTTACTCAACTTCCTATCATCTCTACCGATCTTCTGATTCATCTTTTGTAAACATTAGTCGACAAGCCACAGCAACGCTAGGAACAAAATCTGTTGCGTGGAACGATATGCGATATCTGGTTGCCTCTGTAGGACTCTTCTGTTTGTAGCCAAAAATTATCATTTCAACTGGGTTAGTTGAAAGTTAAGTGAGCTGCAAGAAATGAGCTAAGGATCAAGGACGGGGTTCTAACAATGCGGAGGTATCAAAGTGACCAACCACTCCCTCGCTCAAAAGGCGCATGGCAGCGCCCTGAGAAAATTTCCTCGCAAATAGAAAACAAGGAACAGATGTAGAATTTGACTGGCACCATTCTGTCCTGTATTCGGTCTCATAGTACACATGGTTGATGGCCTGCAGAAAAAGATACAAGTCAAAAAAGAAAACAAAGAAGCGGGACGAAACATGACAGTTATAGACGTCCATCTAAACTAATAAAAACAGTGTTATCTGTTTAATTGAGAACAAGCACAAAAACGGTGCCCTTTTTGTCCCCACCTTATAAGCAAACTAGCCAGCAAAAAAATGTATAAAGGTGAAAAATCCATCATAACCATGTAGAAGAAAAAAGGCAATAAAATAACCTTTATTTCCTTGATCTTTTGAGAGTCTGCATTTGCGTAACTAAATGTAACAGGATGCCATCCTCTGTTCTCCATCTTATTTACCGACTGGTTCCAAAGAGTATAGGTCAATGTTCTCCGTTCAAGTTCGCTTTCAAGCTCATTCATCTGACAAGAAAACACAAAAAGGAAAAATTAAGGATGGGAAAATGGAAATCTTGAACCACTAACAAGTAATGAGGAATGGATCAAGACAAATCACTGAAGAACAGGAAGATAGAAATGGGAGTAAAAATGCTTGGAATGTGACTCATAACATACTTTGACAAGGCCAAAAAGAGAATAGGGCTTACCGCAAGCAATGTCTGCACATAGTGTTCATCTGGGATACAGTTGTGCTGCTTCTGAAGTTTCTGCATTGGCAATCAAGGCATCGCTCAACTTTCAATTATTCATATAAGATAAGTTTACATATCATCATAAATTCAGTTCTTTTTACAGGCATAATCTTCTCAAGAAACACAACTGAAGAAAGAGAGATGTTCTGAGCATAGGTAAGAAACAATACATACGCAGGTGCCCTTTAGATGACAATGACAAATTGCTATAATAGCATTTTGCACAAAAACTTTGGAGGGGCAAACAACTAACAAATATAATTTCAACTACAATCAAATATTTAAAAGGGAATTTTAATTTTAATTTCTCAACTCAACCTTGTGAACTAACACTTACAATATTCAGCTTTCCCTTTCTGGCATCTAAAGGAGGGCGTCGCTGCAAAGTGAGATCACTTCTATTAGACTATTAGCTATGATAAACAATACAGCATTGCAAGAAATTTGTTACATATTTAATATTTTGATTGTTTCTCTTTTCTACAGAAAACAAATTCCTACTGAAGACATTTGAAACGTGTCCCCTTGCATTCTTTTGCATTCAATTTTAGCAAGCAACTTTTGAGTTCTTGAACTAACCCAAACTAGCTATAATTTGAACTCAAGAACGACGTTTTATTTCCAATCATTGGTAGGATGAATGTTACACACGGCAAGGCATATAAAGATAAGTGCATTTTCTCAAGAAAGAAAACATAGTTCCGTGTGTGTGTGTGTGTGTGTGTGTGTGTGTGTTTGTGTGTCACCTAGCTTTAATTTTCTTTCCTTTTGGCTGGAAATTTGACTTCTATTTGATTTACAGTAAAGAAGGAAAGGTAACAAAAGTCAATTATTTTAGCCAGAAATAGGGAATACATCTAACACTCAATAAAACAAACTGCATGATACGTACCACACAAAATTTTTGAAAGAGTGGAAAGACAACCTCGTCATCTACTATGACTTCTGCATGTCTTCTTATTAAGGCAATCCACTGAAATGCCCACAGAGACCAGGTAAGAGCATAGAAAATGAAATTACCCAAAAAACTTAAGGGCTTGAAATCCAAAAACTTGAGTAAAACCTGAGATCCTTTTCGCCATTTGTTCATTGGTATTTTTGGTGACATTTTTGTATTATAGCGTCCCTCCTTCGCATCAAGAAAGCTACAACAGAAACAAAAATGCCATAAATAACTTGCGATCTCATCACTTCACAAGCAGGAGAAAAGGCTAAAATCTATTAAGGGTGATGATACTCGAATGGTACTCAACCATTTAAAAAGAAACTCAAGAATCAGAGGCACCAATTTATCTACCTGTCGACGAAACTCCTTGGAGACGCCATCATGTAGTTATATATATAGCTAAAGTTGTACAGTGGAACACAGCTGCATCATCAAAAATTTAAATTAAAAAAAATAAAAGCAAAAAGAAAACTTGAGACATAACAGACTCGAAATCACGGTGGTTACAAGCTTAGCATAATGGTAAGGTGTTCAAATTCCCTCACGTCAAGTTCAAAGGGTGTGCGGGCGAGCGCACACAAAATCACTGGCCTAACAGTTAAGATAACCTTAAAATAATAAAACTAGACAAGTTTTGTTTTTTAATTACAAAGTTTTAAGCTTTGCATTGAATAGAGTTAGATGTTAAAACTAATGTGAAAGTGACAGGCAACCTTCTTAAGGTTTGGAACAAACCTCGGATTCAGGGAATCTAGAGAGTTGCCAAACTAACCTGTCAGAGAGAAGAACGAATCTCTGATTCGCCGGATCCTCAAGAGCCGCTTCAAGAAGCAACCTTTCTGCTTGGATCATAGTCGACTCTCCCCAACCCACCTGCATTTCATGACCACCCAAATTCATATCATCAAAACTGCACTATACTCGGTCTAGTACAATCTGACAGTGGTCAACACTATATTTTTCAAATCATCAACTTGAATTTTCTCGGCAACCAAACAGAAAAACGAGACCCATTAAAAATTTGAAATTTAGTAACCTGAATACTATTCCGCAATTGGCGGCCCTGGAAGAAACGAGACCTCGTCGTGGACTCATCGAATACAAACCCCGGCGCCGAGTGGACATAAATCGAAAAGGTTGCCGCGTCAGCATTCTGCAAACAAACAAAACAAACAAACAAACAAACAAGAAGACTCAGAATCACTTTCCCGAGAAAGTGACAGACAGAGAGAAGAAGAAGGAAGGAAGGAAGGAAGGAAAACCTCGAAGAAACTCTCCCAGAGAAAATCGAGGGGCAGATTGAGGCGGGAGAGGAAGAGGAAGGCGACCCTGGGGGGACCGGAGAAGGGGAGGTTATCGCGAGAAATACGAGATCTCGGGCGAGAAATTGAAGCGGGGAAGGCGGAGGAGGAGGAGGAGTGGAGGCGGAGGAGGGCGAAGAGGCAGAGGGCGACGGAGAGGAACACCACCAGCTTCCAGCTCAGCCATAATACGTGGCGCGCGACAACTGGCGGGGACTTCTTGCTCATGGCTCTTCCTGAAACCACCATGTTTTTAATCAATTTATTTAATAATAATAATAATAATAATCACAATTAACGAGAACAAAAAATGAATTAAAAACATAAACAGAGAGAGAGAGAGAGAGAGAGAATAAGTACATTGAAGGGAAATATAATTGAAGAGGGACATTTATGGTGTTTGTGGTGGGAGGTTTTTGGTTTGAAAGCTTTGATCTTTTGAGTGAGAGACAGGGAGAGAAATCAGAAAGACAACAAAAATTAATTGCTTATTTGTTTACAGGCAAGCAAAGGCAAAGCAGCAACCGAAGGAAGAGAAGAGAAGAGAAGAAGAGGGAAAACGGCGTTATTGGTTGGATTGCGGGGGCTGGGGATGTTTTCACATGGGAAAGCGCGTGAGGTGTCCGGCAGTAGATCCTTCCTTTCGCCTGTTTACAAAGTACACCTGTTTGAGTCTTCATGACCCCACCGCCCATTTTAATAACTTTTTAATATGTTTTTCTTTCAAAGGTGGAATTCCCTTTTTAATATTGTTTATTCTATTCTTAATTTCGTTTTTAATTATTTTTTTAAGTGAAGACTTGAAGAAGATAGGACCACAATTCCACAAATGATGGCCAAATTTAAAATATATATATATATATATATCACAGGAGAATGATATTTGCCCTACAAAATTGTTTTTTGTCCCTTTCACTTTGTTATTCAAATATAAATTTATTTAATTGGAAATCAGGTCATTTAAAAAAAAAAAATGGAAATCAGGATCAAAAAGAGTCAAAGACTCGGATAATTCTGTTCACCAATCATAGAAAAACGGAATTTACTGGTCCACAATGGACGGAAAAGATCTTTTGAAACATCAACCAAATGTTAAGGGCTTGTTACTCCCAAAAGGTTTTTTATTTATTATTTTATTATTATTTTTTTTTCTTTTTGTGGTGAAATATGGGTACCGAATGCTTGAACTAGCAATTTATTTAGGTGAATTTATATTTATAGGTTTGTTAGGAATATTTATAGATTCTTAAATATATAAGCACCAATCAATTCAAAGGCAAATAAATACAACTATTCGAATTTTCCAAAATGATAATCAAACTTTGAATTACAAAAATAATATCAATAATGTACGATGCAAAATTATGTAACATGCCATTAAATACATTGAATGAAACCAAACACCCTTATTCTTATGGGACCTGTTTCCTAAATCCTACCTCTCTGAAGTAGCTGTACATCTGGTGAAAGCTTCTTTTTCTTGACAACGGGTACACACAGCCACTTCTAAACACATGCCCTGTGCCTATAATACAAGGTGATTAAGATCAAGAGACTACTGGCTGACACCCACCTTGGCGTTTTCGCGGTCCAGAATAACATTTAAGATCTTGCCGGGGATGAAAATTCTCTTCTTGATTGACCTGCCACTCAAATACTTGGATAGTTTTTCATCCTGTGATGCCAACTGAAATGCATCCTCCTCCGTACACATCTCTTCAACCCGGATGGTTCCCCTTGTCTTGCCATTAATCTGAACAGGCAACACGATGGTGGATTCTCTCAAGTAAGCAGGATCAGCCTGCAATTACAATGGAGTAGTTACGGTCTTAGAGATATGATTTAAAAGGAACAAAAACAAGGATTTTTTTTTTTGTTTTGGTGGTTTGGAATAAGCATTCTTGGACAATGAAAATAATCTGATACACGTGATACCGATTAGTCAAGTGAAAAAAGAAATGGATCCAAAACCTTGGGAAAAGGCTCATAAGCCAATGATTCCGTGTGTCCCAGGCGAGACCAAAGCTCTTCGGCCATGTGAGGTGCATATGGCGAAAGCAACAGAACAAATGCTTCGATAACGGATCTTGGATTCTTATCCCACTGTGAAAATGTTTGCAAAACAACCAATAAATAAGATGATGAAACAGCAAATTCATTGAACTATAACCAAATTGGAAACAAGCAAAGAAGCACATACTGTTGCAAACTGATTTAAACGAACCTTATAAGCGACATTAAGAAACTCCATCATTGCGGAAATCCCAGTATTAAATCGAGTTCCTTCGATTTCCTCTGTTACCTGAAAATTAGAAACAGCTCATAATCATTGGTGAAAACAATTTGTAATTTGGGACTGGTGGGTGCTAGACATTTATTCTCTTTTCTAACAAGTTTTATGATGTCTCAGCTTTATATTTTTATGAGGCGTAACACAAAAACGCATCCCAAAATTTTTTGAAGAAAATAAAAGCATGACGTAAAGAAGATGTACATCAACATGCATTAGCATTGTATTCCAACAACTACAATTAAGAAAAGTAGGGACAAGGCAAAAACGTAGAATAGAATTCCATATCACCTTAGCAATGCATTTATGAAGAGAACGAAGTTGTTCCAGTGTAGGTTTCTCATCACCCACCACCGTTCCATCCTGGAATGTACCATCAGGTAAAGGTGAACCAACAATCAGCCTCCAAGTTCTTCCCAAAAATCGATGAACACCTTCAATACCGCTAGTATTCCATGTTTTCGAATCTCTACAAGTGAAATGAAGTGAAACATCAAAGAAAAGAGCATTTTGTTGGTTGTTCAAATAAAGAAAGATGCTTATTGATCAATAAAATGGTGTCACAAGCAAATTATTAAAAGAAATTGAAATGGAGACTACCTAAGTGGACCCATGAACATTTCATATAAACGAAGTGAGTCTGCGCCATATTCAGAAACAACGTCATCGGGTTAACAACATTGCCCCTACTCTTGCTCATTTTATGGGCACGGGCAATCAAACTAATTTTTGGATTGTCCTTCAGGACAAAAGAGTCACCAGATTTCATGACCTAAAGAAGGAGAATCATCATTTTGTTTCAAAGAAAATTTGATAAATAACATTTTGGAGACTAATAGCCTTCTCTCTATCAATAAATATTGTTATGGAGAAAGTAACTGTGTAATTGTTGAGTCATCCAACAAAGTACCGTTTCCTCTGGGACCTTCTCTTGAATGTATTTGCCAATTGTTTCAACGGATTCTGCAGAGATAAGATTCCCATCTGGGTCCCTGCAAGCCATGTATTGAACCTGCGATTTTGAAAGATTAGGGACACCTTGATCGAGAATTACTGAATATAGAGAAGCAACTTAAACTTACTTCTCCAAGAATAATTCCCTGGTTTATCACGCACTTGAAAGGTTCTTTGGTAGATACAACGCCTATATCATAGAGAGCCTGACATAGGGAAATTCGATCAAAAAATGCAAAAGCAGGGTTGTATCATTTTTACCCCAAAAAAAAAAAGTGTGGTTATATAATATCAAAATTCCCATAATCTTTCTGACTGACACCACAAGCATTATTCGACAACAGATAGGAGTTTGAACCATCAAATTTCAAGCGTCCATATCCTTCACAGATAATGTTATGATCATGCCACTACCACCTTGCACCCTAACAAATGTGGCATTTCTCTATTGTTAATTTGTTGAAATTATAAAACCCTAGCTATCTTCATATTTCACCTTTACAACAAAGACATAGTTGATTAACAAACCTTGTGCCAAAACCTAGAATAAAGCAAATGGAGAACTGCGTGTTCAGCACCACCAACATAGACATCAACCGGGCTCCAGTACCTGCAAAATGAAGAAGAGCTTTAAAAACCCACCAGGAAAAATGAAGAAGAGGTTAAAAAACTCAGGAAAAAGAGTATAACAATATATCTCTAAGAAATCTACTAAAAGTAACAATCGCATGGAAACAAGCAAAATTGGATGTGAAATTAAGGCTTACTTTTCTTTCGACTTCGCAACCAATTCTTTTGAATTTCTCGGGTCCATAAATCTCAAATAGTACCTACACGTAGCATTAAAGTATTAAATAAAAAATCTGAAATGAATACCCAGCATTTCAATTTCATGATCCATCCTTGAATGGAACAAAGATCCGTAGAGAAAATCAATTTTATTAACATTAAGTTGATTATTAGAGTTGAGGGCTTACAAAGAAATGCTAACTATTGATGGCTAGACATTACCAGCAAGAACCAGCCCATTGTGGCATTGTGTTTGTTTCTCGTCTAGCAGGCTTTCCAGATACAGGATCTTTGGTTTTAACCTGAGAATATGCAAGAACACATAAATTTCAGAAAGTGACAAAGACAGAGAGGAAAAATGTTTGAACACAAAACTGAAATAAAAATATATAAATTAAAAAAAAAACCCTTCATATCCTCAGAAGCCAACAGAAAGTATATTTTCAGGCATTATATGCGTACAGAGTTATAGTACACAAGTCTTCTCAGCATATTATAAAACGGCAACTGAAATAATAGTCTGAGGCGACGGACATACCCAATACTCTGCTTTTGTCAATGGCGGTTCCCCTGTTCCAGTGGGAGTAAAATCATCTAACTCAGGTAGCATTAGGGGCAGGTCAGTTTCAATAAGCGGAACAGTCTCACCAGTGCCATCCAAGAAAACAACGGGAATAGGTTCCCCCCAATAACGTTGCCGAGCAAATAGCCAATCCCTCAATTTATAGTTCACCTAAAGGATGAGTTTGAGTTACTAAAGATTATTCTATATCTATCAAAGCTGGGAACGACTCACTCTGAGAAAGGGAAACTTCAGTCAACTGAGAAGCCACCTTTTTCTTTCCTTTTCCATTTTCCTCAGCCCATTCAATTACTTTGGTAGCAGCTTCTTTGCTGGGCAAGCCGTTGATATCAAGTCCAAATTTGGAACTTGAGTTTATAACTACACCTTCACCTGAAAAAGCTTTTCCAGTATCACCGAGTTTTTTATCATCTGGTGTCACAACCCAACGAATGAGGATATCATATTTTGAAGCAAACTCATAGTCACGAGTATCGTGTGCAGGTACTGCCATAATTGCTCCTGTTCCATAACTGCATCAACAACAAAGTCATCTCCCATAGTTGTATGGCATAAGAATTCTCCAAATGTTTAGATTTGTAAAGAAGATTGGAGAACACACCTTCCCAATACATAATCCGCCACCCATACCGGAATTGCTTCCCCATTAACTGGATTTCTTGCATAGCAGCCGCTGAAGACCCCGGTTTTTTCCTTCTGAAGCTCAGTCCTCTCAAGATCACTTTTTCTTGAGGCAATATCTATGTACTCCTCCACCTGTGCTCATCGAGGCCCTCCAATTACCCACGAGAAAAAGGATATATATGTATATATATCATATATATACATATACATATATCTTTTGAGTACAAAAATGAAGCAAGGAAATAAATGAACATACATTTTTTCTCTGGTCTGGTGTCATTATTGATGGCAATAAGGGATGCTCTGGTGCCATAACTAGGTAGCTGCAGGCAAAAACCGATTAGAATAATCATATATACATAGTCCCAAAACTTTCTTCAAAAAAATTTCATGTGCAAGTACCAAGTATACTAAATGCATTAAGTTTCATCAAATTACAAGATGGGAAGAAAGCTTGAGATTTATTACGTTGCTCCAAATATTGTGTCTGGCCTTGTAGTATAGATTTCAATCTTTATGTCTCTTTCCTGTCCATCACCATCAAGAACAGGAAACTCCATCTGAGCCCCTTCTGACCTCCCTATCCAGTTTCTTTGCATGTCTTTTACACTTTCAGGCCAGTCAAGGTCATCTAAATCTTCAAGAAGACGATCCGCATATGCAGTTATCCTGAGCATCCATTGCCGCATTGGCTGCTTGGTAATAAACAATGACACTGTAAAATTATACAACCATTCAAAATTTGGATAAGCTATTGAAGTTTCTTCAGTTTGGTGACTTATAGAACGGTATTCATAAAAACAACACATGCCTTTCTTATAACTGGATGACCCCCACGCTCACTCACACCATCAACCACCTCCTCATTTGCTAATACCGTGCCAAGCGCAGGACACCAATTGACAGGCACTTCAGCCTGAAAACATAAGTAGACTACCTTATATTTCTTTGCAACAAATTGGCAAAGCAACTCTGCAAGTTAGACAGCACCTATACCTGATATGCCAATCCTCTCTTTAACAGTTGAAGAAAGATCCACTGCGTCCATTTATAATAGTCTGGTTCTGTCGTAGAAATCTCACGATTCCAGTCATAAGAGAAGCCTAATGATTTGAGCTACAAAATGAACTTGAAACGTTAAATTCAAAGAACACAAACGACACCATCCAACCAAAATCTGAGATAGCAACATTCATGAATTTGCATCCATCACAAAACATAACACAACCTGGGTTCGGAAGCGGTTAATGTTCCTCTCGGCTGTGATCTTCGGATGGGTTCCAGTCTGCGAGAAACAAATGCCAAGTACCGGATAAATGCACGTACACACTACAAACAATTCAAACTACTATAACCATATCATTATTATAGGCCTAAAAAGGAAGGAACCTCAATTGCATATTGCTCTGCGGGCAACCCAAAAGCATCCCATCCCATGGGATGCAAAACATTGTAACCCTGCATACGTTTGAACCTAGCAAGAATGTCGGTGGCTGTGTATCCTAGCGGATGACCAACATGTAACCCAGCTCCACTGCAACAATTTGACCCAAATAAGCAACACAAATAACTGTTCAAATCCCATAAAACCCAGAATTCACCATTTTTACGACACCTATGACCAATCAAAGACACAAACAATACAAGTCAACCCAGATTATATAATTGCCCCAATATTCAAAATGTCAATAAAGATAAATGCAAAGAGAAATGGAGAAACCTAGGATAAGGGAACATGTCAAGGACGTAAAATTTGGGCTTGGAGGTATCGACATCATCTGGGGTTCGAAAAGTGGAATTGTCCTCCCAGAAACGCTGCCATTTGGGCTCTATTTCGTGGAAAGGGTAAGCCCTTCGAACCCCCAATTGCTGCTGCTGCCTTGTTCTCTCGCTTCTTCCTTAGCCACCGAGCATCTAATCGCTCCTCTATAACTGCCACGGACTCCGAAATCAAAGGTTTTGTTGCATAATCTGAGAAAGAAACTGGTTTTTCTAACGTTGGTGGTTGGTGTTGGAGAATTTCCGAGAGCGAAGAGAGCCGGAGAGAATCGGAGACGTGGTGGAAGCGCTTGCATGTGGAGAAGTGTCTGCAAATGCTGCGAGTTCATTGTTGCATCGTACCAACGACAACGAGAAGAAGAAAAAGAAGCTGAGCTTCAAGTTTGAGAATCGAGAACAGCTGAGGCCCCTTGTGGATGAGAAGACGAGGATAATGTATCTTTTTTTGGCGCTTAAATTTGTTATCTTGTCGTTTTAAGGATGTTGTCGTTAAAACGTTTGCTGTCGTTTAAGCATATCTTGTCGTTTTCCAATGTCATTGATATATTTACCCACGAATATATCAATAAACAATTATATATGAGTACACTGGAAATTGCATAAACTTCGGCTCTTAAAATGTTTAAAAAGGATTCTGCAAATATTCAGTATCAATAAATGAAAAGGGGAAACCATTTCTTGCGCCTTATGGCCATTTTCATCTTGTGTTGTTGCGCCCTCAATAATTGTCATCCATCCGCCCAGTGATGAAGGCAAAAAACTTATTTAGAGAAGCTTGAATTAAGTTAAATCTTGATACTTTTCTTTAAAAAAATATATTAAAAAAAAAAGTTTTCTTAGGGGCTAAAAGAAGGAAATTGGTGAGAAATTAAAAATTTTAATTCAAAAATTCCAATGGGCTATCATGGATAGGGGGACTACAGACCCATGATGACTACGCCCCTGCATGCGCCCCCTTCCTACCCCACTCTACAACTCAACGCCACTAGTCATACATGTTAGTTTTACATGAAAATATTGAAATTATCCCTGTAACTCCTCCCCTCTCTCTTCTCTTTTTACTATGACTGTCTCTCTTCTCGGCATCGTCATCAACATTGTTGTAAAACCCTATTATTATTTATCTGTAAATATTTTAGTTTATAGAAAATTTAAAGATTTTCCTGTGAAAATATGATACAATTTATCATCTATAAAAAATTTGTTATAATTTTTTAAAAATACATATAAGATGTGTTCTATGCTATAATTTATAAAATTTATAATTAAAAAAAAAAAAGAAGGTTGTCTTTTTTGCACAATATATGTAATAATAATTTGTATCCTTTTATTCACCAGTTTTGTAATTTTATAATTTAAAACATAAATTGAAGGGTAATATTGTAACTACACATGCATATAAACCTAGTTTTGATGAGGACTGAGTTTAAATGCATCCTCTTCTTTAGTTGCCCTTTTGTAAGAAGAAAAATACTTTCATCTTAGATCACATGATGAAAGCCTTTTCCTTTGAGTTGCTCCTCCAAGCTTTCATCACTTCATGTGAAGATGGCACAAGCATAAGATCTCTCTAGCTCTCTCTGTTCTTCTGAGATTTGAAAAGGAAAGAGGAAAAAAAAATAACATTTTCTCAAGCTATTGAGAAGATGAACAAATTTACAAGAAGATTTATGAAGATGAAGCCATTAAAGCAGCAAGGAGAGAACAGTTGGATCCACATCTACTTGAAAAGATGATTGTATGATTTCATGGTAAGAAAACTTGAAAACTAACTTTTTATTTTTTTATCTATCTAACATCTTTATTTCCCCCTTTTTTTTTTATAAGCCCCTTTTTCCTCTTTTTTTTTTTTTTTTTTTGATATTCCTATTTTCCTCTTTTAATATTGAGGCAAAGATGCTAAAAATGGCTTTCAATTCAAAGAAAATCACGATGGTGTTTTTTTTTTTTTTTTTGACAAAAAAAATTTTAACCTTTATTTTTTTATAAAATTTTATTTTTAAAAAGGAGTTTTTCATATTTTTTGATATTAAATTTAATCAAAATCACATTAATATGTGACTACATGTATAACTTATGTGATAATTATACATTTAACTTTATTAAAAGTATAAAGTTCGAATTCCTCATTTTAAATTGAAAATAAATAAAAATTAGAAATCACATCAATAATGAAAACGTATATAAAATAGACATGGTCTAATATATACCTAATCTAATGATTATAAATTGTGCTATATGAAGGAGAATTTGTTCACACCTTACTTTAAAATTCTCCTAAATTTTTCTTTTAAAAATTCTTCTACATCAATAACGTCTTTAATACAAATGATTTAACATATTTGAGATTTATAAGATATTCTATCAAAAATTTTATGTTTTTAAATATTAAATTTGATTAAAAGGACATCAAAACATCAAGTTGCAAAATTGACAATTTATATATACATATATATATATATATATTAGTATGTCATACCCGATAGGAAAAGTTGCATATATTTCAATCAAAACTGTACAATGATGTTATGCATTTCTCAAACCATTATTCTATAAAATCTTGTTATTCCTAATGTATGTATGAATGTGTGTGTGTGTATATATGTGCTTGCATTTTACAAAAATGTGAGAGAATTCTTTGATAAAAAAATATATCCCGCTATTAAAAACTATTGTTTTAGTCGTTATTCCATATATTAAAAGAAGTCTTGTTAATTAGTATGTATGTGTACATGCTCGTGTGTCCATATGCCACAGCATGTCTAAAAGAAAGAGAGAGAGAATTAATTGATAAAGTATTTGTACTATTGACAAGAATTATTATTTTAATTGTCAAACAAAATTTTCAACAATAATACTGTTTTGCACACTGCGAATTTTTAACATTGATACTTGTAAATAACATCGTTAAAAATTCTTTAAAATTCTAATTATGTTGAGAACATAAAATCTCAATAATTAGATAGTTTGAACCATTACCTTTTTTGTTAATAGGAAACCAAGAGATCTTTATCAAGTTCAATTAAAAAAGTATATTTGATCTCGAAACATTTCTATTTGACTCGACTCGATGCATAAAAACTCTCCAAATAGATTCTATTATATTGCGTTTTTGTTCTATGAATGATTTTATTTATTTATTTATTTATTTTGTAAAATTTGTTTGGTTTAATATATACCATTAACATTGTGATGTTGTGATTTTATGGTACTTTATTTAATTTTTGAAGTTATATAATATAACCCAAAAAAGTACCCTTACAGTTAAGGAAACCCATTCGTACTTCACTAAATCATTCAAGCCAATTCAAGTATTTTATTTAATTTGGCACGTCCGTCATTTGCACCTTTACATATTTATTTTATAATGTGAACATTAAACCTGATTAAAATCAGATAAAAAGTACAAAACTACTAATATTTGTATACAACAAGGTATTTTCTATACCTAATCATAGAATTCTTTCATTCTTCAAATTAAGAGCTTTTTACGATAATGGGCACATTCTTATATGAGAGATGCAAATACTTTTATTTCAGTAGTCGTTTTAGAAACACAAAAGCCTCAGCCATGGAAAATTTGGACCCTATTACTAGCCGACTGATCCCCTCCTACAATTTGACCTAAGCCTGTAGCACTCTAAAAAGTTTAAAAAAATTTTCTATGAATATTCATCTCAAGTTCTCCAAAGCTTCGAGGGCATTCTCCATCGCATAAACTACCATCTTCTTGATCTGTTGAACCAAATACCAAATGAAACGTGTTATGAAAGAGAGGACCGTAAAGGTTGAAAAATGTTCAAAATATCACTATTTGTAATTTGCAATCATCACACGTGGTGGATCTTGTTTTTCTTTTACCAACACATTTGTGATGATGCATCACTCCTCCTGATACCCTCTCTAGTAATCAATACTAATGCTTGTAATGGTTGTGTGGTGAATGTCAGAGACACCAACAGGGAACAAGAATTAACCTCTAACTTGTCTTCTCTGGCTCTATGGTTCTTGGGAAGTTGTCTGAACTCCTCGGTCAGACGGAGACATTCACGGATATTTTCTGGAGACACGAAGTCTACAGCAACTTTGGTACAAGACTGCAAGCAAGGGGAAATATGATTTAAATTGGGTGGAAAGATACTTTTACAAAAACAGAGACAAACCGGTATAAGAAAAATAAATAATAATATAATCTTCCAAATATGGACCTTCAAATTCCTGACTTGGTGCGGGCATCCAGCGGGAATAAATACAGCCTCTCCAAGTCGTTGCTGAAACGTCCACGGTTCAATCCCTAAACGGTGAAAGAATTTTATCAAATCAATGATTTCAGAATAACAAGTTTGTAATTGACCGATTGTGGTATTGAGTAGAGGCTATACAAATTACTTACCGTATTCTTCCTTTAGCTTCCTCTTGTGCTCCAACGATAAATAAAAGCATTGGTCATGGATTGGATGATCAACCTAGACAAGCAAAAGTATAATAAGAGAATTGCACGTACCTTTGAAATGTCTTGACTAAAGTTAAAAGTTACTTAAGTTACCCGTTGAACAGGATTACAATAAGTATGCCTAAATTCTTTCGAGTGTGTTCTTAGATAGGCTTCTAACTTGGGGACATCCTCTCGCCGAAAGATGTCCCAAAGTGCGCCACCTGTTTCCTCTGAATCTTTATCAAGCTCATCTTCTACTATACAGATTTCTGAATCCTTAGCCTGTTCATCAAGTAGAGCTTTAGGACAGCTGCTAGCTCTTAGCCCCTCTCTCTCGTCTTGCACCTTGTGTAATTTTTTCAATCTTGAAATTGAACGGCGCTGTAGACTAGTTAAACCTACTTCTGCTGTATGTGTCAAAATGTTCACCTACATCAATTAAGAAACAAATAATTATGTTTCGATATTCTTGCAATGAATAGAAAGGATAACTGATAAACAAATAACATGTACATTTTTTTATTGACACATCAGATAGTTGACACATACTGCGTCTGACATATCACAGTGGAGCTTAGTAACTGAGTCACCTCTTCCGAGTTCTTCTTGAATCCCATAAGCAATGTATGTTTTGGGACCCAAGTCTGGTTTCAAAACACCTGAAGGCAACTTTACAGCAAGGTTAAGGATACCCATCCTAGGATCTGTGTACTCTTGAAAGGGCAAGGCGCTGATAAATTCATCGCAATGACGAGGCAGAAAATCGTCAAACTTATCTGACGGAGGCCAGTCCTTTAACTTGAGCATCTCTGGCCACAAATTTTTATATGTTCTCCCTTCGGAATAGCCTTCAAAGAACTGACGAGTGTTGATTTCAACCTGCAGAGTATCACCAAAAAGTTTAGATTTCATAATAATAATAATGATGATAATAGATTTCCGTACAACCAAAATTAAAATGCATCGTAACATGGAGCTTAAGTTGAATTTTTGGCTACAAAGTCAAACAATATAAGAAGGATAACAGAACTAAACCTCACAACCAGCCAAGCAGTCAATGGCCTTCACTTCTAAAAATTTTGATTCCTTCTCTGCCACTGGATTTTCACTTAGTGCACGCCACATTACCATTGGCTCCCAGCTCAAGGCAGTTGCTTGTTCAAGAACATTTCGGACTATAACCGGTTCACCATTAATCCAGTGCTTCTGGAAGTGGAAAAGCCCTCCTGTTAGAATGTGACTTGAGTCTGGACAATAAAGGTAGTTATCATTTGTATTTTCTCTGAAAGCAGCTTTTCTCAATTCATCCTTTGTTCCATCATACTTGCACTTAAACACTGTTTGCTCAGTTTGAGCATCCCCCAGTAAACATCTAGCTTTCACTTCTAAATTTGAGATCAACTGCCATGGAAGAATGCGCTTTAGCTCCAATATGCATTTATTACACCCACCGAAATCTTTTGGAGGACACATGACACTTCCATCGTCATTTGTATTCCACACAGTTGAAAGTTCAGTACCACGCTCCGACATTTCTAAAGGAAAGAATCTGCCAGAAGAATCTCCTCCATGCATGTAATCATAACCCCTATTCTCATATTGAAATTTCAGTTCACCACGGTCTACAAGACCTCCCTTGCGAATATCATGGCAACAACTGAGACAGAGTTCATAAGAACATTGTGGGCAGCTTCGATGAAGATCAATTATTGAGGTTGCACAATGGTTGCTGCTCCGGCCATAAGGTACAAAGGTTTCATCAAGATAAAATAAAATAACAGTAAGACTTCCATCAAGTAAAGAAGAGAAACTTACCAATAAACTCGCTCATCAGTATGGCAATCAGCATGTGGTATATCAATTTCAGAGGAAGAAATTCCTGAGATAAAAAAAAAAAAAATAGTTTCATGTTAGCCTTGTTCTAAACTTCAAAGTCAAAACCTTAAACCACATTTAATTAAAATATATACCTTGAATTTTAGCTTCAATCTCGACCCTTCAATTTGTTCTTCACAAATTTGTTTCAGATGTGGGTACAGTGAGCAAATCAAGTGCCTCAAATGCTGCCGCTTTTCACTGTTATCAATTGTCCTCTTTGATGTCTGAAGTTCAAAAAGAGAACAATAAACTTTATCAGAAAGTGTAGTTCTAACTTACTCCTAAGTGTACTCGCAGCAGGGCATGTATTATGAAAGCAAACCTCAATAACGCCGGCTGAATGCAAGCATCCATTGCAGTTACAATTTTTGCGGCAAAAAGGGCAAAGTGCCTCAATTTCTTTTACTTGCATGTTAGGATACCTACATTTACAGGAACAGGAACAGAACCCGGTTTAATGAAACCTAATAAGCTAAAAAAGAAACAAAAAATTAAAAAAAAGAAAAAAAGGATTGTTTTTAGAATAGATACCATTGCTTCATGCATTCGAGACAATAGGATTTCTCTTGACACTTGGTGCAAGAGACAATACTTCTACTTTCCTCCAAACACTGATGACACTTCAAATTTTCTTCTACATTACTCTGTCTTGCCACCAAAACAAAAATTTACTCTCACTTCTGAGGGAACATGTTAAAATTAATGACCCTTGTAAACTGTATAAGAGATGCACAAAAATAGATATTACCTCCACCTCGCTCACTGCCTCTTTAGTGTCACTATTGGCAGAAGAACTGGAAGAAGCCGGAGGAGGAGAAGGACAAAAAGCAGTATCCCTCGGCTCACAATTTTCAACCGGTACATCCTTTGGACCCTCGTCAGTAGTCACTATACCATGAGATTTTCTACTTCTACCCCTACTTCCACTTTGTTTTAACTTGAACAGAAACAATAACTCCCCTTCTTCAAATTCATCTGCTAAAAGCTCATCATCCAAACTGCTTTCTCTCGTTGAGGCAATTCTAGCCCTTCTCGAATTCATTTTGCCAATTGACGGCTCCAAATCTCCATTGACACGTCCTCTTCTGGATGAAACTTTTGCTCTAGAAATATCATCACTATTTTTGTCATCACCTGATATGGTTTTCCTGTTCCTACGTTGTGGGCTTCTGGCAATTTTCTCTTAGTTCCAACCATTGAAGCATTTGAAACCCGCTTTATTTCATTAGTCGAATACTCGTCCAATACTTCCATTCAACTACAGATAGAAAATCAATTAGGAAACTTGCATAAACAAAAATTAGTGGAAAAAAATATCAAATTAAACTTGCAAATAAAATAAAGTAACACATTACTCGATCATGTGCCAAAATCAACATTTACACTCAGATTATACAAACACTACGCTGTGTAATTCGTAAGCTGAAAAACGAATGGGGATTTTATCAGGGTTGGAGATGAATTCTCATTCCAGCCAAAAAATCTCATTAAAGTTGCCCATTCCCAAAATCATAATCTACGTGCAGATTAAACAATCAAGAACAGGTATCAGATTTAACACGCGAATAAAGGGATCTTTTTATATTTATATAAAACATGCAAACATATATATATATATATATATATATTGGTAGACAGAACATGCAAATAAGATCGCATTAAAAAAATAAAAATAAAAATAAATAGGCACATTACCAGATTAATTCCCAAAATCAACGTTCACATACAGATTACACACGCAATTAGAATTCGCGAGCTAGGTAAATTACAAAAAAGAATTTTGTTAGGGTAAGAGAAATTCCAAAAATAATAATGATAATAATCCGAAAAGAGACAAGAATTCCAAGAAAACAGCGATCAATCGAACGAGATTATCGAATGACACTGACCTGATAAAACCCCGAAAATCCAAACAAAGAAAAAAAAATTCGTCTAAAAAGAATTTTGGCTCTGAAATTCGTCGATTCTAATGGTAATGTCGAGTCAGCGATGATTCCAATGGCCTATAAGAAACGAATATCGAGTAGAAGAAAAAGAAAAATGGGAAAATTTCGGAATGAAGAGTGAGAAAGGCGCGAAGCTGTTAATAGAAAGGAGGAGGATTTTCCTCACTTCGTTTCTGTGTGCTGTGATTCAATCACCGGTTTTTTGCTCTGGCTTTTATGGGTCTTCCCTGTTTACGCGGTCAACTTTTGTCAATATTGTAAATGTACACGTGCACATATGTATATTATATATATATATATATAAATACATGCGCGATCGCGTATCTGTTTGGGCAGAAATTGTAAACAATATTTCCGGAATTTTTTTTTTGGGGCATAAAACATTCCCGGATACAAGAATTACCCACAGGAGAAAAAATTTTCGGGAAACAGGAAAAGAAAATCTTGAACCAATGGGCTGAGACCTGCCAGTGACGCGTGTCTCTGCCCGTTTGTTTGTTGTGTTAACTTTTCAACCTTTTTTTTTTTTTTTTTTGTGACTTTCAACTTTCAATTAGCAATACGGTAACGGTTAAATGTAAAATAATATATATACAGGGAGTCTTGTGTCCGTACTTATTTTTGTCGGAAACTATTTTTGTCGGAAACTATGGGCACCTTGCAAAATGATTGCCGACATGACTCATCTCCTTAATCGGTAGAATCCAGCAAACACATAACAATTTTCTTTTTCAAACCTTTCAATCAATTGATACGATCACATAAGACAACTTTTACTAAAATTCGAGTAATTTCTTAAAAACTCACTTCGGATATAAAACTTTGAGTATTTAGAGATGCTTTCGTTATTCCTAATAATGTAGCTTGGTAACAAATCGCTTCTTTCAAAACACGTCCCGATATTTAATAATACAATTTATTTTAAATTAAATTATATTTTTTTATCTTAATTTTTATCTTTTTTTTAAAAAAAATTTTATCTTTTTTGAAAAAACTTTTTATCTTTTCTGAAAAATTAACAAAAATTACTATTAAAATTTAAAAATCTTAAACTAAACTCATTCAGCAGACACCACCTAAAAATAAATAATTCTATCTCTCGTTCCTCTCGTTGTGTCGTTCCCTTTCCCAAAAAAAAAAAAAAAAAAAAATCCTTGGCTCTCTTTTTGTACTGTAATGGTAGAAGACAGAAAAGTTCAAGCAAAAGAAATCCAAGATGAAGCTTCACGCTCCGATGCTCCAACTCCAAGCTCAACTACATGTTCGCCTTCTTCAACCCGCTCCAACTAACTTGGCACACGCTACCGACGACGACGACGCTGTCGTCGGCTTCCGCGTCGATCGGGTCCATCCCGCAGACAAGCGGCGCGATCGCGACATGCCAAGTCAGGTGGAGCGGGTCGGAGAATGCGAACTTGAACAGCCAGAATGTAGCTCATCCTCTCTCTCCCTTCCCACTAGATTCCGGCCGCCGTACGGGAGAGCATTTATATATATATATATATGAAAAATATATGTTCCCTATCAAAAAAATTTGAGTTATAATTAACTGTTCGTCGCTTTATTTTTATTTTTTAATTTGTCTAATAAAAAGAAATGAATACAGATCTTTTATCTTTTTCCTAAAATAAGATATTTTAATCTCTTCAAATATTTGACCTCAAATCCTTTTTATAAAGTTCAAAAAAAAAATTCCTTTAATAAATTTAAAATATGAGTGCATAGTTTCTCCAAAAAAAAATACCTTGGTTTTATTTTTTATTAACTTTTTTTGAAAGATGACGATGACTAGCAATTCGTGTTTGTGGGTCAGGTTCGGGTCAGTATGATTACAGCACGACATGATAAACACGAACACAAATACGATACGATTAATAAACGAGTCAGGAATTTAAACACGAACACGAATCGTTTAATAAACAAATGGCACGACACGAAAAATTAGCATGAAAAACAAACCTGTTTATAAATCATTTAACACGAAAAACCCATTCACGACCTATTCAACATGAAAACTGATTTCTGACCTATTTAATACGAAAAATTTGGATAAAAAATCACTAAAATTCTAAATTCACTAGCACAAGAAACTAATCATATTCATATAAAATATAAAACTAAAAACCAGAATCATCAAATTAATCATTATTACCATATTCAATTAAATAAACGAATTAAACGGGTTAACTGTATTAGTCAATTTCTGACCCATTTATTTTCATGTTAAACGCATCAATCCAATTTTGACCCAATTATTAAACGAGCAGTCCAAACTCATTTATTTCATGTTGTTCTCATGTAATGTCCAAAATTACCGACCCTAGATAGCGTACCATAGTTTTACTCTTTATTTTTCCATAGGAATATATATATATATATATATTTATACTGAAGGAATACCTTGTATCTCAAAAACAGAACTAATCCTAACAGTATACTATGATCTTTTTTTGAAACTCGTGTAGGTCGATCCTATAGTTACAAAATCAATGAAACTATAGGAAATATTATTATTATTATCATTATTATTATTATTATTATTTTGGTATATACAGTAAGGGCATACACACTAAGTAAGTAAATTATACTCGATAACAGAAGGCAAAAAAAGATATATCTTCTATTTGTTACTTTTAAAATTTGAATACTTTCATGATATTTTGTTTTCATTAGTTTTAACTGCTATGTTACTTAATTTAATTTAAATTTAAAATAAAATGTATGATATAAAGAAAGTATATGATGAATTTATTCGATTAGAGAAAAATCTACTTAAAAATATTTTATTTGATTATTATTTAACATCTCTTTTCTCAACAAAAAAAAAAAAAAAAAAATCACCATTGAAGTGGGTAAACTTCTACTTCGACCCTTCAAAGCACAAATAAATAAATAATAAAAACAAATAAACAAGACTATTACCAATTGCTAAATTTTGAAGCTTTGAAGAAACTCACCCACCTTCCTGTTTACAGCCAAGTTTACGAGGTTCAAAATAGTAGCTAAGAACCTTGTGTGTCTCCCTTGTTCTTCTGAATCTGAATCGGATGTTTTTAGGACTAGTATGGTACAATCTTTTCATGGATATGTTGATTGATATTAGGACTAGTCTTTTTAAGACTATTTTTTCCCCCTAATGAAAGAAAGAAATCTCACGTTTTAAAAAAAAAATGACTTTATGATACGGTTTTGCCCATAAAAGAGCATGATACCATTTGATGAAGATGCTAGCAAATCCTGGTTGATTTTTTATTTGGTGTGTCAAATCCTATCATCATTAAAATGAAAATCTTAAACTCACGGAGAGGATCACCTTTTGGCACTGAAGTTGGAAGCATACATGTGGTCTTGAGGAGTGTTCACCAAATCTGTCACCATATTTGTCCCTTTATTAAAAATACTTTCTATTTTTAAAGGATAAAGAGAGCAAGACGTTGTCAATCCGTTATTTTAATAATCTGATGTGCACAAAATAATTGTTTAAAATTACTTGATGGATTATGAATTCATTTTTAGACATTTTGAAAGTTACGAACCAAAATAAGATATAGCCTTGAAACTGAAAACAACAAAATGAGATTAATTCTCTCTTAGCCTCAGTTTAGTAAGTTAGTTGGAGATGAAATTTTTAAATTGAAGTAGGTTAACTTCTCAAAAACTAATTATAATTTTTATTGATTTTTCAAAAAAAGAAAAAAATTGATATGAAAATTTTAAGTTGAAATCTGAGTTCCAAACACACCATTAGTTATTAATCTTTTATGTCCAAAATAGTCCATATTCCAACATCTTGGCAGTTATTTATTTAATTTTTTGTTTTTAAAGGTTTTAAAACTAGTCCCAACCGCCAGTAGAGTTGTGTTTTTGGAATTTTTCTTACCTTAGAAGTTAGAACGCCAAGAGTCTCAATCCCAACAAAGCACGCAAATTCCCAAAATGAGTCGGCAAGAAATCTTCAAACGTGATACTAATATGGCTATCAATTTACAGACCAGTTTGAAATTCGCATTGATACACGAGTAAACCAAAATGGATAACAAGAAAAAAAAATAGAAAAACTACCCGTTTTGAACCTTAAGTCACTATATTGATTGCTAGTTCTTTCCAATTTGCGGCCTCAAAATCCAGACCCTCTCAATATATCTATACATCTTAAACTTACTCCAAATTTTTGGTTTAATGTACAGCTGCTAGTTTTGAGTCCGTCTTCCTGAATGAGCAGAAGCTATTGACGTTCTTCAATAACCTCAGGAATAGAGGGTGAGGAACCACCGCTGACTTTGCTAGGCAATGGCGTATTCCTCCGTGACTGGCGCTTTGTGGGCACCAGAGTACTCTCAGTTTCCCATTTTTCCGACACCAATTCGTCGTCCTCATCCTCGCTCTCTTTGAAAATCGGATGGACATATGCATTTTGGAGGTAACCCTTCAAGTTCAGGTGTGGTTCCCTTGCACGCTCCAGTGTATCTTTCATCATCGCTTCCTGCAAACGACAAAAGATAAGTTCAGGTCAAGCACTTCCTTTTTTAACATTTGTCTTTGTGAAACTTAAAAGAGAGTTTTAGTTTACCTGTAATGGATATTTAACAAATGCAGACTCAAAACGGCCTTTGCAGAACCTGAAAAACCATATGGTGAGAATGGGAAGTGCAAGAAGAACTGGAGTCGCTTCAGCAGAACTTTTTGTGCTCAACAATCCCATCAGAGCAACTTGTGAAGTAATCAATGCAATTATGATACGAAAATGGACATCTGGCCAGAATGCCGCACCGCTCTCATATTCCTGGTTATATACGTTTATGATCTGCATATTCAAATTAGCAAACCATAAACAAAAATTAAAAAGAATGCGATATACCCTAAAAATTGCAAAGTCAGATCAACAAACGTAAAGCAAAAACACTACTCTGAAATTTGATATCCCCTGATAATGTCATATAAAAATGCTCCCACTGAGCATAAAATTATGACAAGAAAATGCATTCATTAATTTTTAATTTCAACGAAAAAAACAGGATTTCCCATCAAGTAAGAAAGTTTTGAATAAATATAAATTTCCTCAACATAGAGCACGAAGGAGGAACTCAAGGAAGTAGGCCAGCAGTTGAATAGCTCCATGATACGTGTATTCAAGCCCTCAAAAATCTATATATATCATGTCGGTGTGTGGGCATTCGTAGCTATATATTCGACCTTGTGTCCAATTTCAACATTAAATCTACTGCCCTTACATAAACTAGAGCACAAACAAGCTGTTTACCTGATGACGGAACACAAGATAAGCAAAGCCAAAGAAGACTATAATGAACGGCAGTAGAATCGGCGTCATTACAGAATACACAAGGCCTAGCAAGAAATACAACTGTATTCGAGGTTCTCCTGTGTTGAAACCAAGACTTCCTGGATCCATTGCCTCCTCCCTATCCTTTTCAGTCTTCACCAAGAAGAAGTTCTTCAAATGGTATATTATCAGCGGTTTCAACATTAGAATCTCTCCAGCTATACCAGCCCATCCATCAACCATTATATAAGTTATGAAGAAGGTTGCCTTCAATGGGACGGCCACACCAATTGTTTCTGGAATCCTGCCAAAAAAGAATGAAGAATTGACCAATTAAGCAACTTAGAAGAAAAATAAAGAATGGCTATACTTTTGAAATTAGATTGTCTTCAAATAACAGATCACACTGAGTTTATCATGACATTGATCAATGATTTGCCGAAAATTATAGAAAATAAGGAAAAAGTTCATGTTTGAGGATGGCATACTTGTTTGCTGATTGGTTGATGAAAGAGTTTAGCTGATCCAACGCTGACCCAGCAATTATGCTACCAAGAAATACATTCACAAAATTGAACAGATAATATCTAGATGCTGCTCTCCTTTCAAGAGAAGATAAAGATCCAAAGCCTTCAAATTTAGACATCATCATCAATATCGTAGGCAAGAAGATGAGAAATAACTTCAATGCAATCCCGGGTAGAAAACCCGCGACAAATGCCTTGATGAATTTGCTGCATATAAATATTCGCTTATTAGGATCTAGTTGTAATGAATAGATTAACTTAAAGAGGTCCAAGAATGATAAAAACTCACAGTTCTATGAGGCCCTTTAGAAATGGCACCGCTTTCTCAATTCCCTCAATATTTGCAAGAGACTGTACGAATGCAATTGGAATCATGAAAAAGAAGGTGAGGAAGAAAAATGCAACACCCATAATTAGCCTCCGAACTGAAAGCGAAACATAAGGGATTGCAAGATTTGCCCAGTATACATCACGTGGCTCTGGAGCCCACTCAGTTAGCCAGAGAGTTGGATTTCTAGATTGCTGAGTTTGTGCACAGACAGCAGCACCCCATCGAGTTTTAAAGGAAACAAATGCTGCCGGCATGATAGACTTGGGATCACTCACAACTCTTTCCCTTTCTTCTGCTATCTGAAGAAACAAGTGATTCATTTGAATTGATAGACTTTTATTTTACACAACAGAAAGCATATACAGGAAAATTTAATCAACGTGCGAGGAAAGGTCCTCAGAAGTTCCTCCACTTAAGAAAAATTGTATACTTGTAAAGAAAGTTAAGAAAAGATCCTCAGTTCTTTAAATTAACGAACATAGTATATCCCCCAAAATTAGAATTCGATAATAGTTGTAGAAGACATGGAACTATTCCCCCAGTTAATGAGGATTTTAAAGAATTCCTCAATATTCTCAAAAGTCAAGAGAAATAGAACAAATTGATCGTGGATTCAACAATTTTGGTTTTTTTTTTTTTTAATACCAACTTTTGAGATTTAATATTTTCTTTAACCGCTTTCTAGAATTGGGACATTGTGCAACAAGAAGAGAGAAAGATGATCAGAACACAATCTTGGAAAAGAAGAATGTTTAAAACAGGTAACTTCAAGGCTACTTACTTCTTTCGACAGTTTCTCAATTTCAGACGAGTAATGATCAATTGCGTCCACTCTACTGCCACACAGCCCAAGACAACCAGTCTGAAAGTAAATTTATATGCATGTATGGGTTAACACAAAACTCGTATAAATAGCAAATAAACCAGAAAACACTAACTTCTGAGTACCTTCATCACGGGCCTCTTGAATCATCTCTAGCAAACTTATTGTTGTAGTATGTAAGCCAATTCATCATTTTTTTCTTCTTCTTGACCAATTTCTCAAGTCTGTTTGCATTATATACCACCTGCATATATTTCCTATAATGAGACACATATGATGACAATCGTTGAGGATATAAAGAAGATTACTGATGAGTAATGACTACAAGTTTTTCTATATATCTTTGTAGCAAGATAGCCACTAGGTTTGAGACATAAAATAACCATAGCACAGACAATAAGAGACAGGAAAAGCATGGCATGGCTCCAAGATTCATTCAAGCAAAAACCAAAATGCAAAGTACATTCTCGCACCAGAATAAATAAATACCAACCCCAATCTCCGGAGACTATATCAAGAGAACCAAGTATATACTTTTTTTTTTTTTTTTGAACTTGGGAGAACCAGGTATATAATTAGAAAAGAGAGATGATTGTATGACTAAAAGTGTTTACCAAGGAACTACAGATACTCAAGACTTTAAAACTAGCAAATACTTTGGTGACATCTATTTTAACAACATGATAGAATGTCACAATACTTAATACACGGTATAAGCAAATGAAAGCTGGAATGAACCTGATGTGTCAGATAGTGATCTGGATGATTGACCAGGAAAAAGTGCTCCACATTCTCACTCACAGATTCATCAGGGTCAGGTGGAACATTTCTTACGAGCACCTGCAGGGAACAGAATCAGAGAATCACTGCATAAAACATTGTTATGACTTATACTTCAAAATTTCTGTTTTGGGTATGCCTTGGTGAAATTTAAAGCATGCCCTCTTGACCATAGTTGAGGCTGCGAAGAAAACTATTAAAATAACTACCAATATTTGGCCCAATACACACACAATTTTTTGTTATAGCTTCAAATGACCTTGTTAAAGCTTTTAAATCCAAAAATACCCTAGAACCCCTTTTTTGTATTTGTGTGTTTGAGGGGGAGAGAGAAAGACATGCAATTAACAGAAGTCAAAGTCTCAATATATTTAGAACACTGTAATATAAACACCAACTCTGCCCTGCTACTTATTTTTCTGCGTGCAAAGATGGAAACTACGGAAAATAAACATCACTGGTAAGCCATTAAGCCTCAGCGACCGCATTAAGATTCTTGTTTTACTAAAACAAAATTATTAAACGAATTCGTAAGGTTCCCTTTTTTTTCACTAGAATCAAATCAGATGATGCAACAAAAAATTTATAACGCTCTTGATGATTAGACATTAGATAACCCTAACTTATAAACCAAAAGAAAAATGCAATCTTACAGTGAATTGATCCGGACGGCGTTTTTCTGATGCAAGAAAGTGCAACCGCATAAAAGCAACTTTGGCATACTCCTTATACAACACATAACATGTCCAGAACGTGAAGACATAAGCCATTACTATATGGGTCCACAATCTGCAAGATCAAGAATCCAAGAGTAACAACTCTGATGCTATGACAACAAAGAGATTCGCCTTTCAGCTTGAAACTATAATTATATAATCAATAACAGTAATGACATAGACATTAAAGGAGTCCAATTGATCGATATTTCACATAAGATTGCTAAATTCAGCAGTAAAAAGAAACAAAAGTCAAACCTGTGCGATCCATCCCGGACATTCGAAATTGAGAGCTTGTCAATGTCACTAGAAGTTCCATTTTTTGTTAGATCACGAATCTTCAAAGCGTCGTTGGTCCAGTTAACCGGTACCAAGACAGCCCACGCAAGAAGTGCTATAGGAACAAAGATCTTAAGCCTAAAACACGCATCAAGAGAAGGAAAAGAACAAATCAAAACAAGAAAACATAGAACACAGCACTTTTGAATTATACTCAACTAAAAAAAAAAAAAATTTCTCACAACAATTGAAAGACAAAACAGCAAACATAACAAAGGAAACAGACATGGAAGCAAATGGGACATGAAAAATGGAAACATGGTGATAATTTTCCAACATACCCTATCAAGTAAATTCGCAAATAAACAGCGGAATCCAGTCCGGCGTGATCGATAAGCTCGGGTTCCGGCATCTTTAGCGCAGCCGGCATCCAATTCAAGAATCTTAAGTACGCCCTGAAGTCCAAATTCACAATCCTCCGTACAAAAGCACCAGAGCGCGAAGGGCTGCTTCTCAAGCCCTTGAGATACCATTTCGGAAAGTAGACCCTGTCGTTAAAGGGCTGAAGCCTCAGAACCGCAAATGCTAAGAGAAAAATGAACGCAGTGAAAAGATTTATCGCCGCCGAGAGTCCTATATCTCCAAGTGTCGCCATTTACACTCCGCCAAGGGAAAAAAAGTAACCAAATTTCCCTTTTAGGATCGGAAGAAATAATCTGCACAATATAACCAAAAGACCTAAATTATCAAACTTTACCAAACGCATATACTTAACCTTAACTACTCCAACCAATCATCAACAAAGAAGAAGCCATGGAAAAGAAGGAAGCTCGACCAGAAAAATAAAAATAAATACCTACTCCAAGTTTCCGGTATTTCTCCTTTTTTGCGTCAAAAGCAACCAAAAGCAAGAAACTCAAATCAGAGAAATCTGCAGGACCGGTGGCTGAACCACGGAGTGTTCGGATCACTTCGGAATCGCAATTAAAGTTAAGAACAATTCTTTTCCTTCTCTCCTTTTAACTTTCTTTTCTTTTGTGGGAAAATTAGAACTCACGTCACTATAAGAAGCCTTTTTCGCTTGCTTTCCCCTCAGTGATGATAATGGAGATAGAAAAAGGGCTCCTTAGAGAGAGAAAGAATAAGCAACAAACAATGGAAACAGTGGAATGAAGCGAAGTCTGGAAAAGGAAACGGAGAACAAAGACAGAACAAAACAGAACTCGTGTAAAGAACGTGGGCCGGTTGGGGTTTCCTATACGCCTTAAAAGTAAAGAGTGGTCAGTCACAAAATGGTAATTATCTTTTTTCCTTTAATTGAGGAATTTTAATAATTAATTGTTGAAGATTTTTAATGGCGAAGTAAACTAGACACTTCTTGCGGTGTCGGCAACGCGAGGGCGGTGTGGTCTCAACGGCTACTTTTTGTGTGCTCATGGGAAATGTTGAGAGCATGAGATTTCTTACCACGCGCGGATTGGGAGCGTGGCTTTCAATTCCCAGTTGGCTTTCTTCTCTCTCTCTTTTTTCCCCTCTCTTCTTTTCTTTCAGTAGACCAACAGTTTTTTTTTTTTTTTTGAATCTTTTAGGTAGACCAACTGCCGTTGGGAACGGTGTACGCAAGTTGACAAAATTGTGCACGGTTAGTATATATTTATTTTTATTATTTAAATTTTTGTTTCATTTCACCCTTCAATTAAACTTTTACTAACTTATATTTTTTTTACTTTTTAATTTAAAAAATTAATAAAAATTATAATTAATTTTTAAAAAATCAACTATCTTTATTTTAAAATTTTCATATTTAACCGATAAATAAACATAAATCTAAAAGTGTCTTTCCATTTCAAAAGAAATAAACTTTTTTGGTAAAACATTTCCATTTTACAGCTTTCATTTTTTTTACTTATGTTACTTTATGTCATCTTAATAATAATATGATACATTATTTCACTTATAATTCCACGTTTATGTTAGCTAAATACTGTCATGATATTTTATTAAAAAGACATAAATAAAAAGATATATGGGTCAAATCCAATAAAATTTATAATGGAAATTGTATACTCATCGTATCTATAATTATAAGTATTGTTATTTTATTATTTGTAATTAAAAAAAGTGTTGTTATTTTATTTATCTAATTAATTTTTTTACTATATTATGTTAAAATTTTATAAATTAGATAGTTAAAAAATGAACAAAAATTCTTAAGATAGATTTTTTCTTTAAGATATATTAAGCTAGATATTTTTTGTTTTTCTTTTAATAAAAAGCTAGATATTATATTTTGTTCCTATTGAACATTTGTCAAAATTTGGGAAGTATAGTGATGGGAATGAAAGCGATTGATGGATGGGATTGGGAATGGGGGAATCGGATTTCCGTGGGTGAGTGTAACGGTGAGTGTGAAAGTGCAATGAAAAAAGCGACGCGTGGGGAGAGCGTTGGCTGCGTGTGGGTGACTTTCTTTTTTTTTTCCTGCTATATCGACAGCTGGGCACAGTAGAGTCGGATATGTTAGTGCACGTGTGATGATTTGGTACACTACACGCATCAAGTGTGGGAAATTGGACATGTCAACGGGTTAAAGTAAATTATCCTCAACGGCTAGAAGGCATGTGGGCTGTTTTTTTGGACCACCCAAACAGTTTGGTCTTCCTTGGGCCGTAAATGTTTACCACTTACCATATTTACCACTTCACTTGGGTAAAAACACTTAACGAGGCAAATTTCATAGACTTGTCGGTAAGAATGCTATAAATTTAATACCTTTTTATATTTTTATATTTATGTCTGTCATAACCATGATCATAAATACTTATGATATTTTTGAAATTTCCACTAAAATTTTCTTATTTGAAGAATGCTGAAAAATCTTTTGTTGTAATATCTTTTCCATCAAAATATCGAAGAAATATCGAAAAGAAAAATGTTAAAGACACTAACTTTAATTATAACTTCTAAGTACTAATCTATGTGACGTATGAATTATTAATATTTATTAGTAAGTGATTAAAATATTATCATATCAATTAATTACTTATACTAATAAAAAGATGATACGTGAATTGTTAACTCAAAAAATTGTGATTAAAATTGATGTTCCTAGAACAATTCTGTCGGAAAATATCGGTAAAAATATCGATATGGGTAAAATTTAATTTAATGCAATTTTCACAAAATATCAACAAAATATCCAGAAATTTCGAGTGAAAATTGCAGTTCGAAAATTTTTAAATTTTTGAATTTCTATCATTTATTATCTTTTTGAACATACTATAATTATCTTTTATTTTTTTAAATAGATAGTGAGATAAAGCAACTAGCAATTAGCATGTTATTATTATCTTATGAAAAAAGGAGATAAAATAAAATAAAAGATAATACATAAAAGCTGAGAGAATATATTCTCCTTAGACTTTTTACAAACTTTGAATAGTTTCTTATTTATGAAAATAGATTAAGAAGAGATCAACAAACCTACGTATTAACATAGTTACAACTATGTTCAACTTTATTCAAATAAGATTTCATGACATCAATTTTGCTTGAATCGGTATAGCATCCTATCTATGTTTAAACTTCATTAGACTTCCTTTTGGTATTTCTTATGTAAAACTCGTGTATTTATATATCTTTTGAATATTTGTTCTATCATAATATGTTAAAAAATATTTTAAAACATATTTCAGTAGCTTCTGTATTTTTTTTCTATTATTTCCATCGATATCGATAATATATCCAAAATTACTATGAAATTAGATTACCGATATTTCCGTCAATATATATATTTTCATCCTTGGTCATGACGTTAAAATTGATTAATTTTATTATTTTATAATATTAAAATTATCATCTTTAATGTTAGAGTGGGCAAAATGTCATGGAGATACTCAAAAAATGACTCTCCACCTAATTTTCTTAATTTTGTAAAAACTATTATATCAACATGACATAAAAATTTGATGTTAGATCAATATGACATAAAAATAAAATTACAATATGTATTATATTAATCAAGAGAGAAAAATCATGTCCTCTTGATCAATACATTGAAAAAAAAAGAGAGAGACTATTTTAGTTTTTTTTTTTTCTTTTAAGAACTTACTGCAATTCTACTGGATTTTTATTCCTCTATTTTTCTTTTTTCTTCTCAATATTTTCTTCCTAAATAATAATTTATAAGATTTTTTTTTTGCTTGAAAATAACTTATATTTAAATTCTAAATAAATCATGAGAGAGCAACGTCACATAGTGCACAGGTGGCGTCACAAATGGCAAATGGATACAAATAATACTCAAGTCTTTGATGTCTAATCCATGTGCAAATGCGACATGATATCTTTGAAAAAAAAAAAAAAAAAGTAAGAAAATGTAATATGAATGTGATAGATGGCCCCACATTAATTTGCTTCTAAAGTAGACGTGGGACCAGACATTTACCGACCCGTATCCAATTATTGAAAATAATAATAATAATAATAATAATAATAATTGTCCACGTTGAAAATGCAAACACACAACTAGCCAACTAGGTTAGATTAGACATAGTCATGGGAGGCTGTGTTTTTCGGTCTTCAATCCTCCGGTGCCGTCGAGAGAGAGAATTATCTTGTCTTACAGTTTGCCAGCACCGTTGACTGTGTTAACATTAAGCAAAGCAAACTAGATTAAATATATATATATATATATATTTCTGCATTTAGGTTTTTATCATTTTCATTCTGAACTCTTAAATTGTCAAAAAAAAAAAAAAAAAGTAGCAATTTCCAACCTTAAACAAAGTTAATTTCTAAAATTCTACTATTCATTCGGAGACTAAATTCCCAAATATTAAAGAAGCAAGACTAAATAGTCCAAAAATTTACAACCCTCTCCCTTCCTGTCAACAATTGAATTTAATTGTTTTATTGTTATATAAATTTAATAGTTAAAGTGCTTATAGAAAATATTTCAGGAACAAAGGTGTCAAATCACAAGAAATTCAGGGAGCATATGCACTAAAAGAAAAATGTCAGTGAGTATCAATAATGTTAAATATTATAACTACTAATGAGCGACTCTTACTTATAAATCTGATTACTGTAAAACCTATTATTTATTAATGTATGGTATTAAATAAATTTTCTTTGTCAAGAAGTTGAAAGCATTAAAAGGATGTTCACCACAGATAGAGAATGTAATAAAGTGAAAGCGTACTTGTGAATTGTCATGGTTATGAAATATGCGAATGAGGAGTGCTATATATGGCTCTTGTTCTTGTTTTATTCTATTCTATTTTATTGTCTATTTTTGTATGTGAAGGAACATCATTTTTTGGTATCTTCTGACCCAATTCTTTCTTTCATACGGGGATAGAAATAAATCATTTGGTAGGACAAGGAGGTAGGTTTCTTAATTTTTTTTTTTTTAAAGGAAAAAGGAAATGAACCATGTTTCCACATGAAAATATATATTTTCAGTTCGAGTAGGGGAAAAGCACACCCTCCTAAGAGTCATAATGGCCAAACATGCATTGTTAAAAAAACTACAATATTCGTACTTCTTTCCTCATACATGGTTCGGCCAAATGATTCATTACCATCAACGCACACTGTTTTCTTTTATTTATTTCTTAAATTAGTTAAGAAACTGCCTTTTGAACAATAATTCATGTTTTTGAACAGAGCTTAAAAATTAGCAATTTGGGGACATAATGAGTTCATCTTGAACAACAACAAGAGATTGCAAAAGTAAAATCCAAGTTACATTTATTGCATTTTTGAATCATGACTTTCGGGTCATATCATGAATGATCAGAAGCCATGTGGATGAATAAATGATATGGAATATCAATTTTAATTTTAATTTTAATTTTTAAATATCAAATTATGTATAACGTGAGTTTGTTATTTTTTATTGAGAGGTGTTAAAAAAATTATTATATCAATTTAAATGAAATAAAACCGATAACTCAACATCATATAAATTAGTATTTAAAATATTAGAATTAAAATTAATATTATAATATCACTCTCTGTAGATGAAAGGTGAAGCATAAATTGTGACCACAAACTTGTTGATAAGATAAGAAAAATGGCTAATGACCCGGAAAAAAAAAATCCAATATTAAAGTTCTGCTACCATTCAGCTTCTTTCACAAAAGATCATTTTCCCATATAGAGTCAATTATATGGTTGTCGAAGTTAGTAGGTCCCATTTGTTCAATAAATCCAAATACTACTTCTACACAACTCTTTCATAATTTCTTACAAAATATATATATTTATATATATATATTTCATAAATAAAGATGGAGTTAAACAATGGCATACGTAGAGCCACAAGAAGACCCTTATCGTATATTTACGTGTTTAATTATTGCATGTTATTATTACTGTCATAAAATTGGTCAAAGATGAATTTTAGGAGAATTCAACTCTGCAATGTGCAAAAATACCCTTCCGATAGGCTTTTTGGTCTTAATCGGAAATTTATATTAAAAAATTCCGTTAATTTTTTATATATATATTTTTTAAATTTTAATGTGATTTTAAATAGATTTAACGTTTAAAAAACTTATATACTATCGTGACATCCTTTTCAATAAATATGTGGTCTTACATGAGCATTCCAATATCCATTTGTGTATTATATATCCTATGCTTTGTCGTTATATCTTGCAATATGAAAATAGTAAAAGACTTTTTCGTTTGATGAATTGATAATAATAATTTTTTTAATGTCCTAATAATAATTTTTTTTAATGTCCTTGTCACGCTATGCGAGTCTCATAAAGCACCAGCTAATACATTGCATAAAGTATCAACAGACAAAATTCCACTACGTGAGGTTGCTTAAGCTAAATTGGTTATTGGCCGGCTATATGGTGCAACAAATCAAGGCCCAAGTAACAATATAATGTTGTTTGACTTCCATTCCTTCTAAACTTTATTGCAACTAGAACTTCATAAATATATATAGATTACAACTGTATATAATCTCAAATTATATGGATTTGGATAGAGCTTATATAAAAAACTCGGGGGAGAAGAAGTTCAATTCACATATAAATCTCACAAACGCTCAATGATTTAAGTGATGTGGAACAAAATGCATAATCTAACACTCTCTCATGCCTAGATTTCATGCAAATGGGCCGAAATCCAAACCCAATTTCGCCTATAAAATCTTGACTCTGATATCGTGTTGATTGAGCTTGATCAATAGAACTCATCCCGCATTCTCCAAGGAAAAAGAATACAAAACCCACATTGTATATTTACAAAAGCTACCAATGATGAGTATAATTAAAGCCAGAAAGTCAATATTAAATAGAATCTCATCCTATGAGATGAGATCACCTTGTGAAGGCAGTTTTCAAAAGAAGAATGATGATATTGATGAATCCAAATGCTACCTCCCAGTCATTAGATTGACCAAAGCATGGTTGTCATACAAAGAACCAACATCCCATTCCTCAGTTGTGGATGAGAGTGTCATTAGTGCAACCACAATTGACCTCATGCTTGGCCTCAGCTGAGGACTCTCTTGTGTGCAAGCTTTGGCAAGCTGTGCCATCTGCACCAGAAATACCCCTATATATAAATCGTCTCCAACGCAAATGTCAATCAGAACACTAAATATTTAGTACAAAAAAAAAAGGGTATAAAAATAACATATTTTTTTTAATCAAATATCAAATTTTAGCATAAATATGAGAATTTGGAATTTGGAAGAAATGGGAAATGAGAATTCACCTTGCAGACCGATTCAATCGGGTAATTATCACCGAGCCTAGGGTCAACGATTTTGGCGAGATCCTCCGTAGGATTAGGCTGATCAAGAACCTCTTCAAACTACACAGATCATATCAAGAACGCATATTTCAGGTCAAGTTCATTAGGGGAAAAAAAAAGGGGAAGTGTTAACTTTTTTCTCTTTTTTTTTGAATGGAAATGGACAAGGAGAGAAAAAAGGAAGTGAAATAACAACCAAAGCAACAAGGCCCTTAGATTCATTAGAAACAGATGCATTGGATTTGACTACAGCTTCCTTGGCAGATATGAGTTCGTAAAGCACAACTCCGAAAGCATAAACATCTACTTTTGGAGACACATCTCCATATTGTGCATATCTGTTCATAAATGCCTTGTTTTTAGTCAAATGCTCAAACTAAATCGGGGTAACATAAGAAAAGAATTTTTAGGTTAGTTCTTACTCTGGAGACATGTATCCGAATGTACCAACAAGACGCGTATGCAACGAATTACTCCCGTATTCAGTCAGTTTCGTTAGCCCAAAATCCGCAACCTGTACAAGAAGTCAACTTCTATGAAGAGACAGATTCTGTATTCAATCACATTATTAGATTAGTGTCAAGATTTTTTTTTAAACAACCTTTCCGCGGAAATTTTTGTCTATTAAGATGTTTGCGGACTTGATGTCACGGTGGATGTAAACAGGAACGGTGTGGTCGTGGATATACTCGAGTCCTCTAGCCGAATCCAAGGCGATTTGCACCCGAGTAGGCCACGGCAATGGATCCATCCCTGATCGTAGCAGCGGTTAGAAAATGAAGATTGATGAGAGATCGTGACATAAGAAAGTTCATGTTCATTTTGCATAATTGGCATTACCTTTCTCAAATGAACCTCGCAGATGCTGACTCAAATTGCCATTTTCGATGTACTCATAAACCAGGAATAAGGACCCTTCAACACAATACCCAATTAGCCGGACCTGCACAATATTTTGGATGCAGAAACCATATTGTAATAGTCCTAAAATTATTAAAAAGTTAGTGAAATGGACAACAAGTTTAATTTTCCTGAAATAGAGTCACCAATATATGATTTTCGCCAATCAAATCGATAAAATTCTTTGCTCATGAGTTATAATTAGCGGAATTTTTCAGTAACTATATGACAATGCCGACGATGACTATGATGATGAAGACCGAGCTGGAGAAAGCGTTACCAGGTTCAAGTGATGAACATGGGTTAGAACCTTCAGTTCAGCAAGAAACTCTTTTGATGCTTGCATATCCATTTTCTTTATTGCAGCTTTCTGCATAATAATAGAGTGTAATTTGGAATAATTTTCATTTTCGAATCGAAATTGAATATAGTATTAGAGCAACAAACCTCGCCTCGGAGCTCTGCATAGTAAACAGATCCAAAACCACCTTGGCCAATTTTATTGTCAATGCTAAAGTCATTAGTAGCCTTAGCGAGCTCTTCGTATGAGAATTCCACCGACTTGTCCACAGTAATACCTGTGCTCGTGCCACCACCTACTACCAGAACCGATTCTGAAGTTTGCTCCGAAGTACTTCGAGAACCTTTATTAAAAAAAACCAGAAAACCTTGAGTGCGGCGATTTAAACTCTAAACCTCAACGATATACCTTTTTTAAAACTAAACAAGACCAGTCCTTGATTGATTTTAAACTATGTCAAAGTTATGTTTACTTAAATGATTGTTACGCCATACGCTTTCAATCAATCACAAATTCACATGTAAACTCTAGGATCTACGGATTATGAAATAGGTCCCACATAATCGTACATGTCGATCTTTAATCGGTTAAAAATCAGTGATAATGATCATCACTCGTGATAACGCCCATTAAGAGAAGGATGTTAATTACATTGAGCAAATTGAACACACGAGTCTTGATCAGATGCAAGCCGGGAGCAGAGTAGCTTCCGCCAACTTCTTCTTTCTGTAGAGCCCAAAGTAGATGCAAAATGCCACTATTGAAGCCCCACCAACGGCTGCAACTGTAATACCGGCGATGGCTCCACGTGAAATACCTGCTCTAAGTCATGTCAACAACTTTCATTTTGACCCCACACCTTATATATGTATACATGTACATACATACACACCAATATATATATGGAGAGTGAGAGAGAGAGACAGATAGAAAGAGAGAAACGGGTAACGTTAAAGCAAATAATATATATAATTTTTAGCCAGAGAAGACCAACAACCTGCGCTGCAAAAGAGAGAAGGAAAAAGAAAGGCAATAAAAATGAGATACAATCTCAAGGCCAAGACATCTTTGAAAATAAAAAGTTAAGAAATATATAAATTTACCTTGATTTGAGTGGTGGAAATACTCCTCGTTCATCTGCCAAAATATAAAGGGCCACAATTTGTTATATATTTATATACATATATATATATAAATTATTGTAAGAGAAAGACCAGAAAGATATTTTCTAATTTATTATTCATTTTAGAAGTTGAATTCTTCAATTAAAGGCTGTAATTGCAGAGGTAGAACTTAGAACTACTATGTAAATAAATTTAGAGAAAATTTTACTTGGTAGTTGATATATATTCTATGTAAAAATTCGCATATTACATATTTTCCATGTTCAGTGGATCTCAATTTTGCTCTCTTATTTTATAGAAAAAAATATTTTTACCTAAAAAAATTGTGTGTGTTTGTGTTATTTTTTATTTTTTTTATTTTTTAACTATCCTTTTAAAGTGGAAAAAAGGGCTGGTGTAACGGTCAGTAACGGTCCACTTTCGCGCCAAACCAGTCCTTTGAGATCTATCAAGGCTTGAAGAGAGTTAGGACAGTGCGTATTGAAAGGGTGGTTCTCGAATATATCAATCTTTCAGAATATTTTGATCGCTTGGAGACAACATTTTAAGCGAGGCAAAAAAAAAAAACACGAAAAATATCCTCTTTTTAATTCACTTCCTATTCCTTTTGTGGTATAAACTATTGGCAAAGTCATCTTTTTTTCAATACAAAAATGAATTATTCAAACTAAATACAAAAAAAGTGATACAAATAAATTACTCGACTAGGATGGTGCTTAATTTACACAAGAGTTGAAGAAGTAGGTCCATTTTCAGATGGCCTTTCCTTGTTTCTAGAATGCATGGACAACTACTCAAGTTCGAAAATCATGTAATCCTCATAAGAAAGTGACAAAGCCTCCCTAATCATATGACCTTTGTTTGTTTGTCTCTTTAATTCGAAAAAGCTTTTAAATAAAAAAAAATAATGATTTTATACTCAAATATTCTCCCATTGAAGGTTAAGTACGCCTTAAAAAAAGAATATATGCTTATTATATATAAATGTTTTTTATTTTTAAATTTCTTACCTTCCTTGTCTCAAGAAGTAATTTATGTTTGAAAAACATTATTTTTTAAGAGGTAAGATAATATTCCACGAAACCGTTTTGACAAGGTCAACTTAAAGTGCTAAAAAGAAAGAATCTCTAATATCATCCAAAATTATCAGCATAATATTCTACTCCTTGGAGTTTCCATTTTTTTTTTTTTTCCTGTGATTTTGAGTAGCGATGGGCCACAGTTTATCTAGCCTTGATCTAACAAAATTAGTTAACATTTTTAATTCTATATACAATCAACATATATAAAAATAACCTATGTATAAAATATGTACTCATATACAGTGACCCTATACTAGTACACATTTTGTCAATTAAATTTTAAAAAAATGGTTTACTAACCTTTTGCAGGCACAAACACTATGCCAATCCCTGCACTAAAATTGTAACCCGGGTTGTACTCCTCCAGCAGCTCGGCCGGCACACCTGCGTCCGCCGCCACAGAGGACAGATTCTCAGTCGGATGAAGAGGGTATGTCATGAAAAGCCTGTAGTCCTTTGACACGTGTGCATCGCCGCACGAGCAGTTGACCGTGACATTGATCAAGGTATCAGCCGGTATCCTAGTTGGTTGGAAAGTGTTGACCCTATTCACCCAATCCTCGGTGGTGAGATTGGCAAAAGCAGTAGAGGCAATCTTCTCATAGGTGTCCCCAAACTCGGTCTTGTAAGTGAAAGTATGGCCTAGAAAATCGCTGTTCAAGCATTCGCATGAGAAGGGCACGTTGATGCGGTCCGCGGCGATGATGCTATCTTTGTTGTGGAGTTTAGGGTTGTATTTGAGGATTTCAGGGATTTCTTGACCAAATATGGAGCTAATATAGGACAGATTTGAACCTTCCCAAACATAGTATGAGGCTAAGGCAAGTTTGCAACCACTTTTGCACTTGGCTTTGGCTTTGAAAGATGATAAGAGAATAACTTGAAAGACCAATAATAAGAGCACAACTAAGGGTGTTTTTCTTCTCTTGTTCAAGTTTCTGGTCATTTTGGGAAGGCAATAGTATGAGAAAGGGAATGGAGATTTTGAGCTTGGAGAGCATTTGAAGGGTGCAAAAGGGTGAGAGAAATGGTATCTTAATTACTATATTATGTTTATTCGTTAGTTTCTGTTTGTATTTTTTTTTTACTTTTATATATATATATATATATATATAGGGGTGTGTGATGTTTTTGTCTTTGTCATGGTGCTCTAAGTATGATTCGTTCAATTGTGAACAACTCCATCAATTTGATTTAAAGAAGAATTTTAGCTAACAAGAGAAAATAGCAACATTGAAAATATATATATATATATATGTATATACAAAATTACTTTTTTAGTAAATTAAAGTCAATGAACTTGTAGTTTGGAGCGGGGGAATGTCGAATATATTGAATTAAATCTGACAGTATAAACGGTAGAATTGTGACTTGGATCGCACATATACATATACATATATATATTGGCCTTTTGGGATGTCTGCAAATTATTCAAGAATGTCACTCCAAAAGCATCAAAGTGGAAATTAGAAAAGAATTTAAAAAGAAAGAAGAAAATAATGGTGTAGCCAATAACAAATATTTGGGGAGAAAAGATTGTCTGAACCACACAAATTCAACTAGATTTTGAAAACAACCTTGTTTTTTTTTTTGGTAAGGTTTTGTTTTGTTCTTATTTTTGCATGTTTAACTGGAAATTTAGTAACATGGCCTTGACTTGAGATTAAAAGTAGAGTTACGTGTGAAATTATCGCTAAGTTATACATGTCGGATCACATAAATAAAATCATTTTTTTAGTAACATAAGTGTCAACTTTTTGTCTTTCTTTCCTTTTTGCTAACATGGGAGAGCTCTTAAATTAGAAGAAAAAACGAGGATGGCCAATGAATCCACCGAACAAGACAAGCAACCTCAATATTTCAAGAAATAAATTGAGCCAACTTGTGAGAATACTTCACTTGTCAAATCTTGACTACATAATCAATTCCCAAATTAACAATATCAGCACCTTGCAGTTCATCAACACCTTCCGCGACAAACTCATACGCCTGTTAATCACCGCAACTGATATATATCTGCCTCTCACTCGTATATTTATGAATAACAACGCCTTTTTTTATCTTGGTAATTTTGATCAGCATTAAAGTATCACACAAAATACTACCTTTTATCACGTAAGGCGTCTTAAAATAAATTAATAAAGCGTGGGTCCAATGTTACAATTATCTTCCTATTGTGGTAATATTAGTCAAAATACGACAACAGTATCTTTCCACATACGCCCCGAAGATATTTTGTGCACAAGTGAGTGAAATATGTGGATGTGGAGATATTTTTGTCTATTGCTTGGGTTTTTGTGACGAAAAAAAAATAAAAAGAGTCCCATTTCATCTGTTTGCTGATTATACCATATCCAATCTCCATGGAATCATCCGTAGCAGTTCAGCCTCTAAATCATCAACTCTCTTTTCTCTTCCCAACAAAACCCATCAACAGAACCAGGGCTTATCCATGTTTTTGGCAGTCCAAACAAAGAAAATCTCGCTCCACTCGCTTATACTGCCACAAGATGTATGTCCCTGGTGGGTTATTACTCTCTTTCTCTCTCTCTATATGTGTCTGTGTGTGTGTGTGTGTGTCTGTGTGTGTAGGTACGTATATATATATATATAAAATGAGGTGGGGGTTTGTTTGAATGCAGGGTTTGGAGAAGCATCACCGGAAGCAAAAGCAGCCAAGAATCTGCACAATTTCTTCACTTACATTGCAGTTAGGATTGTCGCTGCTCAGCTTCAGGTTCTCATCACTTGCCTTCATAGTTAATCAAACTATAAAAGATTATTATATTCGTATTAATTTCTAAATTCTCTATAGAAAAATGAAAACTTTACGGTAGTATCTTTGCTAGAAATGTTTTGTGAGCTACATGTTTTTAACAGTGAGTATACGAATTTGAGCAGAGTTACAATCCCGAGGCATATGAAGAGCTAATGGAATTCTTGGGTAGAAATTCCTTGAACGATGGGGACAAGTTTTGTGCCAATTTAATGCGAGAATCTTCAAGGCATAAGGGCCTAGGTATCTCGATTCGACCAATTGACCAAGTTAACAGAGCTTTCTTTGTTAATCTCTTTAAATTGAAACATAATTTGCGAGTTTTCTTTCCTAGTTAAAACAATTGACTAAGTTAATCGTACTTTTGTAGTGTTAAGGCACCACTCTAGTTGAGCAATAAACTCAGAAGTCCAGTCTAACTAGAAAAACTATGGATGTCCTTCCAATAAGACAATCATTTCCCCGTAACATATAAAAAAGACATCCAGAATAATATTGGTATTGGGAACAAACTTCCAAGATTTGGAAAGTTACAATGAAAGTCTAGGATAACTAATTTGTTGCTATAACGTTTGAAGTGAAAACTGCTACGCCGAATAAATATCATATTATTCTTCTCCCTCTATATGTTATAAAGAAAGTAAAATGCTTGTAGAATGATTGTAAACAGTCCATATATATAAAAATAAATGGAAATATCAATTTTATTTATTTTCTTTTATTTTTTTGATAAGTGTCTAAAAGATAAAATTGCATCCAGGCCAATTAACGGATACATGTTGATGCAAAATAGTTGGGAATATATAAATTTTATTTTTGTTGGTGGAAACTATATGTATACTCACTTTTATATTTTAGCCTGACGTGGATCATTTGCTTGACTTTGTGATTAAAATCCATGGAAAATATCATTTGGGGCATCCACATGGCAGCTTTACGCATTTTAGAGGTCAGTCAATTGCTCGTAAACAAACTATTTATTTATGTGTATATATGTATATTATATATATATATATATATGTATATACTTGTATATTGTTAATCCATTAAATAATTCGGGATAGAAACATTAACAGCTTTGCACCATTGACTCATGAACTTATATGGTATTTCGATCCAGGTTCGTGCTGCATATTGTAAACATGATTTTGAATGGGACAACCTACAGCGACTATCTTTCAAGGTTAGATAAATTACTATCTTTTTTAGCCAAAAAAAAAGATAAATAACTAATTCTTCTAAAATTTTCAATTCTAAAAAGCCTTATTATGGATATCCCATTTTCTAACTGGCAGTTTTCTTGAATATGTTAGATGGTCAGTGAAGCCAACACTAAGCTCATGAGAGACTACGTCTTGGAAACAAGTCACGCTGAAAGTGACAAGTGACAACTTCAAGTATATAACTATTGTATTATTTTGTGATGAACTGAAACCAATTATTTTGGTTTCTTTACAAAATATACATAGGAAAATATCCGACATCGGTTCTAAACTAAGCATACTGTCAATATCTCCGAGCTTTTCATCTGGAATGAGGCCAGAAAGTTACCAAGTCTTACATGAAGAACAATTTCCTTGAGGGAGACCAAATTCAGCCTCGGAGCCTCTATGATGAAAATTGAAGTCTTGCGTCAACTTTTTACCTATCTTGTTATGAAAACCAATACGGATTATTTAATATAACATACATATTATACATGTATAAGCATACACATTGCAAGAAAATCATACAGTAACGAATCCTTAAGCAATCTGCATAGTTCATTGTGCCTCAGGTTCCTCTTTTGGCTGCAATACAATAAAAAAATCATATTACTCTCTCTCTCTATGACATCACGTGTGTGCACGTTCACATGCATGGGAGGCCTGTACTGATTCTAAGGCCAATACTTAAAAGATATGACTTTCTCGTAAGCATACCTCAACATACTGCTGAAAGTCGTTCGATGCATGGATATGCCCCGTGTCAAAATATGAGTGAGCAAATTCTTCAATGCTCTCTAGCCTGCAATTCATTGTCAAATGTGTAATTAAATTTTTCATCAAGTGATGTCATCATAGGAAAGGAAAGGAAAAGAAAGAAAAAAGTCATTGGCTTTCAAAATTCTAAATGAAGAAGTTCGTACTTGGTTTCAATGGGGAAAAACTAAAGTACCTGTAAACATAGTTCACCATGATGCCTCCACTTTGACGTAGGCCTTTCTCTGATCGGTCAGCCATCCAATTTATTCTTTCAATCATCTGTCACGCATCAAGAAGAATTTTCAATCAGTATATTTAACTTCGCTGTCCCTTTTCAGTCGCCAAATTTCTTTAATGATAATCTAGTCTTTTGTATTTAGAAACTTCTCAAGGGGTCGTAAGAGACAAAATAATTAACATAGCCGCTTTATCTCTGCTTTAAAGTGAAAATCAGTCCATTTGACCAATCATTAGAAATACATCACCCAAAACCATAGGTAACCACAAAAGAAAAACTCTACAATGCGACCTCTTTTTGAGTTTAAAGGACATACTGCTCCATTCTGCAAGTGAAAGTTTGCTACAGAATCCAGCGCTTTTCCTCTTTTTTTCTCTTGCAAAAGGTACCTATAATCAGAGAGTCGCCATCCGTCAGTAGTATAGAGATATAAGAGCCACAAATGCAAAGTTTATACCAGATGTAAAACCAGTTTCCTCTTCATTTGAATTATCATTCTTAGCTGCTTCACCCTAAACAGACCCATTACCTCCAAACCTTTTTCATGGCAGCATGTCTATAAAAGAATAATTTTAAACTAGGTTAGCAAAAAAAATACTCGCGGAAGAGTTCCATTGGAACATACCTTTTGCAGAGTCTCATTAGAGGGGATTTCAATACTGAAAGCAACTCCGCTGAACTGATCCACTCATAGTTTGTTGAAGTCAGCAATTTGAGCATCATTTCCATGCCATTGTTTCCAGCAACAAATTTACTGAAACATTGTAAGATTATTAAAGCCTTACTAAATCTGTCAATTTCTTAGTCCATGACGCCTAGGATAGGCACCAGAGGGGCTAGAAAAAGAGATAATAGCTGAATGAACATAATCTTACCTGGAAGCTTCCATGAGAGCTCTTTCTTCTTCAGGTTCAAGTATGTTCTCCCAGAATGATGAACCAGCTTTAACTGCTGATGAATGTGACAAGACTTCTCCTTCCGAAAGTTTTGGTTGAGATGCCAACTTCGATAAGAGCCATTGCATGAACCCTGGGATTGGGCTGAGAGTTGCAAATGTCTGTTTAGAAACAAAATTAAAACGATGTCAGCTAGTAAACCAGCAGGTTTTTATCGACTTTGCAGTGTGAGGTACTTGTTCTGGTAAAAGAGGTTGCAGATGTTGCCGTCAAATATTGGAGATTGTAAAATATTTGCAAAAAATCTGGTGTTTCGAGAGACCACATCAGGCTTGAAGAGTGTTCTTTCCCTCCTAAAATGCCTAGAATTCGGACAAGACCATGGGTCAACACTTCGTAGCAATTTCAGTTCTGTATTGAATTTTCATAACTGTCTCGTAGAACAGTTTTACATTAGATGTATTAAATAGGCAAAGTTACAAACATTTTCATTGCCGTAAGTTTATGATTCATTTTCTTTTTTGAGGGCATTGCAAACCATTTAACTGCTCCAACCCTGAACTACTTCAATACTGAATGAGAAACTTGAGTCTCCTTCAGAGACAGCTATTTGGGACAGACAATCAGACATTGACAGTAACCGAAATCAAATAAGCTAAAAAACGCACAGATACAACTAGTTTGTTATTTTATCAGAAAAGACTCATGTAATGTAGCATGAAAACGTTACTTCAAAGGAGTTCCACCTCTTCAAATGTGCAATTAAAATGATGGCAGAATACTTACAGAAATATGAGGCATGTCTCTTTTAACAAGTTTTATGACACGTTTGATTAGAAACTTTCCCAGATTGATCCCTGATAAGCCTGGCTGCAGAATTTCATAGGTGCTCAGATCAAGCTCCGTGCTAGGGGGAAATAGAAATTAAAAAGATATATTCATACCCATGACAAATTGCGTAAAAAATTGAGTAGGAAGACCAACAAATATGACTAATGACCATCCATTTCATTGTTAGGCGCTAAATCTATTTTAATTTCTCAGAGAAAATTTCCCACTATCTTCTCTAATTGGTACCATAAAATGAAGAAGAGTAAATGAATACAACATGAGTTGCAATCATCTTAAAAGCATGTGATGCACCACGAACTTCATACCACCTGAGGGAAGCTCTAAATATCCTGAATCTTTGGTATTGTTGTTTGCACAACAGTTATCAAAATAAACAGGCAAACCTGAGTTGATGATATGGAATAAAACAGCGCACAAGTTGCCTCACACTCTGGTGTTGGAGGATCATCCCACAAAACTTCCTGTCAAACAAGATATATAATTACCAACCCAAATGGATTGAGAGAGAGATAGAATTCATAAAATGAAAGAAATTACCTGTATTGTTTGCACAACATTCTTCAGAAGTGCAACTTCAATGAAAATAAGGGGCTCACCTGGAGAAAATTTTTTAAGCCAAACAGCAAGTAGTTTAACAATATTTATTTTTAAAAAAAAAAAAATCATCGAACTTTGTGGTCCAACTTCTCAACACTATGGATTAACGTGACCCTGTAAAGCATTCATTTTGCGTACTTGGTAAAAGCCAATTTTTATGCTATTAAGCTAGAGTGTAATATTACAAATTACAACATTTTGCTAGCCATAGATATTTCTGATCATATTTATTTCAAACATCTCCCAATGATTAATCAAATTACTACCTTACTACCAAGTCACGTGGAAAGACAAGAAAAAATGAAGAACAAAATTGCAGAGCTTATACAACAGATACAACAAAGAGTTGCTAACCAGGTATCGCTGGATGTAAATATCCAAAACAGCGACGACCAACTCCCAGCCTTCTCTTAAGATCAATTAGATTGCTGATTGGGTGCACGGCCTATGCAAGACCAGCAAGACATGTAAAAGAGAGATAAATTCGCAATAACAACAATATACAATTCCGGACAGGGAAGGCTCAATATACCTCATATGCCACAATCTTTTCCAATAGAGAGGCAGGGTCATCCCATGTGATCTGGTGGAGCCCTAAAGCAGCTGGACTAAGCCACGTGCTTAGTTTCTCCTTTAAATAGGAATCCAGTGCTCGCAAAGACACCAAATTTTCCTTTCTGATATGCAAAATTTCCATTCAGAATCCTCAGATATAATCATGGCATCTGAAAATTTTACGACTTAAAGTTTATGTTAACTGTTAACCCCAGAAACTAGTTTAATATTGTGATTAAATTAATAGAATGACTACGCAAGTTTTTTTTTTAATCATGTAACTGGACTATAACCTTACGCGAGAATGGAAAGAATGTCAGCACGAATAATGGACAAGAACTTCAAACCACCAGGATGAGTGTTGAGACGCCCAAATAAATCTTCATACATTGGCTTGAGTGCGTGTCTCAGATTCCGCTCGATACGATAAAAAGCGGAGAGCATACCTTCCTCTTCTAAGCCACTTGATTGTACATTTCCACCTGACAACACAAATTGCCAGACCAATTCAGTCTTGTTGCAAAATCCTAGATTGTTTTTCTAGTAATAGCTAAAATAGCATGACAGAACTTACTGTTTGGAAGCTCAAGTCCTAGATACTGCTTTATCAATTCACGAACTTGCGTCCTATTAAGATCATACTCTTTGGCAAGCAAAAGGAGTAATTTTCGGCGATCTTCATGAGAGAGGCAAAAATAGCCCTGAATTTACCAAATTATATATATGTATATATAATGTGAAAATTGAACATGAATGGAAACATCAAATTCAAATACACAAGTCCACAATACTTCCTATCTGCATCAACAATTTGAGAGTTAAAAAGCTTACCTCCGAGAAATCATTGAGCACGGTGTCTAAAACTTCTGATTTGTTCATAGATAAGGCCGATTGCATCGACTCACGCACATTCTCGAAGTTCCTATAATTAGATATAAAGGAAAGAAACAAAAAACGTGACTCGTTTTTAATTTTGTGTTTCCATGTTAACAAATATACATACACACACAAATACGGATTTATATATTTATATGTATATATTTATATAAATTCACGAGAAATAAGGACCTCCTCTCAGCATTCTTGGAGGCGTTTTCCCCTGAAACAAATCCTCCAACGCGTCCATTTGATCGATTTTCTTCGGAATTGGACACCGATTGATTAACCACGTTCTGTTCACAGAAATCAAATTTACAAGGATTAAGATCAAGAATTTTTCCATTACTTCAAAATTCTTCGTTAAAATGAATGAATTAAAATCCATACTTGAATATTACACTACGAGAAAAAACGAATCGAAACAGGAAATTCCAAGAGTAAGAACAGCAAACCAAGGCATTAAGAATTATGATAAAGAACTTTTACATTGAGAGGAGATTGAGCGAGCTTGCTTGCGTCGGTAGGCCTCATTCTGGTTCGTAATAGAATGGCCAGACCTTTCTTGTTCATATTTATTGCAGAAAATTAAATGAACATAATTTCCGCAAAGAGCAATTGCAGGTAAAGGAGGAGGCTTAGCTCTCACTTTCTCTGCGCATACGTCATTTTCCGAACCTCTCTGGCTCTTTGGTGCGAAATACAAAATCCCGTTTTTTTCAGCCAACAGAAGAAATTGAAAATTCGTTTTTCGTTTCTTTTCTCTTTTTAAAGGTACGTCCAAAGACGAATACGAAACGAAACGGGACCGCGCATGAATATCAGAATGGGCCTACAAGCCAGAGGCCCAATTGAAGTTCCAAAAAGGCCTCTCTATAGCTGAGGGTCTGTATACTTTTCAAGCCCAGTATTTTTTTTTAGAGGAAATTATAGCAAATAGAATATTTTATAGATACCTTTGAAATTTATGATATGTTTTATAAAAGATGATAACTTATAGCATATTTTTATGGCAAATCCTTCTTGGATTTTTTTAAAAATATCATATTAATAGTTAATTTTTAGCAATAAATTTATGTGCATAGTTTCATGTTAAAGAGAGAAGCATAAGGAGGATTGGTTTTTTTTAGTATTAGTTGATAATAAATTTGATTATAATATTTATTAATGTGTTTAGAATTTAATGCTATAATTTATTGTTACTCCCTTTAAAAATGCGATTTTGCTCTTTTTCCCTTTTTTTAGTTTCTTTTTTTTTTTTTTTAACTTAGAAGTGAGGATTCATTTGAACTTTGTATCTTATGATAAAATCATTTATAAAATTACTGTTAGATTGCATTTGCAATCATAATTTATTAGTATTTTTTGTTTGCATCACTATAATTTAGTAGTATTTTTTGTTTGCATCACTTTAATATGAAAATTAGGGAGAAATAAATACTCAATATTTTTTTCAGTAAAATAAAAGTGTTTGTATCAAAATCAAATCAAACTGAATTCTCAAAACCAGAGAAATTGACTCTAGTCTCTCTACAAGTCTCTCCCATACCATATCAATTTCAACTCCCTCTCCCCATAGTTATAGTCTCAATTGGCGGGAGAGTTTGAAGTTAATTCTTAAGTCTCAATCTCATGTTCTCAGCTTTACACATGTCATTTTCTTTTCCTTTTACTCTTCAATTTTCTTTCTGACATAGAATGGTCTTGATTCTACTACGCTTTCTAACCATTTCAGTTCTGCCTGGCTAAACTCCTTTGAACGCTACCATTTTACTTACTTCCCTTAAAGTTCTTAAATGCGACGTCGTTTTCAAGTAATCTAAAATTCTCCCCCGAAAGATAGTAGATGTGAGAAAATCAAAGAATCTACCCCCCTTAAATCAGAGTGAATGCACTCTATTGAAGCTCCATTTACTTTGATAATGCGTCATTTTTTTACCGTGGCCCAGTTGTAAACTTGGCCATCCACATGCAGAATAGAACCATCCATTTTGTGGAGGTTATAAGTTTGAACTTTGAACTAGTTAGGTACAACAACAAGTCTACAAGAGTTAAAAGTGTCAAACTTTTCTTTATAGTGAATAAAGTCTCGGCACTTTTCTTTTTAAGCATCCTCAAACCCAAAACAATACAAAAAAGAACATCTCTTTTTAACTTTTATGGTTGAAAGTGTGTTTTTGCATAGCACATAAATATAAGCATCAGGGTAGATAAGTACTAAGGTATACATCAAATTTGGACAAGAACCCCACAAAATTTAATAGGGAACAATACATATCGGGTTTCTTGTATTAGGAGAAACATAACCATCAAAATTTAAGATTCACGTTGTCTACGTCAGTGATTTGCTAGTTTGGCAACATGATTGATCCATAAACTTGAAAAAAATAATAAAAAATAAAAAATACTAATGCGGTAGACTTGCATTTCACATGCAATGAATTTGAGTATGGACCAATAAAAGAATAGGTACTTGAAAAATGAAAGAATAGGTACTTAAAAAGTTTTTCATTAATTTTACATTGTCGGTCGAACAGTAAACGCAATGAATTTGAGTATGGACCAATGAAAGAATAGGTGCTTAAAAAATGAAAAATGAAAGAATAGGTACTTAAAAAGTTTTTCATTAATTTTACATTATCGGTCGAACAGTAAACGCAGAAAATATAAAGTGCCTTCCAAATTAGTGAAGAAATTTATTGTAGAAACCAGATTGCAAAGTGCATCTTTCATGTGGGCGTTGCGTATAAAATAATAAAATATAAGAAAATTAACTAACATATCCCTGTATCAATGTGGCCGACCCCCGCCGTTAATGCAAAGTATTGTTGAATGTGCATAGTCATAACTATTTCATTGATACAAAACTGGTCTGAATTCACACTTACAATTTTCCACTGTCTTAATTTTCTTTATATTAAGGAGGTGTTGTTTTTTAGGATCAATTTATGTACGAATTCACACATAATTTTCGGCTGCCCTAATTTTCTTTATATTAAGGGGGGCCGTCTTTGAGGAATAATTTGATATTAGAGGGAAGAAAAAAAAACACTAAATTTGAAAAAGTATTTGATGTATTCTTTACGATAATGCGATGAAAAGTGGATATAGCGCTATCAAGGATTTGATTCCAATGTCTCTATTTCGTGTCCAATATCATGATACGTTAATTAAAAATATTTTTTTAATTACAATATTATATCACGTCAATTAAAAAGATCAAATTAATTAAATACATTATCAGAGGGACATAAAAATTAACAGAAATAAAGAGACATATAAATCAAATCTAACTTGCCTATTGATAAACCACTATGAATCTTGTTTTGTTTTTTTTTTTTCTTTCTTTCTTGTGATTTTATTGCTCTCCATAGTAAAAAAAATTGCGACGTTTAATTTATTAGGAGTCTTATTTTAATACAACAATGCTTATCTTACTTAGAAATAAAGAAAACGACAAACCAAGTGGATGTGTGACAACTAGTGGGATTCTTTTCGTTCTATTATCGTGTTTCCTTCTTTGTTGAATGTTTATGTTAATGTTTAATTTATAAGGAATCTTATTTTAATACAAAAATGCTTATTTTACTTATAAATAAAGAAAACGACAAACCAAATCGATGTGTGACAACTAGTGGGATTCTTTTTGTACGGTTGTTGCTCGATGAATATTGAATGTTTCTGTTCATGAATCAGCTCTTTTCTCTACTTCTTAGAATCTCTCTCTTTCATTTTTGTATCATTTTTGCACTAATATTTTCTCTCTTTATCTTTTTTTACCCCCTTTTTCAGTTGTCTATTGGTTTCTTTGAAGCAAAAATAAATAAACAATACGTAAAAATCGAATTAAGACTCTGACCATGCACTAATTACAACATTAATTAAGTTTCAAGTCTGTTATATAACGGATATAGAACATTATTCGAGCTATATCTATAGATAGGTTCCGGAACATTTTTTATTGTATTATTCATCATATTAGATTCCCCCGCCCTCTTTTATTAATTTTATCCAATTATCTAAAAGCTAACCACCAACAATCCGTAGTTTAATTGTATATCCTAATTAAATCAAAAATCTATGGTAATAATTAATAGGAATCAACGTAGAAGACACCTTACAGACATAATGAAATGATAATTATATACTGAATTTAATTATAAAGTATAGAATTTAAATTTCTCACCTAAAAATTAAAAAAAATAAAAGTATTATTAAGGTAATTAAGTCAATGTGGACCAAACCTCTTGGTCTGCTTTTTTTTTTTTTTTTTTAATTATTAAAGATTGTACATAGAAAACGTACCTCTAATCACTCTTGCGTGCTCTCATTTGGAGTCAAACCAGAGCCACAAGATTAAACATTTTTAATTATAAGATCAAGAAACAAAAATCGAAGATCCTAGATCAGGAAAACAAAAAAAAAAAAGGGACCCTGATTTGGACAGTTAATTCAATTATATAAGAGATGAGATTGAAGAGAATACCTGAACCAGCAAGCATGAAGAGCTGGGCCCACAAATTCAGTGACAAAACCTGACATCATCAGATTTTTTTCCCCAAATCTGTCGATGAGGCCCATTCTGGCCAGATAGCTACGGCAGTGCTTCTGTTTATGTTTCGGCCATTTTTCCACTGTTTGACTGGGTCATAGTCTACTGGCCTTTTAGAGCAACTAATGTCAGCATGCCTTTCATTGTTAAGATTTAGACAGTTGAATTTCAGTTCGAATTAATCATTTGAATTAAAATTTGAAATATGTTCAGAAAGCATTAAAATTTGAAATGTGTTAAAATTTGAATTAATCATTCATTTATCAAAGTATTTGAATTATTAAAATTAAAAATTATAAAGATTTTAAATGTGTTCAGGAAAAAAAAAATCAATATGGAACTTATTTAGTTGGTCTCGAAATTCTATATAATTTTTTAATTAAAAAATCATCTCATTTAAATTTATCTATGCAAAGTCATAAACTTTTAAAATTTAAATCACAAAATTATGTGAATAATGAAACTAAAAGAAAAGGTAAAAATTAAATTACAATTATATTATTTGAATTGTACGTCCAAATATAGACTAATTATATTATGCCAACAGTGTTGAGTGGGTCAAATGTTGCATTCTTGTGTAGTTTTTTTATTATTTTAATTTTTGTCTTGTCGTAGGAAAAAAAAAAATCATCATAACTATATGCTTCTGAGTAGTTAGAATTTTCATAAGAAACTCTTATTATAAAAGTTTCTAGATAGAAAGCAAAAAATAAGTACCTTCTCCGTAAGACTTGAAAAGGCACATCTATTGACAAGGTTTTATTTTTTCTATGCGGAGAGAATTTGATAAGCAATAAGATGTTATGTATACACGCATATATACATGTATTTGTTTAGTTGTGAAGTGCCGGAAGGCCTATTTTATTGATAGTTATCTCGCTTATAATTAAGCATGTTTTTCGAATTTTGTATTTGTATTTTTGACAGTCTTATTACACATATATGAACAAGCGCGTCATCAACAGGATTGATTATTAGAAAGATTAGAGGAAAAAAATACAGTGAATTTGAGAGTTTGTAAGTTTTTCTTATAAATTTCTTGATAATCATAATAAATTATTACAACAACTAGAGAGAATGTAATTTAATAGCAAGACGAATATTTACAAATATTATGTTTTCATATTCATTTTTTAATGATATTTATTGCTCCGATAGTACAGATTTAGGAGGTATAATTCTCACCAATATATACATGTATTTACAAGATTAATCGCATGCGAATTATAAACATATTCTTATAGGTTATCGGTACATGATATATTTATGAAAAATGCTTAGTCTATAGTATATATTTTGGCGTGAGAATTCCATAAATTCTTAAGACAAAGAATCTAAAGAGAGATCACGAGCACCATATTGCCTTTTTAAATTGTGACAAAAAATAATAGAATTTAGAGGCTGCCCGCAGGTCATCTTGATCTTTCAAGGCTTTTTAACAAGCTCGTGAACATTACTTTAAAACTTTTTTTTTTCTTTTTTGAAAAAAGCTATTTTATTTTATTTTTTCTCATTTAATTGAAAAAAGGGGGTTCGTTCCCTAATTGATTAACGTGGCTAGCTGTATAATCCTTTCAGCAATGATTATACCGGATTTATGTGACTCTTTTTTTAATTATGATTTCTCTTATGTAATGGAGATTTTTGGAAAAGGGTCAATAATGAGACCTACAAATGTGACTTTTTTTTTTTCTTGCTAAAAAATTAATGTGACACTGAATAATGTAGCTACAAGTTGGCTGGTGGTTCCTGTTCTTTTGTCTTGACATGCACAGCATTTCATAATTTGACGTGAAATTTACAGAAACCGAATAATTCATTAAACCAAAAAACTTTATAAAAAGTTAATAATCACTTAGCATTCCTCTGATGATCATATAACTTTTATGGAGAAAATTGTAAAATAGATTTTCACCATTTTTCCACAAAAACCCATTATGTCGAGTGCGTCGGCCTAGCGTGACACATGTAATGGGGCCATGCACAGAAAGAAGTAGCATCCAGCTGCCTCATCGGCCGGTGCTTTGCCCTTTTAATATATTTTGAGATCTATTAAAAATATATATTTCATTATTCTAATTTAAATTATACATTTATTAAAAAATTAATTATTTTTCAAGTTTTTTAGGATTCGATCTTATTATTATTAATACATTAACTATAAGATTGATCATCTCTTTAGATCAGTTTGGATTCAAAAATAAGTTTAAATCCATAAAATCTAATTGAATTTAGATCAGTTTAGATTTAGTTTTAAAATAATAATAATATATTTTTTAAATAGGTTAAAATCAGATGTCAAACTGGTTAATATAATTTTGAGGTGATTTAACTATCGGATGGTGAGATACTTGGGAAATAAAAAATTAGAAGAGAAAAAAAAATGGAAAATGAAAAAGAAAACTCCTGAACGAATAAAATGGGGGAATAAAAAAACTACTGTTGACGTTGAAAGTAGCGTAACAACGAGATAGTGTGAGCTTTCTAAAACGCAAATATTGGCCATCATTACCGAAAAAGTAAAAAGTAGTGAGACATTTTGGGAGTCAAAAAAGGCAGAGTCCCCGTAAGTTCACCAACTGATCAATTTTGTCCTTTTCATACGTACCTGCAGTCGGTGGTCTCATCTTTCAATGAGAATAATATTATAAACGTTTGGTACGTAGTTGGGGATATGAAATTTTTAAGTTATAACTGATTCATTTTTTTTAAATTATTTATAATTATTTTTAATTTTTTATAAAAAGATAAAAATTAAGATAAAAATATAATTTAGTTGAAATTGAGTTAAAATATCAAATAAAATACTCTGATATTCATTCTTAATTATATTTTTTAATTTAAAAAATGATTAGTTTGTATATCTTGGTATTAATCATAATTAAACTAAAAATTATAATGTTAGAACAATAAAATAATGAACATAAATTTTGTATTTATTTTTTTTGAGAAAATAAAAATAAATATAAATTCAAATTAAAATAAGTAAAATTAAAAAAAAGTGGGTTAGAAAAAGATGCATTTTCTTTTGATAGAAAAATATTTTTTTACCTATTCTAAAAAATTTAGATAATTATACAATGTTAGATAAATGAAATAAAATAGATGGAGTGGTTTGACACAATTAAAGATCATAGAGCACTTTGATACAAATATTAAAGATTATAGGGTACTTTGACTCAAAATAATAAATAACCAAGAGCATTTTGACACAAATGTGAATATCAGTGGATATTTTGACATAAAAATAAAATTTATGGAACATTTTGACATTAAAAATAATAAAAAAAACTAATGGAAACTAACAGATAAGACAACTTGACACACATATTAAAGTTTAGAGACATAATAAATACATTTCCTAGTTCATGGGTATATTAACATTAGTGACAAAGTTTAGAGGGAATTTATGACATTTTTCTTCTTCTTCTTCTTTTTTTTTTTTTTTACAAAGAAAAAACCAGAATATGTAGCAAGGAAAGTTTTTATTGTAATTGTCATTTTGGTTGTTATATGTAATTTTAGAATTCGTTTGGTGGATGAGTTGAGTTTGAAAATTTTTAATTTAAGTTGAAAATTTTAAATTTGAGTTGAAAATTTTTATTGACTTTTCAGAAAAGACAAAAAATTTTTCAGAAAAAAACAAAAAATTTTTCAAAAAAAAAAAAGATGAAAAAATATATTTTAATTGAAAATGAAATTAATTACCAAACAAGTCCATGTAGACGGAATTGTTAAAAAACCAATGAACAATTAAGAAGCAGTTTTACAGACAATGCTCATCAGATCCTAACGTAGGAGCTCACAAAATAATATGAAAAGAAAAATGAAGTGGAAGGTGATGGCAATTCCTTAAAAACGGGCAAATTCTCAGGGCAACTTGGACATTCTCGTACGATAGTTTTTCATTTTTTAATGCTCGTGCAATTTGGCTCTCCGCGTACAGGCAAAGAGCAAACGACGTTGGACTCTGCATTTTGCTGGTCTTCTGTTTTATGTTTTACAGAGGAAATAAAAAAGAGATAAGGGAGTGTTTGGTGTTTAGATTTAAACTTAAGGTTTAAATTTAAGAGTTTGTTTGATATGTAAGTTTGAGTTAAGATTTTTTAGTTGTAATAGTAATTTTTGTTGATTTTTTAGATAAGATAAAAATTTTTTTCAGAAAAGACAAAAAAATTTTTGTGAAAATGATAAAAATTTTAATTCAAACTAGTAGTTTGAACATGTTATCTAAACAAGCACTAAATTTTTATCTTTTTCCTTAAAAGTTTTTTGTCTTTTCTGAAAAAGTTTTTTATCTTTTCTAAAAAGTCAACAAAAGTTACTATTTAAACTTAAAAATTTCAACTCAAACTCATTCACCAAACAGGCTCTAAAAGTATTTAATTTAATATGATAGTCAAATTCTTTGGGCGACTTGGACTTTCTGACACGTGGACAATTTTAAATATTCATTGGATATTGACAATTCGCATATAGAAAAAGAGCAAACGCCGTGACCCAATCTTTTATGTGCAAACGACATGACCCTGCATGCACATTATCCATTAATTTTTTTAATTAAAAAAGTACATTGGACATTATGATGCACATTTTATCATCTAAATAAAACAAACTCTATTAATTATACGTACATTAAAAACTTGATCTTTTCTTTAATTTGTTTATATTTTTACATTGATTCCATTAATGGATTTTCAGTGACCAGTAACTAAATTAATCTTTTCCTAACCACAATAACTAAATTGATTTAGTTAATAAGCACAAAAAAAACTCATTTGGGAAGGTTGTTAAATTTAACTTGACAGTCGAACAACATACCAAATCACTTGACTAATGAAAAGTTAGAAACTTTCCCTAAAAAAGGCTTGGAAATTTTTTACGAGTTTGCCTCGAGTTGTTGGCACTGTTAGTCCTGAATTACAGATAACGTAACACTTTAGTTTTTGAACTTTTAATTTTGTTAGAATACTCCTTAGTCTTTATTTATTTATTTATTTTTTTTCATAGTTTTAGTTATTAATACTAAATTTGATGGAGGATTTCTAAAACTTAATAGAGTTGATCACTCCTTATTACAATAGCCGAAATGTCTATAAAAATTGTTACATCTAATGTACAAATGTTCTAAGTTTTTAAGGGTTTTAAATATTAGTTAAGAGAAATTTTATATTAATATTATTTTTTTGTTTTTGTAAAATTTTAAGTTAACTTTCAGAAATCATTACATCAATTTGTGTGTCAAGGACTTAAAATTGCAAAAGAATTAAAGTTCAAATATCATAATTTTCATAGTTTAGACCTAATAATGCTAATAACCTTCATATATTTAACAATTTTACGAGAGCAGATTCCCTTAAAAAAAAAAGAGAGAGAGAGAAGAATTTCCACAAGAGCAGACAAATATTAAAAAAAAGTGTAAACACGAATAATTACTGTTTGTCAACAATATATACACACATATAGCATATAGAGATAAAATCTCAACTATAATTTCCAGCTGAAGCATGTCTTAAGTTCCTTAATTATAAATGACGCGAGATCCAGCTAACAAAAGTCACAAAGGACTCTTTTTTTTTTTTTTGGGGGGGGGGGGGGGGGGGGGTGGGGTTAAAAATATCTGTTTCTCTAAAATTCTCTCATTATACTTCCTTGAGGAAACTCATTTGGAATCCATTTTTTCCCCCTCTTGAAGGAAAATCTCACACGGAATCAGATCTCCTTTGTAAACGCTTATCGAGTAATAAAATTCATTGGAAATTGTTTCTTCTTTCTTGCCGAGAATACTTCCATTATATAATTACAAATAGTTACTATTTTTGTTATGTTAAAACTTTAACTAGTTCAACAATGGAAACCCAATGACTGATGTGGCAAAAATGCCATGGGTACCACAAAAAAATAAAAAACTAATTATAGTTACTGCTTAAGTAACAAAAAAAAAATTTGATTGCGGGTATAATCTAGTGATAATATCACACTTGACTCAATTTAAAAATATAGAATTCGAATTCCCCATCTTTAATAAAAAAACGTAAAAAATAAATTATCATAATTGGTTTTAAGATCATTTTTTTTACTAGAATAAAGAATTTGAAATTAATTAAAACTTTTTGATGAGATCAGATTTAGTTGAATTTTTCACTCATTTTTTTTATAGTATATCATTCTGATTTTATTTTATTTTTGATAAAATCATTCTGATTTTAATTGATGATATAAACTTCATCCTATTTAATATAATAAAGTAGAACTATTTCTTCTCTCAGAAAAAAAAAGTAGAACTATTTCTAAGCTTCATCCTATTTAATGTAATAAAATAGAACTATTTCTAACCGATAGATTCCTTTGAACAGTCTAGCGCATAATTCTTCAAAAGTTAATTAAACATATAGTTTTAATTATTTTAATTTTCCTTTCTATATTAAGAAACTGCAAAAGTATTTAATAATTTTTCTCTTTTCAATTTCATCTTTGTATACTTTGTGGAAAAGAAAAGAAGAAAAACAAACATACCTTTAGCTATACAAAACCTAATTTCTGAAAATATTTTTTTTCTTGAGAAAAAGTATAAAAGATATATATTTTTAAAAATCTTTATATGTTTTATTTAATTCTTTCTTTTTACTAACGAAGTATGAAATGTAATTAAACTAGTTTAAAGTTCAAAAAAGAACCTGGTTTAAAAAAAAAAAAACTGAAAACAGATAAAATTAAAACAATTATATAATTAAATCTATAATAATGTGCAGTATTTTTCTATTGCCGGGGTGCAAAATGTAAACATAGGAAAGAACAAAAAAAAGCAGAGGAAAGTGGTGTTGGGAAGAGAAATAGAGAGACCCCTATATGAAAAAAACGCTTTTCCTCTGTATACATTTCATTTTCTCCTCTCTCTCTCTTTTTCCTTTTTTTTTTTTTTTTGGTGTGTGTTTTGTTTTCCCTGAAAAAAAAAATCATTTTCATTTTTTCGCCGACACATCACACACGCATACACGAACAGCACACTCTCTTTCTCTCTCTTCATTACACCACCAAGCTTCGAATCTCTCGCTCTTCTTTCTCTCTCCTCTCTCTCTCTCTCTCTCTCTCCGTCTTTTTTTTAATGGCGATGCCTCTTCTCACTGGTCGCGATCTCAACTGCTACTTCTACTTCCACGACTTCCCATTCTCCTCTTCTTCTTCTTCCTCTTCTTCTTCTTCAGCTGCGCGCGCGTTCATGGTGCTCTTGCATGCTCCTCGCCTCACCTGAGCCTCTCTCTCTCCCCTCCTCAGCTGCTTCACATTTCCCTCCAATGGCCGATGCGCTCTTCTCTCACTCGGTCTCTCAGTTCGTAGTTGTACTTCTAATCTTCTCTGCTCTGCCTCTTGTGCGAGCCGTCACTGATGCTTCTGATGGTATTACCCCTTATTTATTTATTTATTTTTTTTACAATGATCGGATTTTTGTTGGGGGGGAGCTTTGATGGGTTTGGTTCTGATTGGATTGATGTGGACGATTAGAATGAGTTTTTTACTTTTTGTTTTATGGGTTTTTGATTTGTTCACGTGTTTACATTTTAAAAGTTTGGTCCTTGTTTGTTGGCGAGAAAATGCAGGAAATCTGGAGATGATAAAGTTTTCCATTTTATCCTTAAAGTTGTCTCATTTTTTTGTGCAAACTAAAGATTGAGAAAAAGAAACAAAAAAATTTTGGCTTCAGCTTAAAACTAAGTTTGACCTTTAGGTCCAATGCTGTTCAACAAATCAATCTGCCTAGTGGGTTTTCAAAAAAAGAAAAAAAAAAACCATTTTTTTGCTATAAATTTTTGTTTTTTGTTTTTAAAAATCGTTTGTTTTGCAAATTGCAGTTCAAGCTCTTCAGGTTGTGTACACGTCACTAAACAGCCCTTCGCAGCTGACTGGTTGGACAAGTAATGGTGGTGATCCATGTGGAGAGTCATGGAAAGGGATAACCTGTGAAGGTTCAGCTGTTGTCTCAATGTAAGAAAGTAACGAATTTGTTTTGCAGATTTGGGTTAAAGGGTTTTGATAAACGATTAGTGATTCGGTTAATTTAATGGTTTTGTAATTGCTTTTGTAACAGAGAAGTTTCTGGTTTGGGGCTCAGTGGAACGATGGGATACATGCTTGCCAATCTCGTGTCTTTGAAGAAATTGTGAGAAGCCCATTTCCTTTTTTTTTTTTTTTTTTTTTTGGTTTTTTGTTTAAATTTGTTCTAGCTAATTTTCAGGCTTTTCATGTTTTGTAGTGATTTGAGTGACAACAACATTCATGATTCAATCCCATACCAATTGCCGCCAAATCTTACGAGCTTGTAATGTTCCGCTGTTAATCATTCATCAATTTAATTATTGTTCTTGTTTTTTCCTTTAAAACTGTCACTTTCATAGTTAATGACTAGCCTGTTTATTGGTTGTATGTTTTTCAGGAATTTTGCGAAAAACAACCTGAGTGGGAATCTTCCTTATTCCTTTTCTAGCATGGCTTCTCTCAATTATTTGTAAGTGTGTTTTTTTGTCCTTCTTTGTCTTCTTCTCTTCCATTTTGTGACATTGTATCAGTTGCAACATTGGACCCTTTTCTTTTGCCAATTATCAAACAAACAACCTTGGTTTTCAGGAATCTTAGCCACAACTCACTCGCTCAGTCGATCGGAGACATTTTTGTTAATCTTTCTGGCCTTGCAACCTTGTAAGACGTCTTACCTCAGCACATGTTTCCCATTGTTATTTTGTTTCTGCAATTCTGTTTAGATTAACGGCAACTTCAATAACAGGAATCAGTTTTAATAATACTATTTACGTTCAAAAGTTTATGAAGCTTCAGAATAAGTTAAATTGTTCCTGGATTGTGTGAGAATAGCTCTCCGTGTCTTTGTTGCATAAGTCACTTGAGTCCCCCACTAGTGATCATTTTAGTGTGTATATGTGCTGTTTTTTTCCTTTTTTTGTTCTTATATTTTCTCACACATTCAATTGTCCTAAATGTCCATCCAGGGATCTCTCCTTCAATAATTTATCGGGTGATCTTCCTAATACATTCGGTTCATTGTCCAATCTCTCTTCGCTGTAAGTTCTTTTCTACTTTATTTTGAAAACACTTGTTCTAAACTTTGTTGCATTAAGTTCTCATTACAGCTAAATTCATGGCAGCTATGTGCAGAACAATCAATTAACTGGTACTCTCAATGTTCTGACGGGTTTGCCTTTGACTGCACTGTGAGTTTCTTCCCAATCTAGGCCTCCAAATTCTATAATTTACTCTCTTGTTCTTATTGCATCTTCTTTCGAACAGAAATGTGGCGAACAACAACTTCACAGGATGGATACCTCAAGAACTTAGTTCAATCCGTAGTTTTATGTAAGCATTCACTTGTCCTTTATATTTTTCTCCAATCTCTATTATAGTCTCAGCTTCTGCATGGTGTAATTTAGCTCTTAAAATCAAAACAGATATGATGGAAATTCATTTGACAATGGTCCTGCTCCTCCGCCACCACCATATACCCCACCTCCCCCAGGAAGATCTCATAATAACCGGAACCATTCTGGACCTGGCACACACACACAGGATTCTGGTAATGCAACATCTCATTCAGAGAACGGGTTGGCAGTTGGAGCTTTAGTAGGGATCACTCTGGGATCTATATCTGTTGCTGCCATTGTGTTCCTCGCTCTTTTAATTTGCATCCGAAGGAGTAAACGGAAGGTCACTGGGGCAAGACCTTCTGGAGCAAGTCTTTCTATTGGCACAAATAGTGGTAAATGCCCTCTCTCTCTCTCTCCATCTTTTTACTCCTACTCATCTGTCTGTATTTTGTCTTTGTGATTTGGTTAATGGAACTTTTGGCTTTATAGCTAAATATTCAGCTCTTTGAAGGGTTTTTTTGTTTGTTTTTTGTTTTTGTTTTTGTTTTTTGTTTTGTTTTTTTGGCAAGGAACGAACTTCTTTTTCAATAGACGTAAATGGCTTGCATTGGCATAGTAAATTTCTACATTTTTAATGGCTGTACTAGCTACTAATTTTTCCATGGAGTGTGGGAATGTCCTTGGAAACAATTTAAACTCTAGCCATTTCAAATTGCTCATCATCCAAGCACACTGACTGTTTCTGTGCTTATGCTTTGATTTTAAAGTAACTACTGAAGTGCAAGAGCAGAGGGTGAAACCGATGCCCGTTGTAACAGATCTGAAGCCCCCGCCAACAGAAAAAGTGATGGTTGATAGCCTGCATGGAAGAAATGGATCTGCAAAGAGGATAAAGTCGCCCATTACTGCTACTTCATACACTGTTGCATCTCTCCAGACAGCAACTAATAGCTTTAGTCAAGAATTTCTCATTGGTGAGGGCTCCCTTGGTCGTGTTTACAAAGCAGATTTCCCCAATGGAAAGGTACTTAATTACACTTGTTATAGCTCAAAAGAGTAGCCTGTTGTTGTTGTTGTTGTTTTTTATTTTTTTTTATTTTTTATTTTTTATTTTTTATTTTTTAAGTCTGTTTTATGTTTTCCTGTTTGCAGGTAATGGCTATTAAGAAAATCGACAATGCAGCGTTGTCATTACAGGAGGAGGATGACTTTCTAGAAGCTATCTCTAACATGTCTCGCTTGAGGCACCAAAATATTGTTACACTGGTTGGGTATTGCGTAGAGCATGGGCAGCGTCTTCTAGTTTATGAATTTGTAGGAAATGGAAGCTTGCATGACATGCTCCATTTTTCTGAAGATGGAAGCAAGACCCTCACTTGGAATGCACGTGTCAGGGTAGCACTCGGCACTGCTCGAGCCTTAGAGTATGTCACATGTGTATGAAATTATAGTCTCTCTCTCTGTGCATGTGGATTAGAATGCAAGAATAATTGTTGAAATTCTGATATAACTCCTTTCCTGATCCATTTATGTTTGCATCTATCAGGTACTTGCACGAAGTGTGCTTACCTTCGGTTGTACACAGAAACTTCAAGTCAGCAAACATTTTGCTCGATGAAGACCTCAATCCCCACTTATCAGATTGTGGCTTAGCTGCTTTAACACCAAACACAGAACGACAGGTTAGTAGACTCAGAAGATTTATGCTAGTATAACAAGTTTTTTTCATTTGGCTATTGCTTTTCTTGTAATGCTGTCATGACTAATAACATTCACTTCATGTCTGACAGGTTTCAACACAGATGGTTGGTCAATTTGGTTATAGCGCTCCCGAATTTGCCTTGTCAGGAGTCTACACAGTGAAAAGTGATGTATACAGCTTTGGGGTGGTGATGCTGGAGCTTTTGACTGGTCGGAAGCCACTAGACAGGTACACGATATACATTTTCCGACCATCATGTTTGTGGTCCCGGAAGTTCTTCAACAATGACTTGCTTGTTAAAAGATGCTGATATAATCTGTTGTATGGATTGTCATTCACTTCATTTTTCTGTTGTTCAGTTCAAGAGTTAGATCTGAACAATCACTTGTGAGATGGGCCACCCCCCAACTCCATGACATTGATGCCTTAGCGAAAATGGTTGATCCTGCTCTGAATGGCATGTACCCTGCAAAGTCTCTTTCCCGCTTCGCAGACATCATTGCTCTCTGTGTTCAGGTAAACCACTTACACAATGACCTGTTCCTTTATGCATCGCTTCATTTTGGCTTTCTTATTGATTTTTCTATCCCCATTGGAATTCATGCATAACATATAAACCGCTACTTGGATAGTTCATTTGTGAAAATGCTCATAACATGTTATCTTGTATGGTTATCCCATAGCCGGAACCCGAATTTCGGCCACCAATGTCTGAGGTGGTGCAAGCACTGGTGCGACTAGTGCAAAGGGCGAGCGTAGTGAAAAGACGCCCAAGTGACGAATCCGGTTTTTCATACAGGACCCCTGATCACGAAACAATGGACATGTCAATATAAGTGTCACAACAACTTGCAGTTTTGCATACGACAGTTCTTGGCAGAGGTCAGTTCTTGGCTGAGGCAAACCACAGATACGAGTAAGTAGTGAAGAAGTCGAATCAAAATTAGCAAAAAACGACTCTATTCATGGTTGAAGCACACAAGAGATGAGAAGTTTGTGACGGTGTTGTGTGGAATCTCCAGAAAATTTAGATGTGTAATTATGATGAATATACAATTTAATTGTCTGGTCGCATATATATATATATATATACGGGAAAATGCGACTGAGGAGGTATAGCCGAAATTCTGCTGTGTATTTATTTGTATTCATTAACCTTCGTTTGGGTACTCTCTCTCATGCACAATCCAGATGCTTTTTTTTGCATCAAAATAAGATATTTTACTCTTTTTTTTTTTCCTTCTTTTTAAACACGACTGTTTTTGTAATGACTGTTGTAACGAGACAATGAGACTGAAAAGGTTAAAAAGAGTTCAATTGTTCCTCCCCACTTCCAAACAGTTCTTGACTTGAATAAGCCTTTCTGGGTGTTGTATTTTGTTCACTGAAAACGACAAGTCGTAAGACTTAAATGACATTGTGTTAGATGACAAACGACATGTCATATTTTTACTCGGTATTTTTTTTTTTTTTGTTACAAGGAAAATCTGGTTAAGAAACGATCGAAGGCACCACGCAAGGACGAGATTTCGGTTATTTTATCAAAATGGAAACGACAGTTAAAAAGTAACCACCAACGGTTAACTCTTTTTTAAGGGAGCTTTAACGGCCGTTTCCTGGACAATTAGCCGGAAAAAATGTAAAATAAAAAAAAGTCCAAGACTACAAGCTTCACGAGCTTCCCTCGCTTTTTCTTTTTCTTTAATCTTTGCCAAGAAAATCTAAAAAGCCAGTATTTTTGGGATCTCATCCATGGCCGTTGCTTCCGATCCTACAAACCCTCGCGAAGAACAAAATGGCGAGATTGGGGTCTCTGTCTCAGACCACTCGGAACCGCCCACCACATCCTGGTCCGCCTTCATCAACTCCCGCTTGAACTCGACCACTCCAAGGAGCCGCCAACCCTCGCCGGCTCACTCCCCGCGGCTCGGCCCCAGCCGCTTCTCCATCGCCGACAGATCCTCCGATTCTCGACATGACTCGTCGTTTTGCGGTCTCGAGGTGTTGGAGTTACTGTGGGATCGGAAGAAGCAGAAGAGACCGAAGAGGAAGAAGCTAGACAAGATGTGGCACGGCAAGAAGCGAATCAAAGGGCTCGTCACGTTGATTTGCTTGTTGGGTTTCTTCTTGTTGGTGAATTGGGTCATGCTTTGGCGCTTGCAAGACCATGGAATCTTTCGTCCCAAATCTCGCTCTTCGGTGAATAATTCGTCTGTTTCTGTCCCGGTATGTGTGCCTCTCGCTTCTGAATTCGAATTCTGATCTGGGTTTTTGATTATTCAACAGGAATTATAGGTGAAAATTTGTTCTTTAAGTTAGTTTCTATGCTAGTATTGTGAATGAGTTTAGTAAACGAACTAACTTTTGTACATGTCAGCTAGCTACTTTGGCAGTTTTGCCATTTAGGATTGGGGAAGCTATAAAAAGAATACCTTAATAAGCCTTTTTGACAAAATGTTTGGACTGGGACATCTAGAATAGAATCTTAAAATTGCGATGAAATTAGAATTGTTGTTGTAATGCACTGCACATTCAACGATCATTGTTTAGGTAGAGATCATTTGACATGAGTTGGTTCCTCAAGAAGCGGGGGATTAAGATTGTTCCATTGGTTTTTGTTTTCTTTTGGCTTGTGCAGAAAGGGTTGAGAAAATCTGGCAAAGGAAAAGGTGCACAGAGAAGGAACTATGGAAGGATGTTGGCTTTAGCTGCCCATGCCTTGGCAGAGGTATGTGAAATCAATCTTAATCTCAACTGTTTGAATGGCTTAGTTAGTTGGGTTGAGATCTAGTTATCATTTCGCATCCTAGATCAATCATTTAGTGTGGTTCTTTTACCCGCTCTCATTGTTTTAGATTGTGATGCAGGGACATAATAAAGCTGAGCCAAAAGATTTGTGGCGGGAGCCTTTTATTCCTGCTTCTTCTTGGAAACCTTGTGCTGACCAACGTAACTGGGAACCTAATGGTCTTACTCTCTCTCCCTCTCTCTCTCTCTCTCTCTCTCAGTATAGAAGCTAACTCAATTCAGTCTTTTGAATCTGTGTTTTGAACGTTTTCTTACTTTGCATCTGAAAGTGTGTGCATTCTATATGCGATTTGAGAGAGTGCGTGGGTGTCAAAGATCAGTTACATTGTTAATTGATGTGTTACAGATGACTGAACTGATTTTAATCTCCTTCTTCATTTTTGTTTTTGACTCCTGAATAGAGGGAAAGAATGGATACATTCTGGTCACTGCAAATGGTGGGATGAACCAGCAGAGAGTAGCTGTAAGTAATATTTATGGTACCACTCCTGTTATTAGATTTATTTTCTTTTCTTCTTTCTTTTGCCATGTGCTTTTGCATTGGTTAATATCTACCCCCTAAAAACTTTTCTATTTGGCAACAGGTCTGTAATGCTGTTGTTCTTGCACGATTACTCAACGCAACTTTGGTTGTTCCTAAATTTTTATACAGTAGCGTCTGGAAAGATGTAAGGTGATATATTTCTTTCCACTGTTAAAGTGTTTTGATTTCTTATATTGTGAGATATTACATTTATCATCCTGCATTGGGATAGAATAATTTTACGAAATCGACGTAAACATGGGGAGAGGGTGTTGGCTTTGAGCCTTATTGATTTATGCTAATTTACATTCAATGTGTCTACTTGGGGCGAGCTAAGTAGTACCACCTCACACATCCTAATGCTTTTCTCCTTCCCCTTTTGTAATAATATGATCTCATATTTTCCTTGGAAAAGTGGTGATAACTAATTTCATTATTTCACAGTCAATTCAGTGATATCTATCAGGAGGAGCATTTTATTAATTACTTGTCGCCTGATATTCGGATAGTGAAGGAACTACCCAAGGAGCTACGGTCATTAGACTTGGAGGCTATTGGCAGCATTGTATGTTCATCCGCCGAATTTTGATTAGTTTCCAAAGTAACACCGACTTTGATATCTTTGGGTTAAAACATTGATTATTAGATTCTCGTACCAGGTGACAGATGAAGACATCAGAAAAGAGGCAAAGCCAAGCTTTTACTTGAAGAACATTCTCCCTATTATTCTTAAAAATGGAGTTGTCCATTTGCTCGGATTTGGGAATCGCTTGGCATTTGATCCAATACCTTTTCAGTTGCAGGTAACTTCAGGTCCCCAAACTCTGGTCTTTTGTAAGATCTTGGTTCATAAATTCATATTAGATTATATACTTCTCTTTATAGTTGCCTCTTCTACACTTTTCTAGTTTCCACTTCCTAATTGGGAAATTTCATATAGAGACTTCGATGCAGATGTAATTTTTATGCTTTGCAATTTGTTCCCAAGATCCAACAAACTGGTGCTTTGCTTCTCCAAAAGTTGCGTCAAGATGAAGGTCACCCTGGGGGACCACTGGATCATTATCTTGTTGGTTCATACGCACAAGCATTTAGAAAACAAAAGCAAAACCATCCAAAGAAAGCTTCCAGATATCTAGCTTTACACTTGAGATTTGAAATTGACATGGTAGCTCATTCTTTATGTGAATTTGGCGGAGGTGATGAAGAGAGGCGAGAGTTGGAAGCTTATCGTGAATCCATTTCCCAGCACTGACGCTTCTGAAGAAGACCACAAAGTATGCCTCATTTCACTTCTTTAATTCCAATTGGTTTTTCACTTTAATTCAAATTGGTTTAAGATTTTTTTTTTTAAAATTGATTACCTTTATCCATATCATCTAAGATCAGCCCCCATCTCCATAGGAGAGAGGTGGGTCCTACCCACTTGTGCACCCCGCGGCCCTCAATATTTTTGTGTTTTCACATTTCCGTTTGCTCTTCGTCTATTAGGACATTATATAGTTTCTACTGACGGTAAACTAATTTGATTTGTTATTGATTTACTCTTTTATTTATTCTAGGTTACCTTCTCCCCAAGAACTCAGGTCCGAAGGGTTGTGTCCTTTGACGCCAGAAGAAGCAGTACTTATGCTTGCTGCTCTTGGTTTCAATCGTAAGACACATGTCTTTGTGGCGGCTCACAGATACATGGAGGCAGATCAAGGTTGGTTGCTTTAACGAGCTTATATCCCAAGTTGGTTACTAAAGAGAATTTGCTTACATCCACCGAACTCGAACCATTCATGAACTTCTCATCTCAGGTAATAATAATTGTTTTCATTGGTTTCACTGTGCATTTCAATTTTAATGTCATTTCGTTGCAACCCCAAAACAGTATCATTCTTATTTGTGTTGATCAGTTGGAATTATTATGTTTTTGTCTAGTTAGCAGCGCTGGACTTCATAGCGTGCACTGCTGCCGATGCATTTGCAATGACCGATTCAGGGAGTCAGTTATCGTCCTTGGTATCTGGTTTTCGAATATACTATGGAGGAGGGAAAATGCCGACAATACGGCCTAACAAACGCAGACTTGCGAGCATCTTTACGAAGAATTCAACAATTGAGTGGCGTGTGTTTGAGCAGAGAGTTAGAAAGGCAGTTAGACAAACTAAACATGTCCAAACAAGGCCTAAAGCAAGGAGTGTTTACAGGTATCCACGGTGTAAAGAGTGTATGTGCAGGACAGAATGATGATGATAATAATTACTACTATTTTTTGTGCTAGAGCTAACTATAACATGTTAACATTAAACATTTATTCTTAATTTTGATTCTAAATAATTCCACTTCATTCACTAGAATTCTACCAAACTGTTTTTTTCCCTGCATAACGTAGATAGAATGAAAGCGGAATGGAATAGCGTATGGCTTTGAGTTTTAATTTTATTTATAGACATCGGAAGCATCGTCATCTTTTTCTATAATGAAATGGGAAAAACTGATAAGGGTATCGTTACAATATGACCTAAACTTCCAGTTAGAACAATTTCACCAAAGCTGAAGTCATCAAGTGCTTTGGTCACATTTATCTGTACATTTAGTTCTTGTGTTCCTAGTGGAGCTATGATAAACCAAGGTGGATTCAAGCTCACTGTGGTCCCATTAGGAGGCAACACCCCGCAAAGGTATGTCTCTGGTTTGCTGTGGACATTCTTGACAGTTCGCTGCACCGATTGAGATTGGTTCAGCGCTGATATTGTTATTGAAGGAAGGTTCAGATTGGCTGGCTGAGTAAGCGAGTAATTGCAGCTTTCTCCAATGGAAGTCTTGATTGTGGCTGGATTCATACCGGGCAATGAGCACAAGAAGGCGATGTAATCTTCATATCCTGTTTCATCAGCACCACACCCCATTCCTGATTTTTGCAAGGGAAATGAAAGAGTTGAGAAATGATTTACTGTTTAGTTTGTGGAAAACATTACCAGAAAAGAAAACCAGCCCGGGATCTATGGCACGATTCGGAGTGACAAGGCCAGAACCAAATTCAAAAGGGGTGGAGGGATACAAACTGCCGATACCAAATCCTTCTGCCATTATAACTTGTCCATGGTTGTCATACTTGGTAGCTGTGGTGGCAATTGCGGATGAAATCATGGATGGCGTCCATGAAGGATTGTACTGCTTTATAAGTGCTGCTATTCCCGCTATATGTGGCGTTGCCATGCTTGTACCAGATACTAGTGCAAAACTGTTTCCTACAATAGCCATCAAGTTAATGCTGAAGAAAAAAAAGAGAGAAAAATTACTCTCCACGCATTTTAACTCAATTACAGTGTCGAGAAAGTCCAGGGGGTGTTGGTGTAATTTTCTTCAAAGAAGTTGAGGACTAATCTCAAGCGTTGTTCTTGTTTGAGAGTTTTTACTATTTACTTACCCTCTAGTATCGGATCGAAGGCACTAATGGGGCTCCAAGCAGCCCAAACTTGGTGACCAGGGGCGAGAATATCAGGCTTCAATACATCAGCTGGCTTCCTATTAGCATCAATAAAATCAGGTCCCTTTGAAGAGAATCTGCTCACTATTGGTGCCTGGCTCCTGAAAGAGGCAACTCTTCCTTTGCCTATTGCTGCTTTTGCCCTGAATCTCCTCATGAATATCCTCTCTTCTCTTTGTGTATATTGTTCATAGTAGTTCAATATAACCTACATTCGTACCATTCCATTGTTCTCTCACATTAGACTTCTCCACAAATGTCGGTTATCGTATTAGATAATACTTTTTTCTTTCATATGCCAAAGAGAAACAAAAAAGCTCTCCAGTTTTGAATTTGTGAATTCCCCCCTACATTTCCAACTGCTGAGCTAGTCCTAGCAGAGTTACTGTAATAGATAATACTTGGTACATTGTTTTTACCTGAACATCAGCAACACTTGGGATCAAAATGGCAGGAACATCAAAGGGAATAGGCTCTGCGATGAAATCGCCATAGCTTGGATTTGCAGCAAAGACAAAGCCTGCAAAGCCTAGAGCTTTTGCCGTGTTGATAATGGCTGTGACAGAGGATGTCCCATTCAAGAAGCCCTCCAAGAATGTACATATAACAATGCTGCCTCGTACTATTCTTGGGTCCAATGTCTTCGGAGATTGACACTCTTCAACAAGTGAAGGCGTTTCAGGAGATGACCCCTTTGTCCTCACAGCATCCTTGGCTAATACCAGCTTATGCAAGAATAATCCATTTCCCAAAGATGGTCCTAAAGCAATTTAGAAAAAAGATTGATGATTAGAAATTGGGGTAAGTTCGCGACTCTTTTTATGTTTTTGGAATAACTAGTGTTGGAGCGGAAATTTCAGAATCAATGGTCGAAACTGTGTTTGATTACAGCATCTGGTGTATATTGGCAGTTAAAAAAAAAAAAAAAAAGTGAAATTAGACATTGTGACCGATTCGTCATGTGCTTTATGTTTTCGAAATAACTAGTATCATAACCAAAATTTTAGCATTAGAAGTTTAAACCGTGTTCGATTATAGTACGATGCTTTATGTTGGCAATTGAAAAAAAATGGTGAAATTGCATTTGTTTTTCTATCGAAAAACATGAATGGTCATTTACCGTAATTTCTCCTATATTTTTTGGTGTCTCAAATTTGATACATTGAAAAGTTTTATGATAAAAACAGACTAGAAAGCACATTTTTTTTCTTGTCCCCATTTACAATAATGTCTTCAAAATCATAAAAACGAAAACAAAACCTTGTCTCTAACAAACCTGATAATCCAACGCCTCCAACTTTTTGTCCATTTCCAAGGAGAAGACAACCAGGGTAACTTCTATCGGTACCGGAGGCGGCTACTCCTACTGCCCATGGGCTGTATGACACAACTGTTGATGGGCCTGGGCCTTTGTTACCCGCTGCTTGGACCACCAAAATCCCAGCCCGTCGAGCAAATAGCAGTGCAATGTCAAACATGTTCAAGAAGGTTATTGTATCCTCTGGTGGTTCATCTGGTCCCACAGACAGTGTCAGGATGTCCACTCCATCTAATACTGCCTGTGGTAACATAGTCAAATAAATATATATATATGTGTGTGTGTGTATAAACCAATTCTTTTTTCCTTCAGTTTTGTAATATCAATCAGATTGGTTAACAAGAAAGTGGAGATGAAATAATGTGCTCACTTGGTCAATCGCTGAAATCACGTCTGTTAAGGTTGCCACTGTTGGATATACAGCCTTGTATATAGCAATTCTGTTTAACAAATGGCAAGGAAATTTACTGTAGAAACATTGGCAATTAACACATGATTTTGTTTCTTGATTATGTTTGTCAAAAATGAACTATGGTTGAGGTCTTAGTCTAGTCATAAATTCCCATTTACTTATAATTTTAAGGTTTAGAATTCAAGTCGTATCCTTTAAACTATAGAATTAAAAAGGATGGAAAAGAAAGAACCGTGCACGTGGTGCCATTCCACTAGCTCGCCCGTAAAAGAAGCCATTCACCACCACCGGAACACCAGCATTTCCAGCCGCAGTTGATGCTACATGACTGTTCAAATCATTTTTTTTTCCTTGTTAAAGAAGTAAACTATAGTTACTCTATTTTAAGGAATCCATACCTTTTAAGTTTTCGGAATGTCACGACACATCAGAATCATATAAATATAAAAATATCAAAGAACATGCAAGTACTTGTGTCGAAAATATAGTAGCTTTGAATAAATGAATACCTGCCGTGTCCAACTGCATCATAGGGTGAAAGAAAATCCACAGAAGAGTTGAGAGTAGCAGCGGCTTGAGCCCCGGCAGAGAAGAATCTCGCGGAGACTATTTTCCCGTTGCAAGAACTAGCTGGGAAACGAGGACCTGACTCACAGGCGCCGGAGAAACGAGAAAGGTTGGAGGTAAAAGGATGGAAAGGATCAAAGGCAAAACTAGGGTGTGTTGGGTCAATGCCAGTGTCCACAAAACCAATCACAATCCCTTCGCCGGCGTTTCTCTCTCCTCCTCCTTGTGCCCAAACTCCCTCACGTAAGCCTAGAAATTGAGGAGTGTATGTCGTCATCAATTTGGCTCCTCTATCTCTCTCTACCAACTTTACTCCCTCAACGCCTTTGAGTTTTAAGGCCTGCAATAACCAAGATATTTGAACTATTTACTATCTCATTTTCATGTTCCTTCGTTTTTGTATGCAATTCATGATATTGTATATATAGGAAATATTATGCGGCCGACACTCCCTACTTGTATAAATTTTACGGTAATACCCCTTTATCGCACTTAATTACAGCGACATCCGGTCTAACTAATTCTATTACTTTTTTCGAGTAAAATAATGAAAATTAAATAGAGATCGGAACATTCGGGACCTGGGAAGGGGTGATATGGACAGCAAATCCATTAACAATGTGTTTGAAGCTGTGAAGCTTGTTGTAGGTTCCGGCCTCTAGTGTGCTCTGTAGAAGTTGGTCGTGAGAATTCACCAAGCGCTTTGCATGGGCTCTAGAAACCTCACTAACACAACATTAGCCAATGTAAAAGGTGTTATTAACAATAAAATAAAATAAAATAAAATAAAAATGATCAGCTAAAAAAATTTGGAGTGAAGAAACAATATTTTCCGATTCACCTATTTGGATCAAGACGTTTATGATCTTTCTGAGATGGAGAACCTCCAAGGAATGCAACAGGTTCACCTTCCATGGTGACCAAGTACAAATCTCGCTCTTCTGCGAAACAAGCTACGATGACCATCACCAAAACGACAAGAATCGTTGCCACCAGCTTTGATGAAGCACATGAACTGGCCTTTTCTGCCATGGTTAAGGTAACAAAGCAGGTTCTGTCTTTGGCCCTTCGTTGATCTTTGATATACATAGTAAAATGTTGCTCTCACGAATCATACAAAAGGACAAATTTATAACCACGCTATTAATGTGTGTGAAGTTGCTGGTTTTAGAGCTTTCTTCCTCGAAAACATTTGCTTCTTTTGAGCTATACGTTACAAAGTGAATTTTGGTCCATCCATGCTTATATTCGAAGTTTTAGTGAAAAGAGAACTTTGTTTTTTTTGCCTTGCCATGTCACGTAAAACAACCTTTATATCAGCCTTATTTGGTATTTAGTTATAGAGAGAGAAACAAAAGTTATACGAAAACCCAGAATTGTTAAGATATTGAATTCTTGAACGTCTTGCAGGGATAGATAAGTAATTAATCTTAATGCCAAATTAGAGGGTAGAGACGTTATCTTCTACTGAGGAATCTTCCTGAGCATCAATAAGATTGTTGTTGACCAGATTTAAGGAATAAAAATAATTGCATTTTTTTACAACCTTTAGAAATCAATGGCAACCAGTATGGAAATCAAAGTTCTTGCCATCTTGGGTTGGAGCCTAAGTCCATGGTCAGGTACTTAAGAGCTGGGTATAAACTACCAAATAAACTAGTCCGATTAGTTGACCAATTGATTTCTTCCCAATTAGCAGGACGATTTCCGACAAGCTGTTTTGAAAAAAGGTTGTTCATAATTTATGACAATTCGAAAGACCCATATGTCTAACAAGGATGACAAAAGATTTCTAATCCTATCTAGTGATGCAACTCATGTCATAAGCTAGGGATAATTCACCTTAAGGAAAATAAATCTTTTCATGTTGTGTGAAACAGGCACAAACCATGGGTTGACACATTTATCTTCGTACTGGATCAGTGCATATATCGTGCCTCTATTGATTTTTTATTTTTTTTAACTATCGTTATAACGCTAAAATTTGTACAAGCATATAACCATTAAACAAAACTAGTGCACTATTTTTTTTTCATTAGGATAATAATTTTAGATGTTGATAATTAAGTCGTCATCCTCTAAAAGACTTTTCCAGTCATGCCATGCCATGCCGGTCGTGCCATTCATGCCATCCCACTAGACATGGCACACACATACTGCCATAACCAATCGTCTCCATGGCTATCCTGTGCTTTGAGATGATGAAACTTAGAAGATATTGACAGTAGGTACATAAATTAGTAGCATTAGATATCGGTCCGAACCCAGAATGCATTGTCTACAAATGTTGGGGCTTAAAAATGACTACAGCGAGCATAAGTTAAAGCTAAACTGACATCTTCCTCGTTAAAGATACAGAGCAATCTCCTAAATCTATCTAACAGGAATTACCTACAACTGTAGTCAAGACACAATCTGTGATAACCTCCGTGAGCTGTACACACTCGAGACGACAAAGTCAAAATGCCAGCATTGCTTAAGACGGCAACTTGTTTAGAGGTAGTCAAAGTACTTACTTCCCACCAAGGGCAGTCATCTCTTCCGGCGCTTGGGCTCCACCTGAAAAAAGGGTATTGGATTTTGTCACTAATTACTAATTAGTAATTATACAAGGGTCAAAAAGAAAAAAACTAACAGCAACGACAACCAACCCTCTTTTCTCTAGTTATCACTAACTCATTGATTGTTTCTTTCGAGGAAAAAAAAATTATGTATATATATGTAGATTCTAAAAACTAACTTCTGAGAGATTTAATCTGGATAAAGACATAACATATGTCACTTTAATCGAAACAAAGTTACAAACTGTCAGTCAAACATACATAGATTCATCATGAGTTGCTATCAAACTTTATATAAAAGAAATGGATCACCACTGCAATTTAAAAAAGGTGCACATCAACTATTCATATTACAAAGGATTCAACCAAAATCATTACGAAGGTTTTTTTTTTTTTTTTTTTTTTGCTTGAAACGTCTCAAGGTGCTTAATAGAGTACAGAATGTACTCCGCACATAGATTAGGCCATGATTGAATGTCAAGAAGAGCCTATAATGGCACAGGTTGCCTTTCACAAAAGTTTAATCCCTTTTTTAAAGATATCTTGACCATGTAGCATCCGCTTGTGAACCGATACAATTTCACAAACGTACCGGCAAATTTGGAATCCGAAATTCAGAATATTAAACCTATAGACGGTTCAAGAAAAACAATTTGCTTATGGGCATGCGTATTTAACATTTACTGCTTTGTCCCATTTGTGAAGAAGAAGATTCACTAACAGAACCAACCGTATGCAATACTCCACTTTATCTGACAGACCAAATCAATCAAATTTTACGCAACTGTGACATATCAAGGTAAGGAATAAGCACAAAATTTTCACAAATGCAACAAATTAGCATTAGGAAACAAATTCGACAAATCAATGCATCTTAAATTATGTGAATGTACCTTGGAATCTGCTCCAGGTGATGCTGTGAATCCGTTCTGGGTCTTTTTAACATCGTCATCAGACGAGCATTCAGAACACACAAACTGCTCCAAGTTTTTAGCTTCTTCAATAGTCATGCCCACACAAGCAGGATGGTACCTACAAGAAAATTATAATGGACATTTTCACTGATACCGTACAATTCACATGGATAAATTGATTTTAGTGTAACAAGGAATCTAATGTATTAGTTTCCTTTTTCCTCTAACCCCCCGTCAATTATAAAACGTTACAACAACGAACACAATTGATCAAGCAGAGACTTAAGGAATAAAGTATCAAAAGCATTGAAATTAAGACCTCAATAAAGTCACTGTAAGAACTAAACTTCCAAACTAAAAGTCACAATACAGAGAGAGAGAAATCAAAATTGAAAATCCTCGGTAGTACTTGCACACGCACAAACAATAGATTTCTCTATCAGAAGAGAGAAAAGACAATGGATCATTGCATTGCATAGGCACCTAAAAACAAGTAAAATGCTTTTGAAGGCATGGTTAAAATCCAAACTAACTTTTACTTCACCTTTTAAATCACCCCCACCTTTTCCTATGGGGTCCAATCCCTGTCTTTACTTATACATGATAACAAAATTTCAACCAACTCCAATGCTAAAACACATTCAGCAACTTCCACTACTGAGAAACAAAACCCCACAAGAAAAACAGGAAAAAAAAAAAACCGAATTTACCAGTCCTTGCACCCCTCACACTGCACCATGAGGTCATCCGGGTTGTAAGGCATTTCACACTTGCAGTACCTTCAAAGCCCACAAAACAATATTTATAAATTACACATATATCAAAACCCAGCAATGCCATTAAACAAATTCAACTTCAAGACTGTAATGGTTCCCAACTTGGCTGGTCAATCATAAGCTATCAACATCCAACCAAACTAAGAGAATCCATATTTCCTAAACATTGGTTCATCTCATCTCATCTCAAAAATTTTTTTGTCTTCTTCCCGAAAAGTTTTTGTCTTTTTCCCAAAGAGTTTTTTGCCGTTTCTAAAAATTCAAAAAAATTTACTATTGAAATTTAAAAATCTCAACTCAAACTACTCCACCGAACACCCCATAAATTTTCTTAAACTTAAGCCAGATACATCTGCGGAGCTACTCAATTCTCAAACCTTAAAAATGAAACAAATTTATAACTAAAAATGTACTCCAAAACTAAAAATCCCACATTTTTTTTAAACAAAGCCAAAAAAAAAAAAAAAAAAACTTACACAGCGACACGGTCAGGAGTGAATCCGCCAGTGGCAGCTTTGTACTCAAAACGACAATAGTAGTCCTCGGCGGCGACATTCTCGAGCTTGGTGTAGTTCTTGAAGGAGTGAACGACACACTTGCCTTCAATGGTGTGGGCGCTCTGGACGTCGTAGTGGTCGGACAAGAAGAGCTCTTTGGCGCCGTGGAACTGCCTCCGACCTCCCATGGACTCCTCCGGCCGGTAGTACCACCTCACCCGAACCTTCACGTTGTTCCTGTTGTCCGCCTCGATCTTCTCAATGCGCGCCACGTACGGCGGCTTACCGGTGTCCGATGGACGCATCAGCACACAATCGCCAGCTACCACCCAAAAAGGAAACACCTTTACTTCTTGAATTCTTTAGAGAGAGAGAGAGAGAGAGAAGAGAGGAGAGGAGACGAGAGGAGAGAGAGAGAGTACCTCGGACGACCTTGTTGGTGCCTTTGATGGTGTAGGAGTCCAAGTCCTTTCTTCCTGGTCTGGTTTTGGCCATGGCGGAGAGTTTTCTTTCACAAAAGCTGTTTCTTCTTCTAGAGGGTCGGAGTAATGTGTGAGGAACAGTAAAGCTATTTCAATGGCGATAAATCTGGTCATTCAAAAACCTAAATTTGGGACCAGCAAGAAAACCCTAGAACTTCGTGAACAGAAGAGAGAGAGAGAGAGAGAGAGAGAGAGAGAGAGAGAGCAGCGAGAGAGTGTGTGACGCATGTCATCAGTTGCAGCGACTTCACGTATATATTTGTGTTTAGACGCATCAGAGTCATTAATTGCCTAATTTACCATTTATATCACTCTCTCTGATTCTTCTTCTTCTTATTATTATTATTTTAAACTTTTAAACTTGTACGGAGAATTAATTTTAATTATTCAATTAATTTTTTAACAATTTAACGTATAATTAATACTTAGGGTGTTTAGTAACAAAATTTCACTTCAATTAAACTGTATTTTTCCATCTCAATTTTTATCAATAAAATTTATAACTACTTTTTAAAAAGTTAACGTAACTCAAACTTTAAAATTTTAACTCAATTCAAACTCAACCATTCACCAAATACCCTCTTTAACACATGCTCTAATAAAAAATTTGATCATTAAAATATCAATCCAATAATTAAAACACATTTCTGTTTACATAAAAATAAATTTAAAAAAAAAGGCCCATTCTTTACCTATAGTATGGAATATGAAGTATTGTGACAGAAAATCTCGATATGTTTTTCTCTGCATAATGTGTAACAATTTCTTCACGAATAATATGATGTTTTCAAATTTTGTTGATATGGAAATGATTAGTGTAAATTTAACTTTTCTTACAAATTTAACCCTCATCAATGCATTGGTGATCGGGTTAAAATTAAAAATATGAAATTACTCTTAAAAAAAACAATATGAAAATGTTTAATTTACTTTAATAGAAGTTAGCTTGAATATGATCATGGTTTTCTATTTTGTTTGTTTGTTTATTTATTTTGAGAATCGGTTTAATATTTTCTTTTATTCATAGGTTTTCTATTATTATTTAGTAATTTTTAATTTCTAATCTTTTCTTTCTTGAAATATATAAACAAAATGTTGTCCTCTCCCACACTCAGCCAGGAGATGATCGCTATATGATTATTATTATGATAAATTAATCTTTTTTTCTTGAACTTTAGGCTTGTCACAAAATATACTCCGAATATTCTTTCTCCCTAAACTTTCGAAAAATTTTGAAAATTTTCCTCCTCAATTAAATTTTTGATGAAAAAAATACATCTAATACTTGTTACAAACATTAGTTGAGGGTATTAAGTATAGAATTATGAAATGACATACATTGGTTATATGAAAAAAAAAACGAAGTTACTTATAAGAGAGAAAAAAGAGAAAAAAATGACAAACAACACTAAATATTTATTTTTTTTAACTTAACTATAAGTGTTTTTCATTTAATATATGTAACTCATGCTTCAAATGAAGGTTATATGTATTTTTTTCATCAAAAAATTAATTGAAGGAAAAAATTCATAAACTTTTGCAAAGTTAAGGAGCAAGAATATTACAAATTGAAATTCAAAAGACATTTTGTGATAAGATCAAAAGTTTGGGAAGAAAATATGTAATGAGTCATTATTATTATGCGTACAAGAGTTCATACACCGAACAATGTGACCTGGTTTAACAAGGGTAAATTTGATTTTTCTCCCCCTTAATATAACCACTTTAGGAACAAGTCACATTATTATTGAACCGTAATTTCATCGAAATGCAACCGTCTTAGTCAGAAAAGTATAAATAGTAGAGAAGTTTTTGCAAATTGATATTGTTAGAATTTTTTAAAAAAAGTTTTATTGTTAAAACGTCTTCACAAAGTCATCGGAAAGATGAGGGGTCCTTTTATTCGACCTATTTGTCTTTTGCTATGTCTGCACTGGTTAATTACTGTAGCGTAATTAATTTTTCTTTTAATTTCAATTGCTATTTACCAAATTGCCCTCTTCATTGTATCCATGTGCAACTCACATGTACAAATCTGTTTATCTTTAGACGAATGTTAGGATTTGACCCTATTCTGCACCTATTTTAAGAATTCAAGGACTAACAAATCAAAAAAAAAAATTTTTTTGAGGACTAATCGACACCCTCATAAAAAGTTCAAGGACTATTATAGTAATTTATCTTAAAATTAACATTTGGAAACATTTTAATAAAAATAGTAACAATAACAAATGATTCTATCTAAATGCCTTTCCCAAACAAGCGCTTAGTCCTAGAAACCAAAAATGTTTGTTATACAAATTTACTACGGTCATTTTGGTTTTTCTTCTTTTAGAAATTGTGTGGTAATGTCAAAAGAATATATCATTGGTATTGCACGAATCTAAAAAATTCGAATTCCATTATTCAAATAATGTGATAATGTGTTAAACCGCATCGAAATTATATAAAAACAATTATGAATGTTTAAATTTAACGGAAATTGACGACAATATAACAGTTTAAAATTGCAATGCCTCTACTAACAAGGAATTCCCATTGCCCTATCGTCGAAAATGTAAAATTTTAAACGATTTGCCGTTCAACTCTTGCGTAATAACTTCATTGATATCAAATCACGTCAACAAATTACAAGGGGAAAAAAAAGGAGGCCAATCATGTGTCACAAAATCCACCAGCAAGGAGCAAAGACCAAAACCAACAAAAAGTCGGCATGTAGAGACGAGCCTTCGCATATCTTCTCCTCCTTTGAAAAGGAAAAAGGATCATTATTTTTGGGTTTCCTTTTCTTCTAAAAAAATCAAAAGAAGGCAGTTCAATTCCTGTTGAGAGTTGAAAGTAAAGGAGTAGAGCAAACTAGGGAAATATCAAAATCAACGGCTGATAGGAGTGTGCATCCTCTCAACAATTCTGTTTACTGCATCACGGGACATCACTAGCGTGTCATGCTGCAGAATACTGTAGACATTCAGACCCTGAAAAACATATCAAAATCAGGAGAAGAACCAAGTTATGATGAAATAGAAATCATTAATCTAGTTCTGTCTATATTCACGTAGAGAGAGAGAAAGCGAGAGATCAAGTTTTCACTTATGGAAAAAACAGAATTTGTCAGAAAGAAGTATTTAGACAATAGATAATCACAAATAATGTAGAAAAGTGCAACTTACAATCGAGGGCAGCACGTTAACGTAATGTAAATTTTGTGAAGCCAACTTTAGCTTTTCACCAATAGGACCACCGTCCACCAACAGAAGCTTCTTGGCGTTCTCCATTTGATTATAATAGTTAACAATGTTCTTGGTTTTATGTGTGGGCACCTCCAAGTCATCAAAAACCAGAAGCTGTATATTGCACGGCAGAAAAATACAAATTATAAGTGCAGTTAAAACATGAAACAACATACATGCGATGCAAATTACATACGTTTATTTGTGACTAACACATTGTAAAGGCTGCGATGCACGATGCAATTCAAAAAGGATAGTGCATAATGATTAAAAAGAAAGCCTTCCAGATTTAGGACTTACATATCCAGCCCTAAATCACGACTAAAATGTCTCTCAAGTCTCAACCATAAAGCACAGACATGTTCCATGTCAAATCTTTCTCCAACCCACTCTCCTTAAAGAATATTGTTGAGAAAGAACATAGCACAACCTACGCAAGTCCAGTACTTGAACTACAGTAAAAAACACATACATCCCCGACAAAGTCGTGACAACATATAATCTCTGAATTTGCCTTTAATATGGTACACAATATGCATAACAGAACTTTAAAATCCATGTAAAACAGAGCAAGAAGAAACTAAAATTTGTTTTTGAAGAAAGGGAGAATACTTGCCTTTCCCTCTGCGGCACGGGCTGTGAGAGCAATCTTCAGCCCCAACCGTCGAACCTTTTTATTCAGCTTAAAAGCATGACTTCGTGGCTTAGGCCCATGCTTTGTCTCACCACCCCGAAACTGTTACCCATTTATACGTTAAAGGTCCATAAAAGAGCATCTTAAAGACTTAGTGAAGCTGAAAGTTAACCAATTAAATCATTTGTACCTGGGGCCCACGTAATGTTCCATGCCTTGCTCTGCCAGTACCCTTCTGTCTCCACGGCTTTCTCCCTGTTCCACTGACCTCACTGATAGTTTTTGTTGAATGAGTTCCCTGCAGATCACACAATCATCAGAAATCTGCTTACATTCACCAACATTTACAAAGTCTCTTCAACAGTCGGTAGAGTTCAGCCCATTTACTGAAATATAGTTATAAACTACACCACATGCTATTTACAAGAACCAAACTTAAACCAATAAGTGGGTGCCGGATGTAGCTAACAAAAGAAAATCTTAAAATGTTCCTTTTCAATAGTTCATGAATCCTTAGATATGTTAGTAACTAGGTACTACTGCCATAGTACCGATTAACTGGGTATCAATACCTGTTGTCGTTTTGCTAGCTGCCATAGTACAACTCGATGAATAATGTCCTTCCTGATAGGCACGTCGAAAACATCACCAGCTAAAACCATGAATCCCTTATCCTCATTATGAAAATTTGTCACAGGAATTACCAGGTCCTGATAAAGCCCTAAAAAAAGAAATCTTAAATCAACTTGCATTCTAACAAAATTTTATAACCAAAACACAATAAAGTGAACTGAGGTCTCTTTTAAATACTCAATCCATGAAGAAATAAAGATTAAAAAAAAGAAAAAAAAGGGCTCAAAACCTACATTTATCAAATCTACAGATATGCCCTTTCCACATAACATAGACAAAATGACAAGTTCACAAAAGCTGTGGCATTTTAAGGTATGCATGAAGGTATAACTATAGCTAGCCATCACCTACGTTCACTCCAGAAATAACAGTAGTTACCCATTCAAAATTCAAAAATGAAATTGTTTCAAGTCGTCCTTGTACCTATTTCGCGTTCTGATTGCACCACAGGCTTAGCTGAAAGCAAATCAGAAGGAAATGCACCTCCAACTGATTCAGGAGTTAGGACCGAAGTTGAAAGCTTTCGAGGAGAAAGGAAAGATGGCGTGCCCTACAAAGAACAACAAATTAAAAACAAAAACCAGAAATAGGCATGTTGAATTTCTCATTTAAGTTTTATTCTAAGCTAAACATTACAGAAGACAAAATGAAGCAAAATTGTACCTTGAAAATGCCTGAAGAATCTGTAGAAATTAAGCCATTGCAAGGAACATGGTTGTAAAGATCTGTTTAGGGAAGAAAACGAATGCCATAAATACATATACATGAGTGTTAAAAGCCACAGAGTAACTAAAATGTGCAATCTATAGAAGCAAGTAATAACTTATTCTCGATTTATTACCATGAGCTGTGCATAACGATGGAGCAATAATACTCGAGTAATAGCAGCGGGAAGATGCAGACGAAGATACGAAAGAGCATAAGATCCTTCGGGAAATGGACAGAGCCATGCCTTAAACCAGCAAATAACCGGCCACCTCTATCCCAATTGCATCAATGGACGGTTCACCTGCTCATCTACAAATACACGGCATCAGGTTCCCAATGATTTTTCCCCAACCAAGTGCAGATTCCAACGTCATTTCTTCTTTAAATGGATAAATGAACAGTATAAACCGAGTTTCAAAATCGTTCTTTGAAGCTTTTCTTATTGGATGGCTTACTAAATCATCTAAAGTGTGCAGCTTTATAATAAAAATCTTCTGTTCATATTGCCAAGCATGTTAGAAACGTATATACTTAGTCCTTACACAAAATTTTCAACTGTAGCATCAAGAAATTTGACTATTAGTTCTGCCCACAAGATGTTTGATGATTTGCCCCACTGAAAAATAATACTAAATGGATATTAGAGAAGAGTACAAACGAAACAGCAGAGTTCTTGGAAACCGAAAATGCACAATTCATAAACCTTAAAAACTTCTCGTGTCGAAAACAAAAGGCGAAAAATCACAACACTATAGAGAAAGCAAAGATAAGCCGAACGACGGAGAAGCGAAGAAGAAAAAGTACCAGGTGTCGACGAAGATGGCGGAAATCAGGCGACGAAAGTACTTGAACCGGCGTCGATGGTTGATGTTCCGGCAAGGGAGTGATGAGGAGGCAGAGACGACAACAAGATTAAAACCTCGGTTCCAATTTCAGTATTTGTTGGATCCGGGTTCATTTTGGGCTTCATTTAATGCCCGCTCACTTTTCCATGGGTTTTTGTGGGCTTCTAGGCCTGTCCATGGCGATCTCACCCAAATCAAAGTAAAAATGAAAATTTGCCGTTTAATCCCTAGCCTTTTAACAAAATTACGATTTAATACTCAATCTTTTTTTTAAGGCTAAAAGGTCTCTGAACACTTTAAAAGGTTGTAATTTGTCATTTTCACTGTTACAAGTTAAAATTTTGATAGAATAGATCACACATTTAATACGTGCAAGTTAAATTATGTAATTTTTTGTTAATTAGACTTAAATAATAAATCATGTGGGATTAATGTAACATTTTCTGTTAAATTTTTAATATAAGTTAATAGAAAAAGACTAGTTTTCCCTTTTAAATAATTTATGGACCTTTTAGCCAAGAGAAAAGGTTGGGGGACCAAATTTCAACTTTGTAAAAAGATTAGGGACTAGACAAGCAATTTACCCAAATAAAAAGGGAAATTTTAAAAATAATTAAAAACTTGTATACCGTATTATGAAACTTAAAATTTTGGTCGTGTAAGGAATTGTTTCCCATTGTTTTTGCAAATATTTCAGCATATCTTTTGAGGCACGAAAACAAAAATGTATTTTCAAGAACATTTGTTTTTAAATGCTTAGAAAACAATACGGAAAATGGTAAGAATGGTTGTTACAAGGAAATGAAAAATGGTTGAGGGCTTGTTTAGAACTGTTTTGGAAATGGTTCTATTTTGGGTATAAAAAAAATGAAAATGGTATTGAGATATTTTTTGAGATTGTGCTTCTACATAAATTGGTTTGAGTTTAAGAAAATATAAAATTGTATTTGAATATGTTTTTGAAAATATTTATTGAGTGTATCAATCCAAAAAGTAAAAATGGAATTAAAAAATTACTTCGTTTCGTTTTTCTCATCCTGTAATTTTGTTTTCATTATTGTTTTCTAACTTTGTGTAAAATAAGCGTTATTTTAAAATAAATTTCAAAACACCTTATTATATTGGGAATCTTGGAATTACTTTCCAAACAATTTCCTCTCATTTCCATTTTCATTTTTAAGGCTAAACACGGAACAGATGTTTTCAGAAAAACATACCAAATACAAATCTTTTTCATATATTTAAACCAATATCTTTAAAAAAAAAAAAAAAAAACAAACCAAATGCAAGTTTTGAAATGATATCAGCATTATTTCCAAGGCATTCACATTTTTAAACGAACTCAACATTATTTCTTATGTATTCACATTTTTATTTTCATACTAAAAACAATCATTTTCAAAATAAATTAAAATAATACCAAATATCACCTTAAAGTCTTAATAACTTTTTATTACCCAAACTATTTTTATCTTCTTCATCTTTTTCAGGTCTCATGGTTAGAATTATGGTTTCAAAATTCACCAAACCAATAGTTTTAATAATTTTATTTGGTTCATCTTTTTCAAATCGTTAGATGATGATATGAACTGAAAATTACTTCAAACCGCATAAAACCACGTCACTTTCCCCTAAAGAAACGTGACTATCTCAATTAGGCAAGTCATTTGCCCTATTTACTTCTTCCTCCCATCTTTCTTTATATTACAAAAAGACAACCGCAATATAAAAACCAGAAGCCAACATTATCTTTTGAACACCCGTTTGTTTTGTTTTTCTTTCGATCAGTAGGATTCAATGTCAGTATCTGTATAATGAATATATAATCAGAAATGTGTGTGTGTGTGTGTGTGCGTCTGCGTGTTTTTTCTTTTTTACATAGAATGAAATAAGACAAATTCGAAGGAACAAAAAAATCCATATTAGCCAAATAATTATCTTTTTTCCTAAAATAAAAAAACAAAACAAAACAAAAAATATCCCCTACTGATCAATGATCATAGACAGGGATAGATCTGTGTAAGGGCCTGCAGGGACACGGGACCCCACTCAATTTCTTGAATTCTAAATTTTATCCCTATATTTTCTTAAAATTTTGTAATTTATTACATTCAAAAGTTTTTTTCCTCAAATGTGCCCTCACTCCAAAGTTTTCTTTTCGCCCCTCAAATATGCCTTTTAACACTCAACTTATTCTTGTATTTTAATATCATCACCAGCATTTGATTCTTGTTATTTCCTCCTCATTTCTTTATCTACTCTTCTTTCTAATTTTTTTTAAACTTTTATTTGGTTTTAAAAAAATTTATTGATTTTAAAATTATCAACAATTTGAATATTTGTACATATAAGTTTTTTTTTTTTTAATGAGAGGAGTGTAAGTTTTTATATAATAGTAAAAAAAAATATCTTTAAAAGAAAAAATGATGGTGTAGAATAAATTAAAGTGGAATTTAATTTTAAATCAGAAAATTGCAAACAATATACATCAAATCATGAGCTAGAAACTTCTATTTATCACAACATTTGAGATATAAAGTTCAAGAATAAATTTCACAATATTTTCAAAATATAAAAACATCAAGTAATACTAATTATATGGTAATAAACATGAAAAAAAAAATTTTTGTTAGAATAAAAAATATTAAACTTTTTATCATTTAAAGTCATTAATTTTAAAAATTTTCTCCGTATGTGTGCTCTCACTAAGAAAAATTTCTGGATCCATCATTGATTATAGAGAACTCAATAGCTTACTTATTTATTGATACTTGGATCTTAATTATTATCTAGTATGAAAGTAGCATCTAGATAGAGCTTCTTTTTATTATATTAGGGACTTCATATATTGAGAGGTGTCTCTTTTTTTTTTCGTTAAGAGAGAGGTTAGAGAACACAAAAAGTGAAGTATAAGATTTTCTCTTATAGTACTTTTTTTAATCATAGTTAAATTTTACAACAGTTGAAAATATATACATAATTCTAGCATTAAGGGAAAACTACTGTAGACCTTTTTTATGTGATTGTTTGATTGTTTCTTCTTTAATTTTATTGCTCTCAACAATAAAGGTTTAAAACGTACAATCCTTTACACAATCACCATAAAAGTAATTCAAGGAACTACAATATTTTCTTAAAAAGCAGTCACTAAATGATTTTATTTATTGCAAACATTAACGAAATATTATCTCACAAAGACAATTACTAAACTAGTTTAGTTAGTGCAAATATCAGAATTCTGTAATTCTAAAGTTCAATCGACTTAGAAACCCGTCATTTGTTGTTGATTATCATCAAGGAAAAATATTTATAGTATCATGGTATTAATATAGTAAAAGAAGAGAAAGTGGGAGAAAGGAGTGAGAGACGAGGGATTTTAAAGATAGACAATAGGTAATGATGGGTAAGGAAAGATATTCGACCCAGAGAGTAGGGTAAAAATTTTTAAATTTGTGTTATTAAAATAGGTTATAGGGTAACAATATTTAAATTTGCGTAATTAAAATAAATTAATTTCGAATTTATAAATGATATGTAACAAATGAATTAATTAAGTATTGTATAGTTCTGTAACATGTGTTTGGAAAAGAGATGCAAAGGCGTATCTCTGCCCAAATTCTGCTAAACTACATTACTGGTTAATTTAAATATGAGATGTATTTTCCAGTAGACGACAAATCAAAAGGCCTTCACTACTTGGGCCATTAATGGTAATTAAGGATAATTTGCAGGAATGTCCTTCAAAAAATCCATCTTCAGATTATTTCTCCATCCATGATAACTTCAGGTTTTTTTTTTTTTTTAACTTTCAAATTTGACAAGCACAGAAGGTAATAATTCCAAACAAGCATTTAGAGAAGGCAAAAAACCACTAATATATCTGCTCAAGGGGTTGTTTCCAAAATTCTCATCAAAGCCTTTAATCGCGCACTCCAAAGCACGTCTACGCAAGACCAGCACATTACATTCCTTCCATGTGTAAGACAAAACACAAACTACGTACATTTAGCCCACTATATAAATTAAGACAGTACTTAAACGTCGGGTTTTACAATTAAGTAACCTCCACATACATATATATATATTTATATTACAAATATAAATATATAGAGCCTTGATAAGACATGTCATGTAGGACATGAGAATATATATGTAACGTTTGTTAAAGCAATATGCTAAAATATGGATACCTATATATATATATATATATAGAATTGTTCAGAGGAGAGCAGGAGCGATGTCCATGGGAAAAGGATTGCCCAAAACATTGTCCATGTAATAGTGATGAGGATGTGTGGCATCCATCACCACAAACTGCATGTCTTCCGAAGGCTTCCAGTGCCTCTTCCTTTGGTTTATGAACCAGTTGTTTATTTGCTTCTGATCCAGTCCCGTCGACTCTGCCAAAGCCAGCTTCTGTGACTCCTGTTCCACAATAACCAATTTAACACCGTCAACAATTAGCACTACCAGCTATTTTGATGACAATTTCCCAACGTAGAAACTGTGTGTATATATCTGTATGTATATATATTTACACTATTAATTACCGAGGGATAGGGCCATTTGTAATGTCTGTTCCACCAGTCGAGCAACTGTTGCCTGGCCTCTTTGGGGAGTTTCCCTTTCTTCCTCTTCTTCATGAACTCTTGCTTCAGGCTGCCCAAGTATCCGCTGTACTTGCGCAACAGCTGGCCTTTCAGCTCCCGGTCTTCTGCTTGTGGATCTATGAGGCTGTTGTTGACATCAACGTCTTCTTCCGACGAACCATTGCGATCGATAGCCTCACCACACCCTGAAACAACAAAACAAATACTAGGTTTTAGGTTGAATATGAGAAGAAAAACATGTCACATATTATATGTTTGTCCTTGGCAATAGATTTAATTACATGGCATTTGATTTGCCCAGGTTTCCCAAAATGTCCATGCGTAGAATTCCTTTAAATTATTTATGCATGGACTGCAAGAAAACTGTTTTCAACAAACAATAAGAACCCGGTTAGAACCTCAATAGGTGCGGTGTTGCCCTAATCGCAAAGATGGCCAACAAGAGACTGTTCATTCAATCGCACAACGGTTAGATATTAGGCCCTCCTTAATCTTCAACTTATTTACTTTGTGCAGATTGTCTAATCCTGAGAAACTGTACTTCTAGAAGAAAAACATTACCCATACAAATCACATCTAGTCGACTCAAACGCATTTACGAGCTAATATAATATCTGCTTCATGACTAGAAGATATATATATATATATATCTGCATGGTTAAAAGGGCGTGATTTTAAACAATGTTGTTTCGTTAGGCTCAAGGGCCGGCCTCTTTTAGTTCAATAATTATATGTATTTCAAAAACCCAACAAGTAAGGGAAATCTATATATATTATATACTTTCCACATTAATCAAGTTTTAGCCATCTTTTCTCTTCTCTTCTCACCAAGGGTCAAGACATATGCATGCTTAATGATTAAAAAAAAAACAAATTTTTATAATCAAGGAATATATAACGAGCAAAAACAAAGATTGTTAATCCAACGCCGACAATTAAAGAAAAGATAATGTCAGAATAAAAAACAACCTAATAGAATTCCCGTTGACAAAACCTCGGAACGGGAGTACTTGGAAAGCGATGGGGAGGGGAGTCCCGGAAAGGAAAAAAAAAAAAAAAAAGAATTTAAGGATCTAAGCCAATATTGAATAGCTTAATAAATACACTCGGCAGATACGTACAGATTTACAAGAAACAAAATATTTATTCAGACCGATTACTAAAGAGTTCACAAACCATCTCAATTCTGATGAACGTGAACAACCTTACATATATAGCAAGGAATTTATCCTTTCTCCTGTGGAACTTCCTATTTTTCATTAACGGAAGGACTGTTGTTATAACCATTGAATTAATTTTTAAACAGTGTAATCTATGACTAAAGCAGCTGTGTGTCATCCACTGAACTTTTTAACAAACACGCTCATAGATCTCACAGATTAGACCGTTAATAGGAGGTCCTACATAATAAATTAAAAGATTTTCTACAGCACAAAAAGTAGACATAAAATATACTCTGCTATAGATTTGCCTTGAAAATCAATCATTAAAGTTAGTAAGCTATGCTAAACCATCTTTTTAAGTAAATAATATCTTTTGCTCTCCAGAAAAGTTAAAGTTTATCTCGATAAAAAAAAAGGTTCACGTTTGCAAAGTAATGACTAATCCAAAAGCGAGAGAGTTAATCACATCTTTTCCTCCACTTATATCGCTACATGTCAAACATGCCGAAAATTAAGCAACCAAATGTACATTCATAAAACTAATGGCCGCTTTAGGCATGCAATTTAAACGCCTCATTATTATTTTCTTTTCTTTAACAAAGATTTTTCAGTCGAAGGGTTCACATAGAAATATTGATCATTAAAGGAGTTTAACTATTCTTTGGGACTAATTATAACCGACATGCATATATACAAATGAACACATAAGTGCACGCACGTATACACATAAAAAAAAAAAAAAATTGAACATTGATGGTACCACAAATGTATATAATTAATAAAATACCATGAAAAACACATGTTAACACATGATGTAATAGAAAGGAATAGCTGGCCATTTTCGCATCCTCAAAGGTAGAAGAAAAACTCATGAATTTTTGTTAGTAGAAACTTTTTTTGAGCACAACAATTTTTTCTTCTAAAACCAAAATGTTTTATGATCTGTAGTAGCAAAAAACAAAACGCTAATGTAATTCCATTTCAATAAAAACCTGACTTCATTTAGTGAACACAAATATTAGTTACACAAAAGTACATTACTATGATATTTTTTTTATTTAATTTGTATTCTAAATGGGGTGATACTCGTGATCACCTTCAAAACATGTCCTATTCCCTCCAAAAGGCTTTCAGTTCCTTCACCTTCCGAAACAAGAGAGCAATAAAATTTTTAATTATATTAATTATTGAGAATGTTCACCAAGAGAAGTTTTACCTCGAAACAAATCTTCAGTTAGCTAGCTAGAAACTTAAAAAAAATATGTCAAATCCCACATTAAACATGAGCAAGTGACAAAATTCAGAGCCCCAAAAAATAGAAATAAAGAAAAAAACATACGTGCCTATATTAACTAGCCTGGAAAGTGAAGAATTTTTGGGAAAAGAACAAATCCACTTTCAATACAGACATCCAGAAAACCATAACAGTAGCTGATCAGCTGCTATACATGCATATATATATATATATGTGTGTGTGTGTGTGTGTATAACATGCCTGGCAACAAGAACAATTAGCGGAACATAAAAATCACTATTCATACCCAAACATAGTTCCAAAAAAAATACAAGCAAAGAGATCAAGCAAGAAAGGAACAAAAAACTAAGCAACTAAAAAGGAGAGAACTCCAAATAAGAGAAGGAAAAAAAAAAAAAAAAAAAAAGAACAAGCAAAACCCACTTCGGGAAACAAGCCTATTTTAATGGATAATGTAATTTTTTAATTAAACCCCACCGATATATATATTCTTCTTGGAAACATACACATGCATGGCTATCCAGTACAAATTATATTATTTTAAAAAAGATTATGTATATACATATAGATAATAATAACACAAGATCAAATGAGGTAAAAAAAACAAGGAAAACAGTTGGAAATCTAGCAAAACCAAACATGCCAAAAAAAAAAAAGTAAAACAATAATAAAAATACCAGAATCTGAAGAGGAAAAGGTGAGGGCTTTGAATTGACACTCGATCTTCTGAAGATAAAGCATGGCTTCCTTGAAGGGCTTGGAGAGCTCTTGCTCGTACTTGGCCAGCATCTCACAGTAAGCCTCCATGAACTGATCCAGAGCCGGATCTTCCCCTAGACACCCCGTGCTGACGTGTCCCATTGCCGCTGCCGCTGCCGCCGACGCGCACGCCTCCTCCAGTCTCGCCACCACCTCCGGCGGTGCTCCCACCTGCATATATACATATACATATATATATGTATACACACGATATCATCATATTTTGCATAAATAACCCTAACTTTTTTTCCTTCTTTTTTTTTTGGTTTCTTTACTCAGAGGATGAAGATTCAGTACAGATCTAAGCATGTCAAGAGCAAAAAAACATGCCAAAATTGTTTATTTTGTTTTGGTTCATCACCTTTTGACAATTAACATAAGCAGCCAAGAGACGGTGGTAGTGAGGATGAGCCATGATCTTAGCCTTGAAGGAAGAGATATTGATGCCGTTGTCGTTGTCGTTGTTGCTGTTGTTGTTCTGGTCATGGTCAGCCATGAAGTAAGTACAGCCAGCAGGTGTTGCAGCTGCTGAAGAAGGGTTGTTGTTGTTGTTGTTTGGGTGATTTTCAAGGCATGTTGAAAGAAGAAGAGCCGCTAGGAGTGGTAGAGCTCTGGCGGTTTGGATGATGGTGATGGTGATGGTGATTGTGATTGTGATTGTTGGTGGGAGGAAGAGAAAGAGGCAGAGAAAGAGGAAGAAACAATTGACTGATGTTGTTTGTGTCTGCATTACCATTTGGATTCGGATTCGGATTAGGATTGAGAGAGTGATGTTGTTGTTGTTGATGATGATGAGCATGATGGGAAGTCATTAGAGGCATCATCATCATTGGACATAGTCCATTACTATTTTCTCCAAAAGCCATCATGCAGGAAGTGCCATTAGAACCACCTTCCATTATCTCTCTCTCTCTCCCCTCTTACTCTCTCTCTCTCTCTCCAACTCTTTGATCCTTAAAACTTCCCAAGTTTTCACTATGGAAACAGCTCTCACTTTCTCACTCCCTGGACAAAAATCTAAAGATGGGGGATGGAGGTGTATGTATCTATGTATATATCTCTATATATATATATTTAGATCTTTTATATCTATATCCTGATCAGTGCTCTCCCGGGTTTTAAGCTACAAAAGTTCCAGGCTTTTTCACAGGAAAGAGAGATATATATTTATGCAGATGCATATGTTCCTAAACAGTGATAGTGCAAGTAATCGCTGGTCATGAATCTTAAATATAATTTTTAATTAAAAGCGTGTGGTTTTATACTAATTATTATATTATAAAAGCTGGATATTTGGATCAGATCTTTAAGAATTATTAGAGGGAAAAGAAAAGAAAAGAGAAAGAAAGAAAGAAAGGGGGCCAAGAGGGGGGTTGTTCTGTTGGTGTAAAATGGTGAAGAGGAAGAACGCCTGGTACTGCAAAAGCTTTTACCTTCCCGATGTAAACTCTAGTCTCCCTCTTTTCTTGCACTGCAACTGAGGCGTACTGCCATTACTGGCATGGAATAAGAGAGAGAAACGTATATATACAATTATATATACGTATAATTATAGAGAGAGAGAGGAACGATCAAATCGAGGAAGAGAAAGCTCAGGCGTCACCCTCTACTAGTGATGTTAGAGAGGTTTTTGGGGCACGGAATCACCTTCATGACTTCTATACACACACTCTCTCTCTCTCTCTCCTCTCTCTCTCTACACAGTGGCCTGGCTTTCTTGTTACTACTTGGGGCTTGATCGCAATCTGTCCACTCGTTTGATATTCCCACTTTTTTATTTTTATTAATTATTACTTTTGTTAATTATTAATAAAATATTATTAATATTATTGCCTTCCTTCTTTCCCTCCATCCCCAATCCCCAGTCCCCAATCCCAGCCCCACACTGTGTGCCCTCCCTCTACATATGTCCTTCCCTCATAAGTGCCAGTAAGGAAGGTTTCACTTTACTTTCTTTTTTTTTTTTAAATTGTTTATTTTATTTTAATCCAATAAATTGTTTTTTTTTGTTTCTTCTGCGTAATAATTATAAAACGACGTCAGAAACCCTACAAAGAATCTGTCAATTTGGTTCCTTCTTGATTTCTTTTTTTTTTTTTTTTACGCAGAATAATTTCTATTTTATGTGTTGCAAAGTAACAAAATCCAAATTGTTACAAGGCCTTCTACCAAAAAAAATTTGTTAAAAGGCTGAACATTTATTTTTGTTTTCTGTGGTAAATATTAGGGGGGTGTTTGGTTCGCTAGTTTGAGTTGAAATATTTTAGTTATAATAGTAAATTTTTTTGAATTTTCAGAAAAGACAAAAATTTTTTGGGAAAAAGACAAAAATTTTTTGAAAAAAGACAAAAAAATTTGAGTTGGAACGGAGATGAACCTCTGAACCAAACACCCCTTAGAAGTTAATTAGAAAAGCAGTAGTAATAAAGAGAATTTAGGCTCACTAATAGTTTATTTGGAACAAAGGTTTATTTTTTATTGTAATTCGATATAATATATATGTTGGAATATATGTTGAATAGTCCAATTAATGTATATTGAAGAGAACGTATTTGATGTTATTGATAAAAATAGGTAAAAAATAATAATATTTTTAATTAATATACTGTTTAAAGAAAATTTATTGTAATTAAATATATAAGATACTCAAATATATTATAATTAAAAAGGGATTTATACTTAAATAGTTTTTTAAGAAGTTTTTTAATAAATAGTTTAAGTTTTTAAAAATGAGTTAAAAGACCCCCCCTTTTTTTTTTAATGGCAAGTCAATTTTTTTAAATGATTAATTTAATGAATCAGTGATTGAATATGAAATTCAATCACTGATTAAACATTAGTCAATTATTGATTGACTAAATCTGAAAAATTGATAAACATCCATTTTGTTATATTAAAAAAGTTTGGGACTAGATATTCAAATAGTATTTTATCATTTAGATTTCAAATATCAATTCTGTCCGTTTGGTTCACCAGTTTGAGTTGGAATTTTAAGTTTAAATATTAATTTTTGTTAACTTTTCAGAAAAGACAAAAAACTTTTTCAGAAAAAAACAAAAACTGAGATAAAAAGTTTGAAACGGACCAATGAAACAAACGGGAGCTATATTAAACTCTATCTCTTTTCTATTTTTAAAAAACTCAAACTTTAAAATTCTTTAATTTTCTTATTTTAAATTAAAATAAGATGATTTTTATATCAAAATACTTATAATTAATAAATAAATAAAATAAGATCTATTTTATATTTTCTTTTTGAATATATTTCAAATTTTTTTCACTATCTTTTATATCATAAATTTTTTTTAAATTCCTTCCTCAAACGTAAATTTTCAATCTAATTTTTAAAATTTCATCTGGATATGTATCCCCCAAACGTACTTTAAGGGGGTGTTTGGTGTGTTAGTTGGAGTTGAAATATTTTAGTTGTAATAGTAAATTTTTTTAAATTTTCAGAAAAATAAAAAACTTTTTGAGAAAAAGATAAAAATTTTTAAGAAAAAAATAAAAAAAAATTTGAAATAAAATAGAGATGAAATAGATGCCAAACTCACCCTACAAAAGGTCACACAATCAAACTTTCCTATATTATACGAGAATTTAAGATGTAAGTGTACGATCTAAACAAATGACGAGCCCGGTGTTTAGGCAGTGAGAGTTTGGACTGACAAAAATCTAAAGCCATATCATTATTAGTCACAGTCATTTATGTATATCTAGAGCATCTAATCCGTAATTATTTAACCATGGAGAAAAGTGGAGGGGTTTCGCTGCAGCTTGAAAAAAGCTGATAAAGTTGGTGGGACAGTCCGAATGTCTCTTCCTCATTCTCTCTCTAGTCTCTATCTCCATAGGTTTCATTTTTTTCTCTCTCTCATTATAATCTCTCTCTCTCTCTCTCTCTCATATCACATTCATTTTAAAGCATGAAAGGCTGAAAAGCTCTATACACATTGTATCCAGTGAGAGACCGTAGAGACAGCGATATAATCAACGGTAAACGTATCGTATTTATGCGTGTTTAACTGTTACTGCATTACGTGCCCATATGCATTGTTGTTTTACTACCAGCTCCAACGCATCTGATTTAACCTTGGGAAAGTTTTGTAAATGTTTTAATTAAAAACTAGTTGTATACCATGTAAATAGGCAAGGGAAAAAAAAAAAAAACAAATTAATGATAATATGGATACTACATGATAATGATGCAACGATACCTAATTAACATGTGACAGGTATTAAAGGGATGACTAAAAAAGTTAATGATTCTTTTAAATATAGATAAGTGATGAATAAATGTTTGAAATTATGAGTTTAACTGTAATAGTTAAAAAGTATTAAAATGGCTGTTTCAAAAGAAACAATAAATAAATTTTATTTTGTTCGTATCATTATTTTATTCAATTTATAAAAAATATCTCATTTTGACTTAAAATAAAAAGTTATAAATTTTAAAAGTTTGAGGGCCCGTTTGGTTCGCTAGTTTAAGTTGAAATATTTTAGTTGTAATAGTAAATTTTTTTGAATTTTCAGAAAAGACAAAAAATTTTTTGGGAAAAAGACAAAAACTTTTTGGGAAAAGACAAAAAAAATTTTGGTTTGAACGGAAATAAACTAATGTACCAAACGGGTACTGAGTTTTTAAAAAATATTTGAATATCTGAATAATAAAATTAATTTATTTTTGGAGAAAAGAAAAAAAAAACATTTAGAAAATTTCAATTGGGTTGTATACTTTAAATGGGCCCTAATTTTTTTTTTTTTTTCAATTTTATGGATTTTTTTTCTTGTAAACACAATAAGCACACACAAATAACTTCTCACAAAACAGATCAATCATAAGGACCTTCAAAAAAAGGAATCAGGTGGACCTATAAATGAACACCATTAAATTACAACTTCTACTCAAAGTCATCACTCACTGTCAATTCAATTTTTTGATTTTGTTTCTTGTGTAATATGACTTATTTGAGTGATTTTAACAGTATTATTTTTATATCTTATAATCTAAATTTTTGATATAGGTATTTATTATAAATTTAACTATTAAAAAATTAATCTAATAACTAAAAAAAAGCTATATTTTGTATTTATTATAAATTTAACTATTAAAAAATTAATTAATAACTAAAAAAAAAGCTATATTTTGTCTCTATAATGAAAAGGGCCAGTTTGTACCATAACAATCCTTTTTTTTTTTTTGATAAATCACAATCTTGTTTTTTGAGCTAAAGCCATGTGCTTGCAATGTTTTCTAATTGACCGGTTTTCTGCGGCTTAAAAAGTTCCTTTTTTTTTTTTTTCATTTATTTTTGCTTGTAAGTTTAATGGTTTGAAGTTGAAAGACAAAAATATAGAAGAGAGATGCTCTAGCTAGGTACAGAATTAGATTACGACTAATGACTAATGATCGCCAAACTGCTTCATAGCTTCAAAATTCCAATAAAATGATCATTCAAATTATGACTCCCAGCTAATAATTAACTAATGTGAAGCTAAGGCTAATCCTTTTGTTATCTTTTTAGTTAGTAAACAGCTCTATTCCTGTCTGTTCTTTTATGTGTGATATCTATAAGTTATAACCATAACAAAATAAGATACACTTCATGTGCTTTTGGTTGCAAGGTCCTAAAACTAAATATCTCATTTTAGTTTTTGTCTTTTTTAAAAAATAAATAAAAATTATAATTAATTTTTAAAAAATTTAATGAACTTCAACCTAAAAATTTCATTTCCAAACTAGTGCACCAAACGTGATTAAATTTTTTTTTTTGTAACCAATATGCGCATACTAATGCATTTTATAATAATGATAAATAATATTGTTGAGTCATATTCTTCAATACATGGGTTGATTCTTTTTTTTTTTTTTTTTTTTAATAGTTCCCTTAGGAAAATTTGTTTTTTTTCTTTCGTATCCTTCTTAGGTCTGGCGAGCCTTCTGCATAAGAAAATTCTACTCTTTTTTATGATACGCATACCGGATTTGTAGATTTTATTTATTAATGAAAAAAACATTTATAAATTTCAAATTCCCAAACTCTTTCCTAAATTCATTTATCTTTCGTCAGTTGAACTAGTCCTAGCAACAAATCTAGCTGTGCAAGCGAGCGCGTGTGCATAGTAGATGCTACAAATGAGAGAAGTTTGGTTATGGTAGACACTGCCCTACACGTAATAAATGAATTTACCTGTTTCGTATTGTCACATGTAGACAATTTGAACTGCGAGATCTCTATAGATCACATATATATATATATATATACATATGCGTGAGTGTGTGTGTGTGTGTAATGCGGCTCCTATCAGTGAGTGGTGAACATGCTTGTCGCGTTCTAGTAGCTCAGTGACAAATTTGTCTTTCAATTATGGCAAAGTGAAATCGACTATTATGAAGTCCTAAATGATCAAGACATGTTTAACGTAACACGTAGTCGTTATTTATTGCCTTCGTTTTTTTTTTTTTTTCAATTTTTATTTTTATTTTACTTTTTCATTCTAAAGACACATGCATGAGTGAAAAAAGAAAGACCCGTGTGAGTATGATTTGGATTTTTCCTCATATTGGTAATGGCTAGAGCTTGGCAGTTGGCAGTGTTTTGTGTATTGTGTATTGTTCCCTGAGATTTCCAACTTTTCTTCTGAATTAGCTGAGCTGTAAGTTTTTGGAATTTTCATGCACAAAATTCTCTCAAATTCCCAAAAAAAAAAAAAAAAAAAGATTTATATAATTTTTTAGCGGAGAGAGAATAGCTTATATTCCTATTGCACTTTGACACTGGCAAGAAAAAAAAAAAAGAAAAAGAAAAAGAAAAAACTAATTTGAATAGCCTACATCATCAGTCATCAGCAGCAACATTAATTAACGAAAATAAAGTTTGTGTGGGTTCTTTCCTTTCCTATCGTCAATAAATAAATAAATAAATAAATAAAATTTACGTGACAATCTCCTCACAAACATTTCCTTTTTTTTTTTTTTTTGGGATATCCTAACAAGGATTTCGGTCAAGTCTAAAGTACCCAAATCTTAATATTAAATATTGACGTAACATATAGTTAATAGGTGACTAGTAGAATATATTGACATTCTACAAGCTCAAAAGATTAACAAGAACTAGAGACAATTTGAAGCACCTAAAATCAATTTCAGCCAAAAAAAAAAAAAAAAAAAAGAAAAAGAAAAAAGGGGCCCGCTTATTATGTTGTTTATTCCATTCCATGTGGCCGAGAAACTATACTTTCTTCAAACAAATTTAAAAAAAAAATTTCGTTTAATTTCCCTTTCTTTTTGTTCCTTCTGTATGCACTGAGGAATATATATATATATATATATATAAAGAGGGGAATAGTTTTGGGGTAGTGAGAAATAAGGATGACATCTCAGATATCACTTGGGTAATGGGGATATGGAATTAGGGTTTTTAGGGTTAAAGAGGGGGCAGTGCTGTTTCTAGGTTTAGGGTTTGAAGTTTGAGAATAAATATATATAGGAGAGCGCGAGATATACGTATATATATGTATCTATATTTATAGAGAGAGAGAGAGAGAGAGTACGCGAATCCGTCACAACAGCGTAAGAATAAGAAGATGGAAGCTAAGGAAAAGCAAAAGGGAAAATTAAAGTTATTGAGAGACGTCACTGGTGAGGAGGGGTAGGAGTAGTAGAAGTAGTGTGGTGTGTGAATAAGGTGGCTTGGCTTACAGGCCTGTTTAGACTCTATACTTTAAAAGACGGACAGAAACGCTAATTTAAGGCTCTTCTTGCAACCAAAGCTTTTTCTGATTCACCCTTTACGTCATGTCCATCTACAGTTCATCTTTAGATAATATTATATGAGCCCATTGGGAAAAAAAAGAAGAGTAATTACAGTTATATGTTTTAGATTATAGTTATTTCACTTTTCTAAAATTAATTTTAATATGTATTTAATGTATATGTTTGAAATATAATTTTTAAGTTAGAATTTATTAATTTTTTAAAAATTAGTACGAAAGTTAAAATTTTTGTTAATTTTCCATCAAAAACAAAAAAAAATGTAAAAATATTTTAGTTTGAACTTGGACATATACGAACAAAGCTTCTTAAAAATCACTTTTTAACTTCTACACTCTAGCCTATTTTTGGTATTCCATTCAAAACCTCAAAAAACTTAATTCATTTTTGTATTTTTTTTTCTAAAATGTAAATTAATTTTTTTAAAAATCAAACTATTATGGTCTAAAATTTTCAACTCCAATCTATCAACTAAATACACACTAAAGCTATTCATGAAAATATTTGGATAATCTATTACAAGAAATTTTAGTATTCAAAAAAGTTTCTTATCAAAGTCGAAAAAATATGATTTTTTTAAAAAATTATTCTGAATAAATTTTTATAAAATTTGTATCAAAATTTAAATTTAAAATTAGAAACTTCGTTTTAATTTTTTTTATTATTAATAATTAACAAAATTTAAAGTCATTTTATTCTTATTAAATTCCCAATCTAGCATGCCAAAAACACCCACTCGTGCTAATATTCATAACTGATATGATTTGATGTGATGTTAACAACTGTTTCTATTTATGGATAGGAACTATAATTTTTTTAGTTGTTAATTTCCATTTTTTTTTTTTAAGGAAAAGGCACACCGTTAATTATTAGGTTAACTTTTTATTGATTTAATGAATGATTGTTTATCTTAAAAATTAAAAACATAAAATTATTCATATTATATAATTAAACTGTTAAAAATTCAATCCAAAAACAAAACAATTATTTAATCGATAATAAAAATTAATAGTTCTTAACAGAAATCACTTTGTCACAGAATAATCGTATTGAGTACTTATTATTATTGTTATTCTAAATAGAGAAGTTGTCCTTCAACTATTACATACTTTTTTTTTTAATATCATATGTGTAGTTTTGTTTTAATAACATACATTATTTATCTATTCTCGATAATAAACACAAATGCTTTTAAAGAAAGCTAATGATTATTTAAAATTTCACCCTTTGTATTACTAACGACTATGTCCCTTTTCTTTATTTCTCTCTATTGCGCCACACTTACGAAAGTTTAGACTGAAAGTTCATCTTTTACCTTTTTTTTTTTTTTTTTTATGAGTGTTCTTGTTTTTTTTTTTTTTTTTTTTTTGGATTTGTAGTTCATCTTTCACGTTATCGGCTGATTAATTAATTAACACAAAGTAGTAAATGCCCCTTTCGGCACATTACCTAGCAAATCCCATAACGTCAACCCTATTTTTGCATTCCATTTTTGGAAAGAAGATTAAATTAATCAGATAGCGATGAAAACATAACAAAAGATCCCCACAAATCACTCTTACCAATAACAAAGAAACATTAGTTTATTTTAATAGTTGTAACACTATCCCCCTATTAACTTTATGTAACAACAAAACTATTTAAAAGCATAAACAGCCAAAATAGTTACAATTAAACCCATAACAACTAAAGTCATGGACCACTAATGTAGTGAGATGCGGTGGCAATGATGAAGGATGACTTATTTAGTGCCTTCATTTTTGTATCAGCCTACAAATCGAGTTAAAATGACACAAGTCATTTTTGTTTGATTTTGAAATAGCATTTGAATGTTTAGTTAAACTGTAATTTTAAAAGTATAATAATTTCTAAAATAGTAATTATATAGATATTAAAATCAATCATTTGAAAAACAGTTTTCTAATATATCTAATAAAATCTTATTTTAAGAGGGTATGAATCTAGATTTGTTCCTTTTTTCATTACAAACACATTGAAAAATTAATTGTCTAAATCAAGTATGAAAAGAAAAGAATTAGATTATTATTTAAAACTTGAAGTAGAATAAAGAAAATTTTTTTAATATGAAAATGTTACTATGTAAAATTAGTTTAAAATGAAAAAGATTCCAAAAAATGAGGAGTAGTTAATTTTTAAAATGAACCACATTTTTCAAAATCAAGAAGACTTTGCATTTGTTTGAATGTCCAATCCAAACCTTACTTTTATAATCTAATTTTTGTTTTTTTGTTTTCCTTTCAACTTTACTATTTATGTAGTTTTGTAACTCAAATTTTAAAAGTTCATAACTTTGCATAGACAAGTTTAAATAAGATGATACATATATTTTTAAATTACATAGAATTTCGAGACGAATGAAACAAATTCCATATTGATTTTTTTTCTAAATACATTTTAAGTTTTTATACTTTTTACTCAAGCAATTCGAATGTCTTGATAAACACAAAATAATCCAAATTTTACAATCCAAATCTTAAGAGGGGTTTGGTGAATGAGTTTAGTTTAAAATTTTTAAGTTTCAATAGTAATTTTTGTTGACTTTTCAGAAAAATAAAAAACTTTTTCAGAAAAGACAAAAAAATTTTTCAGAAAAAGACAAAAATCATGATAAAAAAAGTACAATTTAGTTTAAAATGAGATGTTGTCCAAACATCCCCTTAGCATCAAAGACACGCTTCATTTTTTAAAACAAGTAACCAAACATCGATATTTAAGTTGATCCTTTTTAAAGTGGGAGGGACAAAACCCACTAACCAAATAGGCCCTTAGCTTTTGGCAAAAGACAATGTGCTACACACTTCAAGGGCTAAGATCCTTATATCCCATAAGCTGTATCAGTTGACTCTAGAATGATGTTAGGTCGGGGATAAGAAGACACTACCGATCTGTTTTTTTCTAAAAAAGAGAAAGATAAAAGTCATTGAGAACCAACATATAAATAATTGTTAACTATTAGATATTTATCAAACTTAGATAAATTATCTTATTTCACTTAATTTAATACGATTATAATTTACTTAATCTAATACAATACTCATGTGATCCAAAATGTTCAAATACCGCTAGGTCTCAACTCTACAACAAAATTTTCAGAAAATATTTTTATTTTCCGTTAGTCATAAATATTTTAGAGCTTGTTAATTAATTAGCACGTTTATGGTCTCTATAGGCATATATAGCCGACAAATCAAACTCCATTTCACATGATAGAGTAAGATTAATTTGCATGAGAATATAGATGATTTGAGTGATCATCGGGCTTAAATATCATTTGCAAAGTTAAACAAAGGCATGCACATGGGATGCCATGCCAGTGAATACAATGGTAAGATACACGGATAACCATAAATATATAGATATGTATCAAATACAACTATATACATAGTATATATCAGGTTGTGTAAGTGACTCGTCACTGCATGTACAGTTCATGAAGATTCTTACGGAATCCCAGTAAGTAGATTGTTCATTTGTTTATTTATTTATTTATTGTCATGCATTGAAAATAATGTGTGTCCGTCCCAAAAAAAAAAAAAAAAAATACTAAATACAATGCATGCCTTTATATAAGAATATATATGTTCATCAGATGTATGTATGTTTTTTTTCCTCTCTTTTCACTTCTGCTTTCCTCATTTATGCAATCAAAGCATAGTATTTGCTTTTGCGAAAGGTTTATTAGTTTGAGGCATGTTTTCTCTTCTGCTGTCATGTGGCTTTTGTTACAATCATTGTTCTTCCTTGGCGAAAGAGCAGCAAACACTTGATGATGTATTTGTGTTCACATAAAGAGCACATAAAGCAAGTAAAAAACCAAAAGGAAAAAGAAAGGGGAACAAAAAAAAAAAAAAGAAGAAGAAGAAGAAGAAGCTAGAGACAATATATTGGAGCCAAGGGATGACAGAGGCTCACAAACAATTACCGTTAATACAGTACAATAGATATTTAATTATAGAAAAGTTCTACAGGATTAGTAATACTATAATTTAAACCATTAAATTATATGTATCAGATTTTTGTTAATTTCGTGTATTATTAAATCTAATATGTTTCAAAACAATATGCAGCATTAATACATATATCCGTAGAAAGTTCCTTTTGATAGGAAGACGAGTATTTTACATTGAACCGTCTCCAATAAAAGTCTTTGTTGGTGATTTCAACATGTAAATCGAATATATGAGTATGGTACCTTTATCATTATTATTATTATTATTTTGAAAAAGTGATTATGATATTTTCTTTTCTATTTAGAAAGGTGATTATGATTTAATCATGGAGTCAACTAATTGATTTAGATAAGAGAAGTTAATTAAAGGAACGTGCACAGTAGTTTTGAATAATGGTGGGTCCTAAACTCCTTCACTTTCAACTGTCCGTGCACCACGAAAGGGAAATCCCGCTCATATATCATGTATATATATATATATATATAAATTAGCTAGCTCTATCTGATCTAATATGTCAAAAAGCCATATCTAGCTCTCTCTGATCTGATATGATATGATCTAATCAGTAAATTAATTTGAGCTTAAGGTGTTGGATGGCACCAAGTGGATGAAAACACAAAAGGTGGGGGTGTGAAATAATTGATGTTTCTCACTGTCACCGCACTAATTTTGTGGTTCAACTCAAAAGACAAGGCATAGTAGTACTTTCACTGCTGTTTACTTTTTCACAAGCAAATAGCTTCTCAATTATCCTCATTGAGTTCTCTTTATTTTTTTATTACACACACACACACACATGTATAAGCAATACATATATTTTGTACTATGTTCCTTGGCATGACTCTCCTTGAGCTTTCTATAAACATCTGTTCCCTTCCCACAGGTGTGTGTTATTATGGTAATTTGGCCGACAAGATATCGTCTTTTTTCCTAGTCCAATCGATGCCACTATATATGGAGGGTAAAGAGTTACGGCTGAGTCATGTTTGATGCTTTTATTCGCCCCTAAATTCCTTTAAAAAAAAAACCGTACTATTTATTATTAATTAGGGCACTAGTTCATCTTCATGCAAGTAATCTTAATAAAAAGGTGATCACTTTTTTTCATCCAACAGATATGAGAAATTGTGGAGTGGAACGGGGAGGGTGCATTATGTTATCTAGCTAGGCTACGGCAAAATTCTTTCATCCTTTCAAGAATGCTAGTGGCATAGGAACAAGGGCCGACACCATTCTCTCTTTTGTCCCTGCGTTTCCTGAAATTGCATTGAGTGAAGAACGTGACGACACCATTGATCTCTTTTTCTCGTTCGGCAAAAAGAATTAAAGGGGGAAAAGAAGACTTTGGTCTAGATTACGCTCACAAATACACAAACACTACCTTATTAATCGCTGGGCTTCCGTTGTCGTACTCGGATGTAGTAGTTTTTAATTCAGAATCACTGCTTTGTTGCTTTTAGGGTTGTACAGAAAATTATAAAAAAAGAGGTTGGAGACGGACTTCCAAACCATCGTAAGGGATCCATCTGCTACGCGAAGATGCCATACTTCTCCAAAGTGATCCTTATAGACCGTTTTTCAAGCAAAATAATCATTAATAATTATAAAAGACGGTCGTGCTTGGCTAGCGGTTGGATTTGGATACATTCACGTTCACATCAAACAAAAAGCATGATTACAAAAAAAAAAAAAAAAAAAACAGAAGAAAAGCAGAAATGAGCCTGTTAAAGGCAAAATATAAAATAATAAGTTTAAAATAATAATAAAAAAAAAGGATAAATCAATCAAAGCCTACACCACTTTACAATAAAATTTGGTCTTAAATATTCCTTTTTATTATATAAACGTATATCATGAAAATCAACCCGCATCTAGAGACACATCCAGGGTTCAGTTTAGCTGACATAGCAGCTGAATCACTTCCTCATATAGTTCCTAAAAGTTCAGACAGCAGGACACAGGTATAGAGACGCTGGGCTAGAGTTTTTGGATAACAACTGAATTGGCAAGACCAGCTTGCTCTATTGTCTGTGTTGGGTCACTGAGAGGCTTGGGAGGGAATCCCATGATCTGCAACTGATAATTCCTGGGACCTCCGGGCCTAGATGCATCGATGAAGGTACGGATGTTGCCAATGGTATGGTGGTAATTGAACCGTCCGATCAAGCGGGTTCCATCGGCCATCCGAAGCTGAATCGAGGTGGTCGGCAGCGATTCATCCACAACCACATTCACCGATGGGGTAGGAGCAGCGGAAGCCATGGCAGGCTCAGCTGCAACCGTGGAGGAGCTACCACCGAGAGTTCTTCCCACACCTTGAAATGGCACATGGCGCTTCTCTGGCTCCTGTAAACACAGAAAAAAAGAAACAGTGAGTAGTAAAATCATTTTCATATCCTCTTTTCCACCACGAAGAAATGCCAATCAAGATTTGAATGCCTTAAAAACTGATAAAGCATCAACACACAATTTGATTTCACAAGTGAATAATCAATTTAGTCTCTCATCATGTGGGATAAAAACAACGGAATACAATAACAGAACAAGGAAAGAACTCACTGGGAAATTCTCACTCCTCCTTGTCAGATTGACATGCACTGGAGTCTCCCTAACTGGAGGTTCTAGCTCTGCTGGACACTGAGATTTCTTGATACTCTGCACCGATAATTAGAAATTAAACTACAGTACAAAGTGAAGCAAAACAAAAATATAGTCCATTTTCCTAAGCAAAATTTCACCACTTGAATATTACACATGCATGAACGAACCCATTGGTAAAATCCTCGGAGAATCACCGTATTAAATGAACAACAAGCAAATGATGATAATATAAACTACATACAGTTATCATTGGCAAGATTATATGCATCATACGTTTCAACCACAACACTTTATCCCGTTTATTTTGCCTCAACATAATACCAATAATACCTCTATGAAAGATGCATTTTCAGGATTGTCCAAACTCCTCAAAGGACCATCATTCACGGTAAAACCATTGTTCCAGAAAACAATGTTGTGTACAACTATCTCAGGCTGCTGAGGAGCAGGTTCGACAGTTTCCCCTGAGAGTAATCTACCAGTTCCAGTAAAGCTACTTGAGCTTGATGGTGGAAGAGCAGGCCCTTCTACAGCTCTCACTTGCATAGCTTGATCAAAGATTGCATCCACACTATTATCCTTCGAAGGATCTTGAACAAGCATTCCACTGCAAAGAAGGAATCACTAAATCATCTACAAAACTGTTTTCACAATACAAAAACTTGTCTAAAATCATAAGTTCTACATAGATATCAGGCGGCAACAGATCAGCTGTAACCATCAGGGAAAGAGAAGTGGGAAGTGGGCCAGCACGAACTTTTTTCTACCCAAATGTGGTAAACCATTTAAGCACTTAATATACGAGCTCAACCAGAGTCGACAGCCTCACTAAGGCGTCCCCTTCTCGAAAAGTCTAATTTCTGTCAAGATTGTCCGGGCATTGTGCAATTTTTCGAGAAAGATCCAACTAAGCTAAGCAATTACCACTTAAGAACCCATATATAGATGCCCATTGCACTTTCCTTTTAGAAAATATCCCGATTCAGACTCATTAACTCTCTAATTCTAGATAGCTTTTATGGAAAATTCTGGTGGAAAACCTACTACAAATTTATAATTGAATCCTCTACTCCAATGAATTCTCAAACTTCATAACACCTTTAAAGAATTTGTGGCTGATCACATACATCCAATACACATCACTATCCTAGGCGATTCAATATTTCCAGCTCTCAATCAAATCCCCAATCCGATATCGGGGGATATTATAGCAGACTCTAAGCACAACACTTCTCTCAATTTCTCTCCCAAAACGGAAAATTTCCCCAATATTCTCGGCAACCAAACATCGAAAACTAGATACTCGGAAAAACAGGGACTACAACTTACTGATAAATATATAATTGAAATTCGAACCGAGAAAGAAACAGATTTTCGTGAAATTGAATAAAAAATAACAAGAAAAATGAAATGCTAGGGTTTGAGAAAAAAAGGAGACCTTTTTTCGCCACCGGTGTAGTACTCCTGGGGGCCATCGGAGTCGCTGTCGGAATCGGCGGAATGGCGGTTCAGATCGGAGAGGGTGCGAATACCGCCGGTCCGACTGCTGGAGGCCTTTGAAGCTTTCTTGTCCTTTGACGCCATTTTTGACTTCTTTTTTTTTTGGGCGAGTTGACGGATACACAACCGAACCAAAAATTTAAAAAAAAAAAAAAAACACGATCTGTTTTGATTCTCCACTTTCCTCTTCAGTTACTATTGCATTTCATATATAATAACGAAACCACGCGCGTCCAACATTGGTGCCGCGCTCCCCCCCTCTGTACACGTCACCTTGTCTTTCAAATTATTATTAGTAACATTTTTTCACTTTGATATTTATTTTTTTTCCCTTTCTCAAATTATTATTATTATTTGGAATAACCCTTCCTCAAATTATTATTATTATTATTATTATTATGGAATAACCCTATCTCAAATTATTAACCTTTAGATGAGAGGTTCAACTTTGATAATTAAAAAATTTTAACAAAAAAAATATTTATCTCTATTTTTTTTAATTCTCCTATCCCAAAAAAGAAAAATAATCTCATTTTTAATTTTTTTTAAATTTTCTTATAATACACAATTTCTTACTTCATTTCTTTTCATTTCAAACAACTTTTTTATTTTCAATAAGAAATTTTTTTATACATCCAAACATAATTGTATTCTCAAAATAAAAAATCTTTTTTATTTAAAATAAGAAAAATTTTCTTTTTCAAGAATGAACATGCCATCAAAACAAAGTTTTTTTTTTTTTGTTGAGAAATTTCTCAAATTATTAAGTTATAATTATATGAAAGTAAATAGAATATCATAATTTAGCAGTACTTAATTTAACCGTTTAAAAATGCTATTTAATTATATTCAATTGTGGATTTATAATAAGATAGGTACATTAAATCCAATTAAAATTGTATCAAAATTTGAAAAAGCAGTATTAATTTTTTGATAAATACACAATATATCATATTTGTATTGCACATTTTAAATCTATAGCATATTGGCTCTTTTCTTGGGCTGAGATTCCTTTTTGCCCCTGGACCCATTTCTCTCACCTCTGTCTTTTCTCCTTTCTTTCTCTTCCGTGCATTCTGACCGGCGATGCCGGTGACGAAGACGTCACTGTCACGACAAGTTCGCAACGTCAACGGTATCTCGAGGAGATCGCGACTTTGATAGGAACCTCTGGCGGCTAGCGCGATCGCGATTGTCGCAATATTTCTTGACGAACCGTCGTTCTTCGTTGCCCGACGATAGTGAATCTCCAACTCTGGCCTTGGGACAATGACCGCCACCACCGCAAATCTACTTCTTCGACGACGAATTCGGCACGAAATCGATTGCCATCATGATCTCCAGGGAGTCAGCGAGGGATCTGTAGCAGCTCTGCAATGATCGTCAACTCGCTAGCTGCCCGATGTCGTAATCTCTAGACGATCGCCTTGGCGGCCGTGCTTTTGGCGCAATCTCTAGCATAACGGCGGCGGCGGCGGCAATGATAATTTTGGGGCTAGGATTTGAAGGATTTTTGAGATTTTAGGGTTAGGGGTTGAATGAATTTTGGACTTTAATTAATGATAATTTTGGAGTGTTTTTATAATTTAAGAAACTTTCTAATTAAAACCTCATCAATTTATGTAACAGAAATTAATATATTTAAATGTAATTACTAATTTTTCTTTTTTAGATTTGCCCCAAAAGAATGTAGATTTACTGAAAATTATATTTGAAGGTTTGTTTGTTTCATCATCTATATTCAACTCAAATCGTATTTTTTTTTATCTTTTTCACAAAAAATTTTTGTCTTTTTCTTAAAAAATTTTTTGTCTTTTCTGAAAATTCAAAAAAATTCACTATTATAACTAAAATATTTCAACTCAAATTAACCAATCAAACACACACCGAATGAAATACTAATTTTAAAAAATTCACTAATTTAATGAAAACTAATATATTTACATGTAAATAAGAATATTTACTTCATAAATATTTAGCTTTGTTGTTCATATGAAAAGTAAAAAAAGACAAGATAAGTAAATAAATTTTAGTAAATATTTAGTAAAAATTAAAATTTAAAACGATGAAAATATCGTTATTTCTTAGTAAATAATTGGATTTACAACACAAACTAAAATTGAAAACAAGACATATTAAACTAAAAAATACAAAGATTTGCCATGTAAATACAAAGGTGAACAAAAAGATAATAACTTGATAAATGTAAATGCTTTTTAAAAATTATTGTGAAAGAGGAGTCAATAATGATATTTACTCATAAATTATAATATTTACCGGTAAGTAGTGATATTTACTTGATATAAAAATTAGAAAAAATATTAATAATATTTGTTATTATAAAAAGCCGTTTATTTATTGATAAACATATAATAATACAATTAAAAATTTGAAAAAACATCAAAGAAATTAAAATATAGTAATAATAATGAAATTAAATCCAATATTTACGTGATAAATCCATTTTATTTTTCTTGGTAAATCTAAGTATTTACGGATAAACAAATAGATTTAATTAAATAGATTTACCAAGTAAATATTAGATAAAAATCAGTAAATCCAATTATTTTCTGGTAAATCTTTTATATAAGTAAGATTTGAAAAAAAAAAAATAATATTATGGGTAAAAGTTAATATTTACTAAGTAAGATTTAAAAGATAACTCTCACGTTTAACATTTAAATACAAAGATTTACAAAGAAATAATTACTTGATTTAGATTTACATTGTAAATTCTAAATTTTTGAGTAATTTTTTTTATTAACTTGTGAATCTGCATATTAACGGAAATTTTTTTGTATATTTAATAAATCCAAATATTACTTAAAAAAATCTAAATATTTATATGTAAATATATCGATTTTCATAAATAAATAATTTTTATTCTAATATTTTATTATTCTACTTTCTTAAATTGCAAAGCACACCCAAAAAATGTCCCAAATTAAATCCCAAATTTAATCAAACAACCCAAATTCCAAATTGCCGCTGCCACTGATGTCGTCATATTGTCGAAAATCACTTAAAACTTCACGAGCCGCCGGCATCTTCTACTTAACTTGTCTCTCGAGATCACTACCATCGTCTGCTCAATTCGTCTTTTGAGATCACATTTGGAGTTCGTGATCAAGATCGCACCATCTGCCGAGGAGTTCACAATCTCGTCGCCATAGTAATCGTTGCTAGAAAAGACAAAGAATAGATCGAGAAATTGCGAGGCGCCACTTGAAGCCAACGATGGATGCCACTCGAAGCACTAGACACGAAGCGGACGACCAAGAAATTGCGAGACAACACTTGAGGAAATCGAACATCTTGCCACTGCCGCTGCCATCGCTGAAGGTTGCAACAGTTATAGGCTTACGGGGAAGACAAGCTCCTCACCGCACTCCAAGATGCACTCTCTGTCCTCGCGCAGTCCATTGCTGGCATGGCGAGAGTCATCACGTTGGTTCGTTGTCAATGGTGCTACTTTTCCAACAAGGTCACATGACTAATCTCGCCGGTGGTGCTGATTTGGCGGGTTCATGAGTTCGCGATTCTACGATCTTTGTTCTAGAGTTTATACGGTCAGCGATCTGAGGCTTGACGGAGAAGACGACTTGCAAGATCTGGGGAGGTCGTTCGCTGGCGCCAGTGATAGTGTAGATCTGAGGAGATCGGAGAAGACGGTGGAAAGGCAAAACCGGGATTTTAAAAAAATTAGAACTTAAATATGCTATAATTTTCTACATTTTCAAAATATGCTGTTTTGTTAAATCTATATCTTCCATTATGCCATTTGGCTAATTCTCCCTAAATTTTTTAAACAGTGATAAAACCACCTAAAAATAAAAGACTAAATGTTTTCCCATAATACCTTATCATACAGATTGTCATTAAAGAGTCATTATGAACACCTTAGAAAAGAAGAGAGAGAGAGAGAGAGAGAGAGGGGAAAAAAAAAAAATTTTAATGATATGATAACGGGAGACTCGTTGTCCCAAGCTTGCACTTACTTCGTTTAATTTTGATTACTTCACGAGAGACAATATTTATCGATTGATTCCACTCTCATTAGTCTTTATCCCACCCACCACCACCACCCGTCCACCCCCAAAAGGGAGAAGAATATTAAAACAGAATAAATGCAAAGAGAATAATAATCTTATGCTCAAAGACAAATCCATATCCTTCTTGAATGCATGAACATTGATATTCTAATACACTAATGTCGAATGGCAATTTATTAATTAAGAAAATATAACATAATCATTTGAAAATACAAAGGGTTGTACGACTTGTTTAAAAATATTAATCAATCTACAATTATAAGTTGTTATTATATCATCTTATCATCCGATTACATTGAACTCAAAAGAGGTTGTAGCAAAAAAAAAAAAAAAAAAGGAAGAAGAAGAAGAAGAAGGTATAATATTATGCTTTTCCCTTGTCTTTCAAGCCAAAAATTAATTTAAAAAAAATCCTTATTTTTTCTTTTTCCTTACTCAGCTCGCCGACTGAGGTTGGTAAAATTTATAGAAAATACAAGTGACGCTCAAATTTTTTTTACTCTCCTTTATATTTCATTTTCTGCTCCGTTTGATAAATTTGTTTCACTCTAATTAAATTGTATTTTTTTATCTTAATTTTTTTCCTGAAAAGTTAATAAAAATTATAATTAAATTTTAAAAAATCAACCAATTCTAATTTAAAATTTTTTTCTCTAACTAACCTATCAAACGAAAGCTTCATCTTATCTGTCGTACGAGATCGTAAGAAACCACGGGACTGATAAGGTGTCTTGTGGAATAATGAAAGCATGCACGATTTATTTGTCTTATTCCAATAGTAAAATATTTCTTCACCCATGTGACCTATAAAACAAAATGGTAATGTCATATTTCTCCGAGAATCTCGTCCAAAAACAAAATAACAATAATAAAACAGAGAAGGGCGTGAAATTGTGAAACGTGTCATGTAGAACATAAACATCAACTTATTAAATAAAAATATTTTAAGCAATTTAAGCGCCCAAAAAAAAAAAAATATGTATATTCATAACTTGCCAACGAGGATATCATGACTAATATTCGTTCTCTACTATTGAGTGGTGTGACATGGGAATAATAGGTTTGTGATCGAAGTTTGATTGTTGAACTTATCGTTATAATACATTTAGATTAGAGACAGAATCTACCAGCAAGACCGTCCAATAATTATTCTTGTTAATGCCTAAAAAGTCCACTAAACCACGTCCAAAATGAATACTGATGCTGGTGATCCTCCTTTTATTGTCAATAAAAATTATCCTTCCGTTTGTCTCACCATCTTAAACTCAAAATTTCCATCTCAATTTTTATCTTTTTTTTAAAAATTAATAAAAATTATAACTAATTTTTAAAAAATCAACAAATTTAAACTTAAAAATTTCAACTCAAACTGCTTTATCAAACACATCATAAATGTAATCATTATTATCATTCCGCCTAATCCCCACCTCGGTGAATTGGTTAAATGACTTTCCCTTTTTTGGCCATTTGGAGTCCACATTAGAAGAACACACGTCACACAGTCCCTAATAGCGAGAAAACTATAACATATATACACACTTTTTCAGAAGGAAAATTCCGGCGATGGCACACCAGACCGGTCGAACCGGACGGAGCCGGCGAGGACTCAACGATGAGAACCGTCTAAGGTACGCCTTTGACGCCGGATTCTTATCTAGTGGTGCGCACCCTCACGACAGCCCCCAAGCTACCGACCTCGACGTCGGCGACTCTGACGATCCTCCGAGTTCCGACTCGGAGCCGGAGAGCCCCGACGCCTCCAACGGTAAGTCAACGCGTTTGACCGGCCTCGCGGCGAGCCTCCGCGTGCTGTCGGATTCGCTGCTGAGAATGGAGCGAGCTGAGGCGGAGATGGCGAAGACGAGGGAGGCTCTCCGGCTGCAATCGGAGAGACGGCGGGTCGAATCGGAGGCCGAGATGACTCAGATGCTGCTGCAGACCGAGTTGCAGATCGCCTCGCTCGTATCGCGGCGGAATCCGAGTCGGAAGAGGAAGCGAGTCAAAGAAGAAGAGGACGAAACACCACCGCAAGTTTCCCAAAGGTAACGTTCTACTCCGTACTCCGAGTCCATATCTCTCTAAACTCAGCCGAGTATTCACAACTCACTGAGTTGGTTCATCGTTGATGTCGTGCAGGGAAGGATCTTTGCTTTTCAGTTTACTCCAATGCAGTATGCTGTTTTAATAATCTTGTCGTTTCTCATGCATTGTTGTCGTTTTACAATTTGTATGGGAATGAATTCGTGATTCATGTGTCATAATTGTAACTTCGTGAGAAGGTACCAAAGAACAGCCGTAAAGTTGAACTCATATTTACTGCTAAACTGAACATCCTAACTCCTAAGTACTAAATATATGAAAAACACATAATTAAAATCCAGAATCTTCAATCAACAACGACCTGATATTTCGTTGCGCCGGATCTAATTTTTGCCTCGAAAATGCTCGACAAGCCCTTCCGACGATTGACCAGCGCTTTCTATGTACTCTTTCAGAGGTGGAAGAAGGCCGCCGTTCCCCATCTTTGGATGCCTTGTCCTCGGATTATCTATCAAAAGCCACGAGGAAAATATTGGCAACATATGTACGATAGAAAACAATACTACAAAGAGCTAGTTTTCTTACCTTTGATGCCCAGGATCTCTCAGCTTGCTGGACAAACATCTCTGATATCCCTTCCAGACATTCTGAACGTGGCAAAACAACCGTAACACATCACAAATGCCAATATAACAATGCGTAAAAATACCGGTATTCTCTTTCCTGTTTTTGAAACCAATTTTTGATCTCTCTTTAGCACAAAAATTTTGAATCTCTGAAAAGCACACGTCAAACTTACTCATCTGTAACAGCTGCAAGTTCACCTAATTCGGATTCGGACAAGTGCTTTGCATACTGAGCAGCAATTTCCCGACGAGTTGGCAGGTCCGGTAAACCAAATGTGATCATTGAATCAAACCGACTGAATGAATGTTGAAGAAGCGTGAATTAGAAAAAGAATCATCACGAAATACACTCTGTTTTTACACAGGAGGTTCATTAGCCTATGTACCTAATTAAAGCAGGATCCAGGTCTTGCTTTCTATTTGTGGCAGCTATTACAACCACTTTTTTGTCCTGCTCGAATCCATCTATCTGCAAGAAAAAAGCATAGCAAGTTGATCAACATTGCTTCTGAACGCTCAAACTCGTTACCATAATTTCTAATCTGCATATAAAGCAAATCCAATTCAGCAGCCTCTTTTCAGAGCAATCGTAATGACAGCTCCAAATTTTTATCGATGATTATTTAAATACAAACATGAGGAAAGATCTGAAAGGCATTTGTTGCCTTCGGGTTCTTGCTGCACATGAGTGCTCACAATCTTCTCGTTTTTGTGAGTGCATGGATTCTGTCTAAAATACACATGAAATGTGCATACTTACGCACACATTACTAAATTTGATACAAGATCGGTAGACTTTTGAAATACTTCTCAAGAAGAGAGTCCAAACACTTTTCTTTAGGGTGTATATGAGCCAAATAATAATAATAATAATAATAATGCTCTGAGTAGAGCCAAGAAAAGGAAAGTTTCCGGTTTCACCTGTCTCAATAACACTGACAAGACTCTACGCGTAGCTTCATGCATTTCCCCATCACGAGCAATAGCAAAAGAATCCACCTGCAATGTTGGAAAAAAGTTTAAGTAAATAGAAAATAACAGTAAACAGTATTTCAGGATTGAGGAATAAAACAAATCTACAACCAAAACACGACATAAAAAATAGCATATGCCATAATTGAAAGATTAAAAGCAATAGCATGATAAATGGGTAATCAAATGCCCTAGAAAATATCTCAAAACCCACAGTACAAGTATCATTGCCACAAAATTTACCTCATCTAGGAAAATGATAGCACCGTTAGGGAGTTCATTGGCTAGTGAAAACACTTTTGCTAGCAAGCGTTCGCTTTCTCCATAGTACTTTGACATAACAACTTCAAGGGGCACATATAACATTGGGACCCCCTGCGAAAGAAAGAGAAAAGATTCGTCATTTATCTCAAGATAACAACAGAAGCAACCAAAAAAACTGATGTTAGTTAAATTGCTCATAAGCATTGTTACATCCACCATGTGTAGCAATGCAAATATAAAAACTGTATGAATAGAAGTGCACAGTTGGCCAGTGGCTCACCGCTTGATTAGCAATGACACGAGCAGAAGATGTCTTCCCCGTACCTAAAATTGAAAATATGGTAAGTACGCTACCCATATATCAAACTCAACTCTGCTGGAGTATGAGATAATTTAGTACAATTGTCATTTGTCACTAAACTATAAGCTACATTGCCAAGTAAAATAGTTCAACAGATAACTGATTGCGCAAATTTTATATAGCTGATAGTGTTCTAAAACAAGTATTCTCTCTCTCTTCCTCCCTCTCCCTTACTTCCCAATCCTACAACCAGTACAGAATAATGGTTAATAGTATACTGAAACCTATGTCTGCACCCTTTGACCTTGCTCGACCAGTGATCCTAAAGCTTGAGATACCCTAAGAATCCTATTGCCAGTAGTCCGCAAGGCAATGATGATAAATATTTAGATTCATTTTTTTAATTGAAAATTCTGATTCAAATATTATTCATTAAGAAAAACTAGTTAATTTGCATGTTAACCTAGTCCGATACAGTAACACATTATTGTTAACATGAGGCAAACCTGGGGGACCTTCAAAAAGTACAGCCCGAGGTCTATTCGACTCAAACTTGCGTCTAGTTCCTCGGGCAATGTCATCATACACTTCAGGCTTCTGAAGAGCCAATAATATGGTGTCTTCTATTTCTCTACAGATAAGCAGCACCAAAGGAAAATAGGCTGAATAAGCACTTTCGCGAAATAAATGAATGCACTCACAACTGATATCAGTCAAGATGCACGTAAGTAAACACAACACATAAACAGAGAATACATGAGAACTAATTAGATACCAATCTCACATTCACTCTTTAAAGAATTTGGTGACAAGAGGAAAATAATAAAATTCAGAGAAAACTCAAACAACAGTCTATGTAACTCCTTTGATAGGCAGGAAAAAAAACGCCATAAACCAATGCATAACGCTAGACGCTGCATACTTTTTGCACCTTGCTCAGCCTATATACCAGTATCCACATGTGCAACCAAAATATACTTCATCTAGGAACAGACAAAGTTCAAAGAGAAAAAGGATTGCCTTCATTTTTTATGTTTTCCGGCAAAGTTTGAACATTGTCCGAGTCCTTAAGCACTCTGGTTAACTTAACTTTTCTGAACATATGTACTGAAGAGTTTGGGAGTACACGAACGCACAAGGTAATTTTTCCCTAGTACATAAGACAATGACAAAGAAATTGAAGCTAGCATACCGTTTTTGCTGATGATACCCAGCAATATTTTCCCATGATATTTCATTGTTGTTAGAATTCAAAATTGGTTCATCAATGCCATAAACTCTCACTCCCATGGACTCAAGACTGGAAACTGATTTATCGGTGGAAGGCATTTGTTTTCTTTCCGAGGAGTTATATGTTTTTAACTTTTCTCCTGCCAATTGTAAAACAGATACAAAAGCATCAAGCTCTTTTGCATTCAAACTACCCTGCTTTATAAATTCAAGTTCCTGCAAAAATTAATGTGAACGGTTGTCAAATTCTCATAATTCAAAAGTCTGTCGACACTTAGAAGAGAAACGTGAAAATAGAAGCTTCATATGACTGAAATGGAGACTAACAGCTTTATCTGGGGTAACAAGTGATCCAAATATGAGGATGCACAAATCTCCCTCCCCTTCATTCCCTCCAGTTTCATTTTGTTTGTCCGGCCGAGTAAGTGTTAGTTGCCAGGATACTGCACTGATATCAATATTATTCATGAAAAACACAAAAAAAATAAAAAATAAAAATAAATACAAAAATGGACGACATTTTAACCAAAGCTAAAAACTTAGTAAGGAAACTACTCAAACAAGTACAACAATAACACATAAGAGTAAAACGAATACTTTAGAAGACAACTAAAAGACACCAAGCAACTATGATCTAATTATAACCTGTCCCAAGCACGCAGTGACATATCTGACCCTCCACCATGCTGTTCAACCTTTAACCCGAGCTGTGAAGCAAGGCTTGCAATCAGCCGTGAAACTTCACATGCAGGAGGAATCTGGAACTTGACAGTAACCTATAATATTGCATCACAAACTTCTATGAGTACCGTTCAGAGAAAACTCCATAGAAAGGAATGCACATACATATTTTAGAGAGGAATTTTAAAGCAAAAGAAAATTATCTATTCATAGACAATCAAATTCATCTATGTTTAAATATTATTTCCCTGTATATTAAAATGGCCCAAGTGCACACATTGGCCAAAAATCGAAAACCATGATTGGAATACTCTTGAAAAAATCACAATCAAAAGAGCACTCAGTGCGAGGCATATATAATGGACGATTAGAAATGCGGCCATCGAAAAAGGCAATTGGTCAATAACCTTTTGGCCCTTTATGGCAAGGGTAAAGCGGGGATAAGAACCATATCGAATTCCTTTAGCCTTAAGCAATTCTTCAATTCGCTGCCGTTCTTTCCTTGCTATTTCCTCCAGGTCCACATAACTTGCAGGAGATTCTGATGGAGTAGGTCTTGCAGTGGGCTGCATAAAAAATAAGGCCATTGCAGCTTTGACATGCATATATAAATACATCGATATGTAGACATATATATAATAAATGAAACAGTAAAAAAAATATATCATAAAATAGCAAAAAACACAACAAATAGACAAAGCATACCTCCTCAGCATCTGCATACGCTGTTTGGAGTCCTTCAACTCCTAAAAAACTGGCTAACAAAGCTGGAAGTATGAAACTCAGTCTAGAACTGTTTGGTACCCATTTTGGCCACTGAATTTCAGATGCATTCGAATAATTCTGCTGCTCAACAGGTCCTGAGTTTTTTACAACAAGTACGAATTTTTGAAATTTATAGCGAATTAATGACAAATCCCATACAGATACGTACATACGTACATACATGTACACACACACACACACACACACACACACACACAATGGACAGAGATTTAGGCAAGAATTGCTAAATTCATGAAGTCCAAGAATTGCAATCGCGTAATCCACACAACAGAGTAAACTAAATTTTGAGGAATGGAAGAAAGCAGAGGAGGATTCGGGAAAGAGAAAAGGAGACGTACGGAGATGAAGAAGGCGAGGATTTTTTGCAATGTTCCGAGAAAGCAGAAACGGAGAAGGAGGGTTTAGGGTTTTAGAAGAGGCCATTGTTCCAAGTGCCCGAGAAGCTTTGATCAATCTTCCTACGACGGCCATGGTGTCTCTGCGAATACTATTGATCGATTCTCAACTCTCTCTCACTCTCTGTCTAAGTCTTTGCAAGAGTGGCGCGCAAGGCACCCCCGAATCAAATCGGCAAACGTCGAAGTCGGTTTCTTCTAAGCCCTTGAAAAATAAAAAAAAAATAAACAGGATGTTTGGTTTTAAATTTATTTTACATTAAATTATATATTTTTTATTATAATTTTTATCTTTTTTTTAAATTTTTTTTATTTTTTATAAAATTTTTTTTATCTATTCTAAAAAATAACTATTGAAAGGAAAATAATAATATTTTATTTGAAAATTACCATTTTGGGGGTATGAAAGAGAGGTGGGAAAAAAAAGAAAAAAAAAGTGACAAAATAACTTAATAAGTTTTTAATCGGTAGAAAAAAAGCAACTCTGATTTACAAGATTTAGGATTAGCATTTGTGCAGTGGACTTCTTCTTCGTCGTTTTTTTCTTTTTTTTTTTTTTTTTTTGAGATAGCATTTGTTAGTTGTTTTATTATTTTTAATTATCTTTGATAATTTAATTTAAATAGGATCAGGATTAGGACTTAGGGTTTATTATTTAAAGGTTTCTTTATTTTTTTGGTAAGACATTTTTTTTATGATTATTAATAAAATATCTTTGAGCTATCAATAGATTTATCTGAACTTCGGTATTTAAGTTTGAATCAATAAATTTAACGCAAATTATCATGCATATTTTCTTGTATTTTTTAAGAATCAATAGATTTGTGTGTTTTTATACACTTCTACCACATCATTGGAATTCAAAATAAAAATATTATAGACGTTTAAAGTATGAAAAGATTTGGAGATGTAGATAATAAAATCGATTTATTTTTAAAAAAAGATTAAAAATTTTAAAAATTTTAATTGGAGTAGGAGAATCAAAAGAAGGAGGAAAGTCTTATGAAATTTGTATTATAAATTTGCAGATGTGCAACACAAAATTACTTTTGTTGGATCAAATTATTAATTATTAAATTTACAGTCAAAATTTATAACTCTTCACATTATAATAAAGTTATAAGCTATGTCTGCATTATTTTTGTATAGTAATTATATTTGAAATTCAATTCCCATAAAATTTTACATAAATGGTAAAAAAGGATACAAAAAGGTGAATCATATGAGGACGTGCATCTCTCTCTTATTGCACAATGGAGATTAAAAAAGTTTTTTTTTTAATTTTATTTTTAGTAGGTATAAGAATGTTAGATTAATTTTGTAAAGCCATCATACATGTAGCAGCAAAAAAAAAAAAAAAAAAGCGATAAATATGTAGTAAAATTATTAACAGGATTCAATGTTAACTGACCTTTTCCGTAATATATATATATATATATATATATATAAATTAACCGATATTTATTATCAAAAAAATAAAATAAAACTTTTCACTGCTAGTGGTACTTTAATGTACAAGAAGCATCTAGTCTCCCGCTTATAAACAAACAAAACAAAACAAGTCGGCAGTCGGCAGACCCAGCTTTTGCTATTACTCATCAAGTCCACGTAGCTCATCCAACGTCCAAGTGAAGCGTCCGGTCTTTGATCAGCAATCAGGTGAGTTATATGCAATAATGCTATATATGCAATAATACTATAAATTTAATACATTCTTATATTTATATCTAATGTAACATTAAAATTAATAGTTTTATCATTTTATAATATTAAAATTATCAATTTTAACGTTAAAATGAGGAAAATTATAAGGAGACACTTAAAATATTACTCTTCACCTAATTTTCTATCATCTCCCAAATTAAAAGTTGAAGCTTTTAAAAATAATTAAATAACAAGTTTTAAAATATTCAAAATAGATAATATATTTACTTGAAAAATGTTAGAAACACTAATTTTAATTTTAACTTTTAAATGTCGATTTATGTGATATATATATTACTATTATTTTATTAGTGGGTGTTCAAAAAAGTAGCATGTCAATTTATTATATTTACTAATAAAAATATGGAATTCCACCGTCACATAAATTAATATTTAAAAGTTGAGATTATAGTTATTGTATTTAAATTATCTATTAGCCTTCCTGCTTAATTGAACAAGCATGACTAAAATGAAATAACCTTGGGAGCCACCCCCGAGGCCTCTTATTAGTTGGAGTGCCTCTGGTGCATTAGGGATGTTTGGAGAGTACTAGCCCAGTGTCTTATCTATTTCCTACGTACAAAAGAGCAAATCTACTCATTCGTTGGGGCTCTAGTAGTCGATACGTGATGACTCCAATGTTTGTCATGTAGCAGGCTTTTTTTTTTTTTTTGTAGCTTTATTTGTTTATTCCGTACGCACAAAGCTCATGCTATGTAACTAATTTGTTTGAAACATCATGATTGTGGCAAGAGACTAGGTGTTAGGGAAGACATGTGAGTCTAAAATGGGCAAATGGGACTTGATGTTGTGGCTTAGATCAGGGCACTAAACACACACACATTTAAATTTTAAGCCTTGAGGTGGTACCTCCATATTGTTTTGGCTGTGTTACATGCTGTTTTGGCTATGTTAGGAAAAGCAAAGTCCGCAAGGTAAGGCCTATGCATTTTAGCTAAGCACCTGTGTGAGTAAGAAAAATTCTAAAAGACATATCCCTTCTTCGCGGATCTTCCACGTAGAAAAAAAGTACGAAAAATGCTTGACAACTACATTGGGAGAACGAGTGTTTGGGGCACCACGAGTAGCAGAATTCGAACCCGTTTATAGACTGACTTTTAATTAATGTGTAATGCTGCAGGCATTGGAACTATTCGTACGAGTTGTGGTGCTACTGATGTCGAAGCAATCACCATTAGTTTTGAAGCAGGGGAAAGTAAGGAAAATGCTTGACAACTATGTTGGGAGAAAAGCAATTGGGGAACCACAAGTAAAGAAATTGAGCTCCGTCGATGAACCGATTTTTAATTAATGCGTGACGCTGCTAGCATTGGAACTATTCATACGAGTTGTGGTGCTTTGGATGTGGAAGCACAAAATCACCATTAGTTTTGCAATAGGGGTTAAAAAGAAAAGGCCAAACCACCCTGTCATGCCGCCAAACCGCAATTTTCAAGTCACTTGCCCCGCCATGTACAAGTACAAATGAACTGTTCCGGTTTGGATTTTTCCAAATCATCTTTTTACGAAACCAAACCATCCAATTCACAAACCGCCTGTGTATGCACTCCTATTATGAAGTTGCACAGATCAAGGTTAAGTTGCCATCTACGTACAGATTTAGCCTCGGGAATGGGACGTTACATAACGCTGTGTGAGGTCGATTGTCCAAGGAAAAAAGTAGCACCGAGTAAAGAGACAGTGACTTGGGACGTTAAAAGAAAAAGCTAACATCATTTTCATGGTGTGTTGCACATGACATGAACTCAAAAAGCTACACAGCTCGCTCGTGAGACAACATTCAAAATTATATATTTAGCCCATCGAGGAATCAAGCCCAAAAAAAAAAAAAAAAAAAAACACGCACAACAACACTTCTTCAAACTGTAAAGCAAAAAAATAAAAAAATAAAAAAAAATTAACACCTCACACAATAGCATTTGATATTACAAAAACTGCTTAAAAATATTTAAAAAAAAAAAAAAAAAAAAACCTCAATCAATTAACAAATCAAGGCGAACAACGCAAACTTTCTTTAACAAGTTAGACTAGCCAATCTACATTTCTAGTTAATTACATGAAGATTAAGAATAAAAACAAAAAGAATACTTGTTTTAAAACCAAACTTTGGCAATAACTCATATATATATATATATATATATCTCAAAGGGGAATAAACAGCAAGAGGGGGTTAATACTTAATACACCTTCTTAGTGAAAAGATTGCGCAGGTTAAAAAGATTTCCACCACTCCCAACACCAACACCACGGCCGCCGCCGCCACCGCCACCGCTGCCACTGCGGCTTTTTCCGTCACCGCCGTCGCTGTTACCGATGCCTAGAGCACTGTTCTCATCACTCCTACAACTCAACTGGTTTCTGTACCCTATACAGATCGGCACATTCAAATTCAACACTTTAGCCTTCGCCGGACCTCCGCCGGAAGCGGCGGCGCTGGTGGGTTTACTCCGGCGACTCTCCTGCGCTTCTTTCTTCATTCCCTTCTCCGCATTCCTCACTGGAGGCTCGAAGCTTCTGCCGCCGCCGCCGCCGCCACGGCGAACCTGCCAAACCGGGCTGCTCCGGCCCAAATGGACCCCGGGCCGGCCCGGACTGCTGGGCCACTTCCTGGACTTGGACTCCCCGGCCGAGTTGCTCCGAGAACAGGGCGCGCTGTTCACCTTCCGGGTCGGACCCGGAGCTCCAAAGAAATGCTTGGGTCGGGTGCAGCCATTGCCGGCGGATCTGCTCCGCGAGAACGGCCATATGTTGATGTTGAGCTCGGCGGAGGAGCTCGTACCACCGCCGCCGCCGCTCTTTCTCTCTCTCTTCTTCTCTTTATCCTTATCTTTATCTTTCTCTCTCTCTCTCTCTTTGTCTTCTTGTTCGCCTTTCGCGTTCTTCTTCTCTTTCTCTCCTTTCTTGAAAATATCCCTCCACCGCTTCGACGCGCTCGGAGACGGCGTCGACGCATCCACCGCAGCTGAAGACGAAGAAAAAGAAGAAGTTATCTTGGGGCCCGGGTCAGGCGGAGGAGGTTCGGGCTTATCCGGTTCGGGTTCTTGATTCGGGTCGTAAGTGCTGTGGGTTCGGAGGTGGAGAGGGAGGAGGACGCCATCGACGAAGAGCTCGTCGGCGGAGAGGAGGTTGGGCTGTGGGAATGACGGGTTACGGACCATCCAGAACTCGAACTCCGGCGAGTTCGCATCGAGGCTGGTTCGCCTTCTGCCGGAGCTGGTCGGAGACGAGGTCTGGGCTTGTGGTATGACGATTGGGCTATCCATTTTTCTAGAGAGAGAAAGAGGATAGAAGTAATAGATAGAGAGTTGTGAGAGAAGTTCTCTTCTTGTTTTTTTGATTTTCTTAAGGAAGAAAAGAGAGAGAGCTCTTCAGGGGTTCAGGGGAAAGTGACCCTACAAAGGCAAATAAATAAAGGAAATTAACAATATTAAGCAGAGAGATAGGAGAGAGAGTAGATAGAGAGAGAGAAGAGAGAGAGAGAGGTGGAGGTGGGGATGGGGGTGGGGTCCACCGTGCATGGAAGGAGCAATGTCATAGGTTGAGCGATCATTGGTGTAGTTTTCTTGCAAGAGGATAATGCTCTTCTGATAATTTGTCCGCTCTATAGGCTTCTCAAATATAATTTTGAGGAATATTTGTCATGATCATTACCTTAAAAAGTAAAATTAACAAAATAACCTTTTTTTCATAGGAAAAACCCTCTTCGAAGCAAAAAAAAAAAAAAAAAAAACATAAGAATAACGATTTAAAAACTCAGTTATTCATGTCACGTCGTTTTTGGTTGTTTCAAAGTCATTTTATGATAAAAATTTTTGAATAATTTTTTAAAAAGTGTTTTCTTTTTGCTAATTGAATAATTTGATTCAAACAACTTTTACTCCCTTTTTTCTTTTATATGGTGTGTTTGGAATGCTGGTTTGAGTTATAATTTTTAAATTAAAATTGGTTGATTTTTCAAAAACTAATTAAAAATTTTATTAACTTAAAAAAAACGAGAGAGACAAAAACTGAGATAATTTTTAGGTTGAAATCTAAAACAAAGCATAATAATCTTTGGTATTTTATTTATGTAACCTTTATTTAGAACTTTTCCAACTCATTTTCATCATTTTTTTCTTTGAAAAGTAAACATAAATTTTAACTAAATTTTTTAAGGTCAAACAACTTCAACTCAAAAAATTTATTTCAACAAAAAAAAAAGCTTTAGAATGAAAAGCAAAAAAAGATTAAAAAAAAAAAAAAAAAAAGCTTTTGACTGAGAAAAAAGATTAGAAATCAGAATGTTATTTTGTATATAATTTGACAATCAAATAATCACTTTACCCTTGCGCTTTATTTAGACCCCAAAAAAAAAAAAAAAAAAGTTGATAGTTACTTACTAACCACAACACAATTTTTCAGGTGGCATTTTGTGGGTTGTATTTTGGTGTTTCGCAATTTATTTGGGTTAAATCTAGTAAATAAACAAATCTATATGATACATTTGATTTGCCAAAGAGCAAAATCGGAGAGTTGGCAATTTTTGTCTTACTAATAATAATTGGTTATTGCCTAAGAAAATATTAATAATTGGTTAAGGTTGCACCATCAATTACTAGGACGTAAATTCATCATCATTGTCATCATAAAAAAAATATACTTACCATTTATTGTGATTCCCTGATTCCAGTTCATATCATTAGCAAAAGAAATATATATATTTTTTAATCTAAATTTCTAGGGGCCTATACAATGATTACTTTTCAGGAAAAAATTGAGGTAATATTTGTTCATCAAAAGGAAAAATATCATTAAGTTTCAATTGTACCCGTCTGAATATATTCAATTGTGCCATTATGATATTATGAGAAGTTATGAGGATAATGATATCAAATCAAAATCTTTTGCATTTTAATTGTCATATATATATATATATAGATATAGATTTAAGCTTGATATTTAGCATTACTGAATTCAATGGAATTCCACGTGTATAGGATTTTGTGCATTTGATTTTTACTGTTTTACATGACAAATACAATTGATAGGAATTCAAAAGTTGTAAAAAAGAAATACATCCATCGAACTTAGCCGCTGGCTTTGTGAATCTCAACAAAGAGACGACCTTTAATTTTGATACAAACTAGACCACAAAAATCACAACCCCTTTTTCTGCGTAATTGTCTAGTAAATTTCATTCATGCACGTATCCAAACTCCCTTAATTAAAATCGTATATATCAACGAGTATGACTTGACCATTTTCGCTTTTAATTCTCTTTAATTTCTATTGGATAACATAATTGAGGTGTTAAGTTTAGATTTTCAATGTCCACGTAATAGATTGGTGATAACAATACTACAACTTTTACAGTCATATCTCATATTTTGTATCGTCAATGAGAAATCTTTTTAGTTATTTGAATTAATGTTAATAATATGATTTATGAATATCCATATTAAAAATTTAGAATAGTGTTGACACAATCCCAACTTTTTAAATATAAACTCACATATCATATTTTCGTTAGTAGATATAATCAATTAATGTAAGTAATATTTTAAAGACTTACTAATAAAATAACGACGACTCATATACTACATAAATTGGTACTTAAAAACTTAATATTAGAGAGTTGATATTCTTAGTAATTTTCAATAATTTATAACGTGCGATGCGGAACTGTTTTAATTATAAACCAAATAGTTAAAAAATTTTAAAAAGGATTAAAATAACAATTTCTATCATAATATCTCCCTTAAAACTTTACAAACATGTGAAAGTGTGTGTGTGTGTGTATTTTTTAAAGAGAGGTGGATCAATGTAGAATGAGAAGGATATGATGTAATAGTGGCATTGCATGTGGGGTGACATAAAAAAAGTGGCCTCACACTTACATTCAATGGCGCCTATTGATAGAATGTCCTTCACTAGCGTTGACAATCAAAGCCCCAATTATGACATTACCCACATCCATAGTTTCTCAACTGAATCTCAACTCTTATGAGCGCGTCCACATCATATTACCAAATTAGGCACGGACCACTATCACAATTACCTTCCAATCCAAACCGAAAATTTTAACATATGATCATATGTAATAGTAGTTGACTTAATTTTTAACCCGTTAAATATTGACATATACGACTGTCACGAGACCTTATATCATAATCAATAATTAATCAGAGTTAACACACAAAATTGCAACCGATAAAAATAAGTGTCTATATCTGTGGCGATATATGGTATTGTTCATTCCAGACATGCCCTTGTGCATATTGCCTTGAATATGAGGTCATTTATAGAATAATAAGTTGATATCTATTCTAAGGATATTTAAAAAATATACTTTTTTGTTAAGTAGTTGACTTGTTTACTTGAGCTGGCTGGAGGCTGGAAAGTTGCGTTTGGTGGCACTTTTTATAAACCCTCATTAGACAAGATATATATAAATATATAGATATAGATATAGATATATCATATATGTCGTTCTCTGATAAAATTCCATCCAAAACAGAGAAAAGTTCCAAGCATAAATTGACGGCTAAAAAATATTTGTGATGAGGAAAAATCAAACATGCACAAATTATTAGTTTAAATTTGGGTTCCGTCATGGGCAACAATAATGAACATCCACCATGTGACGGGCATAAATAGTGGCGATTAAAATAGGGATCACACGGTTGGAAGATTGGAATTATGCAAAAACCACAAGGGAATTGGGAATTGGGGAATTGGTTAGGTGTGCAAAATGACAAATTAGGGTGTGGGCCCCAAAAACGCCAAAAAATGGAGGGTTCGATGGATGGATGGATGATATTGATGTTGATGTAGATATTGATAATGGGTAAGCAAGTGGTTGTAGGCTAGTAAGGCTAAGGGCCTTTTGTAATGGTTGTGGTGAAGCCGTGGGGACTTGTGGGAATCTAAAGAGAGAGATTGAGGGGAATGGTTGAGAGAGAGAGTGAAATAGAAAGAGATGGGAGGATTTTCTTTTGATTTGCCTCTCCCTTTTGTTAATGGCGTTTGTTTGTAGGCAAAATGATGAGCCATGTGCAAGCAAAAACAATATTACACCCATCACAGCTAAATGGGGCCCCTATCATTCTCACCCTCATCATCCATTTAAAAAAAAAAAATTTCCCGAAATCCGTTAATAGATGAAAATAAAATGATCCAATTTTATTTTAAAAGATGAGTTTTAATTTCAGTCACGTTATCATGATTTCGATGACACGCGTTCATTAATTAAAAAGAATTGATTGGTGTTACTGAATGTTAAGCGAGAACATATTTAAAGAAAAAATAAGAAAATACATCTTTATCGTTTCACCGCTTTATTTGTGGTAGGGCCTTTGTTGATTGCATCAGCTTCGTTACCCTTACTGTTGCTGTTAATGGTGGATAGATATTAACATGAAGGCCTCCAAAATTAGCCCCACTTTCTATTTGTGATTTGATATTGATTTTGTTGCTGATTTCAACGTGATTGTCCGGAAAAAAATAATGTTATAATCTATGTCTGAGGATTAGACTATATAGGTCCTACTATGTGTATAATCTAATAAAATTTGAAGCCAAAATAATGCAAATGTCATGTCCACTAAATCTACAAGTTTTTTGAGGAGCTTATTGATTATGTATTATATGCATGATGCTATTGGCAACCCAAAGCGCGTGCTACATAAAAAAAGTATATATTTTTTCATATTGTATGAAACGACGTGAATTATACAGAAGATTGTCACGTTACCTTTTTTCTTTTTTTTTTTTTTAAATGGTAAAGTGACACGGGGTTGAATCTCTTAAAGGTCAAAACTTGAAAAGTTAGAAGGAACTTATAACAATAATAATAATAATAAGTTAGAGGGCCTTCCATTTTTATTTTATGTTCTTAGAAACAACTTAACACAACGAACTCCCTTTCTCATCTATGTGGAATATTTAAAAAAAAAAAATAACAATAACAATAATTGAGAAGAGATGTTTGACTCAATTTATTGCATGCACTTGAAACCTCATAATCTTTTAGATAAAGCGACAACAACAGGATATGTAAGTAGACACAAGTAATGAAAATTAATAATACCGTTTATCATTATTGGTTTTAATCAATCCTAAATTTAAATATCAAATTTTGTAAGTTTCTTTTTTCTTTAGCCATTTTACTTATATATATATTTTTATTTACTTTTAACATATAAAAGTAAATGATGTAATATGATATTATATAATATTTACTTAATGATTTTTTTTTAAGTGTTACTTCACTTGTTATGGGTGATTTTTGAGTCCAGCGATCCTTATCTTTCGGTTGGAGGGATTTGAGACCTCGAGAGATACTCGTTTTTCAAACTCCAAATCAAAAATATATATATATATATATATATATATATATAAGCTGCAATGTGCTTGGAATCTGGCCAATTTGCTAAGCACTATGTCTCGGGTTTCCCAATCTTCACTTCCTCGTTCCTCACACGCTTTGACTTTGGTTCTTGTGGATTTCCTCCTATTTTCAACTTCTATCCCTTTCTAATTTGCTTCCATCTGTTGTCGTATCCCCTCATTCGAATTTAAATTTTAGGGCCCGTTGGGGTAACAAGTTTAAATTTAAGATTTAAATTCAAATTTTTGTCTTTTTTTAAAAAAGTATTTTGTCTTTTCTAAAAATGTTTTTTTATCTTTTTTTAAAAAGTCAACAAAAATTACTATTCAACTTAAAAATTTTAACTCAAACTTAAACTTTCTTCAAATTGTTATATATAGTTCACTATAGAGAGGCAGATTTTCATCTTCTATAAAATATTATTATGAAATAAGAATACGGAATAATATATATAGTTTTATATTTATAGTTTAAAGGTAAATTTACGTTCTTGATTTTGATTATTGGATTTAGAGTTTAAACATCCCAACCTATTAAAAAAAAGAAAGAAATAGTAAATACCTACCAAAAGTAAAGAATGTTTGCCTACATCTCAACCAAATTACTTTTTTTGTCTTTTTCTCAAAAAGTTTTTGTCTTTTTCTAAAAGTTTTTTGTCTTTTCTGAAAATTCAAAAAAATTTACTATTACAACTAAAATATTTCAACTCAAACTAACCAACCAAACAAACCCAAAGTATTCGGGAAATACAGATTGGTCAAGCTTAATATAACAAATAGATAAGCAACAAGTTAATCTCCAAAAAGAGGAATGAGGTACCACATTCTCACCTTTTTTTTTTTTTTTCTCTCTCTCTCTCTCTCTCTCCTTAAGATGAGAAATGTCTAGAGACACCGTTAGTGTTAAACTTCATCACAAATAAAAGACCGATTTTATATATGATCTATATTTGATTAGTGAACAATGTTTAACATCACTAGTGTTTTATAGTGTTGTTGAATGGAAGATTCTTTATAAAATAAGGTGCATATAAAATTAGAGTGACACAACGTATAGATACATGCGGGTAAATGGTAAGAGGTACACGTGGGCCTTACAAATACGTTACATAAATAAGGGATAAGAACGCGAATTCAGCGACTTATGGCACGGGAGAGGAACAAGTTAAAAAAAAAAAAAAAAAAAAAAAAGGAGTAAAGAAAGCGAAAACAGGAAAGCATGTGATCCGGGGGACTTTTTGGACATAAAAGGATCAGGGAAAGGAGAAAAGCAAAGCCAGTAAAGTCAGCTGTCTTCTGGCGTGAAAAAAGAACAGTAATTGCACTTTCTGGCTTCGTAAGTGAGAGTCGTTGCTTTCCTTACAGATAAAACACAAGGCGAAATCCGCTCACCATATGATTTTTTTTTTTTTTTTTTTGAGGATAAAGAAAACATTTTATCTACTATGATTCTGGCTTTTTTTTTTTGTTTTTTTGTTTTTGTTTTTAATCATGTTACATGTGTCACGGAAACTTGATGTTAGTAGTACTAGTGTCTAGTAGTATGGACCCAAGTCTTAACAGATTTCGCAATGATGTCAGGTTATCTTCTGTGACTTATCATGGTCTGTCCATGGCCTTAATAGTAGTTTTTAGTGCGGATGATACCGTTTCACTGACTAGTGACTGCTAAAGTTAAAAATTAAAAGAAAAAAGAAAAAAAAAAAAAAAAAGAGTTTTTCATTTGCTTTTAAGGTTATCTGGCCAATTGTCAATACTCTGGCTTGGTGATGGATCAATTGCAGAGGACCTTCTTCAAGGGAAAAATGGGAGAGATTTTGTTCTTATTGAGCATTGCCATTATTATCGAACATATTAAAGAAGATTTGAAAAAAAAAAAAAAAAAAAGCCGTAAGACGAGAATACAAAGACTTAAAGCAGTTTGGTAATAAGTGACGCAGTAGGAAAAGAAAGAAAACTCACTGATAAAAAATACAATAAATGGACGCTATTTATAAAAATTATAATTACAGATTTGATCAATTAAAAGACTTCGTAAATTGAAAATAAATATAATTAATGGGAAAAGCATCTAGATCGTACAAATTTATAGATCATTACATCAATATAACATAAAAAATTGACACTCGACTAATATAAAACAAAATTAAACTAAAATTAATTAAAACTGGTGTTATATTGATCCATAATAAAGAATTTGTGTCATGTTGATTAATAAATAAAAAATAGATGATTATTTACGTAATTTTCTCATAATAATTAATTATTGTTATAATAATTTTTAAATACAAAAATCAGTTTTCTCTAATAGATATGACGTAATTAAATAAAACTACCTCAAGATAAAAAGTGGTAGAATCATATTCTGTCACTTGACAGTTTTAATAGACTGTCATATTTGTGAAAATTGCATCACCAACAATGAAACATTTTTCTTCTTATATTAGGTGTAAAATAGAAAGTATTCGAAATTTGGAATGTATACATCTGTGTAAATATATAAAGGCAAAAATAGAGTTGTGCTCAACCTTTACGTATCCTTGAGATCAAATCGATGCTTCCTATCCTAATGTTGTAATTAATTGGTCTTTTCGGTACCCAACAAGCAGACGCCACCATGATCCGTCTTCAGTAATCTAAACACAATTTTTTATTTTTTTTTCATATCATGAAGTTCGTTCTTTTTTGGTTTTTGTTTTTTGTTTTTTGTTTTTTGTTTTTTGTTTTGTTTTGTTTTTTTTTTTTTTGTTTCAAATGAAATTGAGACTCATAGAAAATACGCATAAACAACTTCCACCTTGAATCTCCATTGAAAGTTGAGTTTTATTAAATATTATTTTTTCTCGCTCATACAGAGATGGCAATGACATTTCACAAAACTACTCGCCGGCAGTTACCTGAGTACCCGACACTTCAAAGTTAAAAACCCACTCAGAATGAGTTCATGTCAAACAGCTGAACAAAAAGAAAACCATCCCACATATAATCCCCTAGCTAAATTCAAGTCTACCGAAAAAAAAAAAAAAAATCGCAAGGCATTAATTTTTAATGATCCAGAAAGCATATAATTGTTTTCTCTGGATTTATAAATGTTGCCTGTTCCAATGACGGAGCCCAATCGCATTCCTACACTTGAGTCCCAAGCTCCAAGAGTAGAGTGTGATTCACTGCATTTGATGATGGACCAACAAATTGAATTGGACCTGCAATAAAAATTTCGGAAGTCAGAATTTGAGATATGAATGTAGACCTGTCTGTACTCCGTAGGAGCAATTTCAAGCATATCTCAGAGAAACCATAAAATCATCCACGGTTAACCAGTATTCAATAGAAAAGTTTCTCTCATTTTCCCACTATGAGAGACATTCTGAATTTAAGGCGAGTCATTATTGAATAAAATCACAAAAGCAGATAACACCATTAAACCGGATTTTGTCACTAACCAGGACTGATGTAACGATTCTTGAGAGCCCACTCATCACGCATGGATGCAAATTTCTTAAATGGAGCACCTGAAATTTATTACCAAATATCAGCAAGATCTGAAGAGCTGATAACCTAATCGAAATAATTTGTTTTCTACTAACAGCATGGAAATATAGCACAAATAGAAAACACCACAATTAGTGTCATTACCTTCAAGCTCCACCATTGCCTTCTTGATCACAGGCTTGAACTTACCTAAAAGGTGAATTGAATTTTCATAAAAATTTTAAATAGTGCGAGAGATGAAACAAACGGCATGTAAACCGAAAGATCACAATGCTCTTCCCACAGAATTCTTGTATAGATCTAGTTACGGATATGGAATGAAAAGAATTATTGATGAGATTGCATGCTCCGAATAGTTATTATAAAAAAAAAAAAAATAAATAAATAAAAACACAGAGACAAAGAAAATGTTTCCATATATGGCACACATGATGAACTAAAAAATTCAGGCTACAGTACCATGTCTTCTCTCCACGTCCATTAGCGCGGTCAAAGCAGTCCCACCAACTGTCCACTCTTCAACAGGAGCAGCCAAATTTCCGACCTGGATACATTAGAAAAACTACATAAAGTGAAAAATGTCCGGTTGTCAAACTAAATCTTCTAGGATAAGAAAAATTACAGAAAAAAAAAAAAGAGAGAAATAAACATCATTCTGGAAAGATAGCTTATGACGAAAGCAGAAAAGGTTCAAAAGGGAGTGAAAGAAAAGAGAGACACAAACCGATGATATCAACCCAGTTTTTCCGCTATGAAGGAGAGCTCCTGCGGCATAACCCAATGCATAGCAATAGGTAGAATCAAAATTAGTCGGTAATCCACATCTTCCTTCATACCTGCATATTGAAAGATTACACTGATGGGTAACATACAGCTACCAGAAATGCTATTCTTTTAGAAATTGTTCTTGCATTTTTCCAGTAAACATGCGTTGTAAGACATTAGGTACCCGAAAAAGTGCGACTGTCCTTTGAAGTCGCCATTGTATGCACCTGCTTCCTTCCTCTTCTCCAATTCAGTTTCAACCATTTGAATAAGCATCTTCTCTGTTTCTATTTTCGCAACCTAATGAACAAAAGTAAATGACATAAACATTACTGGCCAGTATATATCTACAAAAAGGTGAAATCAAAAGTGGCATGGTAACTGAAAAAACATACCTGGACATTTCCATGAGGATCTCTTTCAAGCATCAACTGCTCTTGGATTGCTTGAGGTAAAAATTCAAAAAGCTTTAAAGACTGTTCAGTAAGTTTCTTTTTCCATACACCTTCTTCGTCAACGGTGTCATGAGCCAGAATTTCATTCAGTTCTGCAATAAGCTGCTGCACCTGCAGTAGAAAGTTACAAAAAATATATGTGAATCAACATAATAACGAGGGTCCATATCTGTAAAATAGGAGAAAATACATTCTCGGAGCATATAACGACAAAATAGAGGCAATAATAGCAGCTTTACTACTGAGAAATGATACCTCAGGAATGAAATCAATTAGACCTTCCGGGATAAGTATGACACCATAGTTATAACCGAGTTCATGACGTTTACAGACTACATCAACAATGTAATCTGTAACATTTTTCAGTGTCAGCTTCTTCTGGGCAACCTGCACCAAAGATCTTGTCACATTATGTGTTTCAAAAATTGTGTTGCTATGCACCTCATAAAGTAATTCAGCCTCTACAAAGCATCCCAACAACTTCTGACCAATAAATTATATTCAATCAAATACTACATCCTTGAATATCAGCACAGAGTAGGTATACCAAGGGCAACATCTCAACTCTCAAGACTTATCTTGTTAGATTTGTTCATTTCACTTCAACAGGTGAATATGGCTAGTAACTAATCCAACTTAGACATGCAGAACGACTGACCAAATAGAAAAGGAAACTTACACTGCAAAAGATTTGGACTTAGAGGATGAAGTCAAATAGCAAAAGTTAACTGTTCAAAGGAGTGGTTGACATCAACAAGATACATTGACTAATGTCGGGACTTGGAAGTAACATTTTCAAAACACAGGATGTCTAAGACACCAAACAAAGAGAGAATTTACTTTCTTATATTGTAATCATTGAGTAGCTAGACAAGGCAAGGTTCAAAGGAGTGGTTGACATCAACAAGCTACATTGACTAGCGTCAGGACTCGGAAGTAACATTGGCACAACACAGGATGTCTAAACACCAAACAACAACGGAATCTACTTTCTTACATTGTAATCATTGAGTAGCTACACAAGGCAAGGTCTATCGTTTGAAGGTACCTCTTCTCCGATAATTGTAATATTTGGATGAGTTTGTAAAGCACATTCAAGAGTTATATGTGAAGCTGCACGCCCCATAAGCCGCACAACTGTGGAGACGGATACATTTCATTATGTAGGCTTAGGAAATGTGCAAAGCAAGCAAGAGCAAATTTTTAACTAGTTAAATATTCCACGACTTTTAAGTTTTAACCAGCATACTTACAGTGATAATATTTTCCAGTTGACCTGGCATCTATCATGACATTTCCAATCATTTCTGCATATATCTGCATAACATTTAGAGCATCATAATATCTTTAGTTTCCCATCTTCTTTACATGATAATTGCAATGGACTCCACTAGTAGAATTTCATCAAAATTATTTATAGTTGCAGTCACCTTGCAAGCAGTATCAAATCCAAAACTTGCCGGAACCTCTTTGCATTTCAAGTCACCATCAATGGTTTTGGGACACCCGATCACCCGGGTTTTGATATTCTTCCTCCTGATTGAGCAAGTAAATGTTCAAAACAAATTGTGTTAAGAAGACACGTGAAACAGTCATACCAAAAGAAAAAGAAAAAGAAAAACTCCTTATTGTTAAGAGTAAAGACCAGGTTCTATCACCATAGGCGTTATATATATTATGGAACGTGAATAAATAATAGGTGGTTCTAATAAACATAATAAAGATGCCAGCTACAGTTTCCTCTCACAAGAACTTTCTTGAAAGAGTTGGTTATACCTGAAATTTTCAGCAAGGAGGCAGGCATTCGTGTTCGAGTCATCCCCACCAATAACAACAAGTCCATCCAAATCAAGCTTTCGTGCAGTTTCTTCAGCTTGTTTAAACTAAAAACCACAAACGTTAAACAATTCACTATTGCATGCATAAACGTATTAGGAAGCCTGTTCAGAACCAAAAATAAGTCACCTGCTCTGGAGTTTCAATCTTGTCTCTTCCACTACAAATCATATCGAAACCACCCTGATAAAAAGAAATTCCTCTCACATTAAATATAATTACTTGGTTAAAACTTAAAATGCACGCAAGTATTAAACTATAAATCACAAAGATGGGCGCATGATTTCTTCCAAGCTTATGCCAGATTCAAAATATGGTTTACAAATGCACATGATTCATGAACCTATAATCAAATTAAAATAGTTTAAACTCGCACAAAAGACCAACCATATTCCAAAACTCACACCTGGTTTCTGTAGGGATAAATATAATCTGATGTCAGTTCCACGTATTTGCACTTCATGATTCCAGCAGGCCCTCCCCGGAATCCATACAATGTGCTGCCCTTAGCGAGGTCCTGCAAGTAATCTACCAGGAAAAATGGAACGAACTAAACCTTCTTCGTAATGTAAATCAGCTAAATTACAATGGAAATTGAGTTGATCTGACAACTAAGATCCTCACCGAAAATCCCAGAAATGACATTGTGGCCTCCAGGTGCCTGGCCTCCAGACAAAACAACGCCGATCTTCAACTTCGGCTGCGCTTGGCTGGCATCCGAATCACCCGGCACCAAAACTGCAGATGGCTGACCGAAAAGCTTCGGGAATAGCTTTGCAATTTCATCTGCAAGCAGCACAACAAACTCAATCATGAAATTAAGAGATTAAAAAGAAAAAAATTCTAACTTGAGACTAGAATGATCACTTTCTCGCTAAACGCAAAGGCAAAAACTAGATAAATCCGGCTTCTTGTTTCCTACTCTTTCCGCCATTGTCGTAGTAACCGAACAGAGACCAAAGCATTCGTAACAGATTGAAATGCACAAAATCAAAATGAATCGACGACAAATCGTGGATCCGAGAAGAAGAAAGTGACCTGGATTCCCAGCGGCGGAGCTAGGGGGACCATCGACGATCTTGAAGGGGTTTCTGACCACGGAAGGGAGGGGGAGCGCGTGGTCGATACGACTCGCCTGGACCTCGCTGTAGACGGAGGAGACACGACCGGCGGCCGGCGCAGGATACAGATTTCCGGCGACGAAATCGCCGTTGGCGAGCAATGCGGCAGACATGTTGCGGAGCCCTAACGCACTCTCTCACTGAGATCCTCACTTCCGGAAGTGTGATTGGACCAGGCCTACGAACAAAAACGGATTGTCTTGTCCACTCGGACAGTGAGGCATTTTTATATCTGCGGCTGAAAAGGGCAATAGTGTCTTTTACGCCTTGAACTCTCCGCCCCCAGTGAGATACAATATCCTTCTAGCACAATTTAGATTTCCGGGGCATTTTTGGAATATCACTCTGTTCACACGGCAATTGGACGGCGGAGATCAGGGGATTGGGGTAGTCCATAGGAAGTTTATGGTGGTCTAGGTTGTAGTGGATAATGAGTATTTTTGGGGTTGCCCCTCTACCTAACGAACTTGTGGTGGTTGGTTTTGTTGGTGGGAATGGGAAGTGAACCTGGAAGAGAAGCATATTCGAAAGTTTGGTGTCAACCAATCAGGGTATGCCATTTGAAAAGTGCCTGTTTGGTTACAGGGTTAAACTAGCCCGCACTGGCTACAAAGCCTGATCCAGGAAAGTACTGTTGGGTTAGACATAAATGAGTGGGCATTGTCGGGAATTGAAGCCCAGTTTTTGACTTTTTGCACACGTTCATCAATTTCCCGCCCATATATGAACGAAGTTCAGGCCCGGTTTAGTAAATTTCTAGGGTGATTTGTAGGATTACCCCTGTAAATAACATTTTTGGAGCAATTATTGTTAAATTATCTCTAATTATAATAGATTCATTTATTTTGTTTGTTTCTATGCAATAATGCAATAAGATACTTCATTATTATTTTTACGTCTATTATAATATTAAAATTGGTAATTTTATCAAAATTATAAAAAGATATTCAAAATATGACTTTTCATTTAAGGGTTAGTTTGGTGCTTAAGTTCAACTCAAGATAAACCGTATTTTTTTTTTTATCTTTTATGAAAAAGTTTTTTATCTTTTCTTAAAAATCAATAAAAATTATTATTAAAACTTAAAATTTCCAACTTAAACTCATTCATCAAACTAATTGTCCCTTTTCCTCTTTTCTAATCAGGGAAAAAAAATGAATTTTTTTAATTGTATGTGTGTCGATTACTGGGTGTAGAGAATTAAGCAAGAAGTTTGTTTCTACTTTCTTCGTTGAAATATGATGATAAATTTCGACTAAGGATACATAGGTTGTTTTGTATCAATTAAAAGGGGATGACATGTTAATTATCTTTTTTTTTAAATGAAAATTATCATTCAAAATAAAACGGGATACAAATACCAATAGCAAAGATAAAACAACCGTGTTGTACACATGGATTAAAATGTCCATGACATCATCGATATTTTTATGATATTATCTCGACATGGATAACGGGGAGGAATGATATTTCTTCTCCGAGTGTTCGTCAAATATCCATAATATCCACGAATATCAATAATATTCGTAAATATACATGAATATCCAAGATATTTTTGGATATTTCCATAAAATATCCAAAAACTTGGGGAAATTTTCTTTTTTTTTTTTCCTTTTTTTTTTGGGCAAAAATTTTAAATTTGACACACATTTCAATTTTTTTAAATGGTAATAAAATGTGACAATATTCCTCGATGGTTGAAAATCATGGTTGTAGGGTAGTAGGTAAGAGTAATGTGACGATTAAAAAACAACATATAAGAATACGTGGTGCGACTAAAATGAGTCAAACTGATAATAATTCTATTGCTTTGAGTTTAAATTCCATGAGTTTAGGAACCGAGCAAAATTCATATGGTTATAATCCTTCTTATGATTCTCAAATGTGGTCTATTTTAGAACTATAAAATCTAGGTCATTTCTTCAATATGTTAATATATCTTCCGCTACAAATTAATTTTGAGATGTCATTGCTTATCCATCCAGATTACTCATCATGTTGGATAAATTAACAATATCTAATTTGTGGGTTAATAGTTGGAAGAGACCAAGAAACATACGTAGCACATTGACAATTACATTCAAGAACTATTTAAGAGCATTATATTGGCAAATGTATTGTTTACATCAAAATTAGCATTTACCTAGTGTTTTCCAATCTGCTAGAAGCTCTTTTTGATACTGATAAAATTCAAAATTTATATGTACTCTCTTATGTTTGACATTTACTTCTATATAATATATTAAATTATTGTATTTTATTGTAATGTCCAACGAGTATGCAATATTGTATTAAAATTACAATTAGTACATAATTATTGTGATTTTCTATTACACTCTATGATAGAGCTATCATATTTAATAAAAATTTTATTGTTTATTTTATACAATTAGTTCATGGTTAGTATTATTTTATTTATTTATTTATTTATTTTTTACATTTTGTAAAGTTTCAGTAACAAATTATAAGTTTTTTTTTTAGTATTCATTTTTTCCCAGAATGTCCTTTGACATTGATATTTCTGTCGACATTATCCGTAAATCAAAACCTCAATAACCCCATCGACCTTGGCATTTTCATCCTTGGTAGTACAAGAGACATAACCCTCGATTAAAACCGATTTCATCAGTACAATCTGATAAAGCTCAGTGAGGAGGACATAAGTTTCAGTAACAAATTATAAGTTTTTTTTTTAGTATTCATTTTTTCCCAGAGTGTCCTTCGACATCGATATTTCTGTCGACATTATCCATAAATCAAAACCTCAATAACCCCGTCGACCCTGACATTTTCATCCTTGGTAGTGCAAGAGAAATAACCCTCAATTAAAATCGATTCCATCAATAAAATTTGATGAAGCTTAGTGAGGAAGACATAAGTTCGAAACCTGACGATAAGAAATTTTTAAATTCCTCAGTAATCCTAAAATCGAGCATGTATAAAGCTCTTTTTAAAATAATATATATAATTAATGGAATATTCCGATTGATCGAGAGGCAGTCATCGTAACATAGAGATTGCAACAAACTCTATCAAATCATACCATTAGCGGAACCAATAGACACATACCACTAGAAAATAACTTAGGTAGAAAACACACACAAAAACAAACCAGAGGTAGGTGAACTACCTCATTTATTACAAAATTAAAACTAAAATATAATAACGAACCATTAATAAAAAAAAATCGATTGCAAAATCCTCGCCTCATGTGAAACAACCCCTCCACCACACACCACAAGTCAAAGGAAAACAATCAACTCGAGTTAAAAGATCACTGCATCTACCATCGGATCACTAACCACTAAGACATCACTGGATCCCAAACTGCTAGAAACTTGTCGGCTAAATCTGATCAAGAAACTCTCATTGTGAACCTTCCGACTCCATTCCTGCCAAAATTGCCAAATCACTGATCACCTTCGTTAGTTGCGGTAGAAGTCTCACACAAAGAGAAATTCTAAATATGAAAAATTTCAAAGAACAAGGGTAGAGAGAACAAAAGTTTGAAAGTTGAATATGTTTAACAAACAGTCTTAAAGTTGTTAACTATCTTAAACAAAGATTAAAAGACATGGGACTATGGTTGCATATATACGGTTTTCTGCCCAAATACCTCTACAAAGGGCTTGTTTGGACGAACAATTCAGACTTTAGAATTACAATCTAATTTTTGTCTTCTTTTCCTCAGCTTCACTATTCACACAATTTTGTAACTTAAACTTTAAAAGTCCATAACTTTGCATAGATAAGCTCAAATGAGATGATTTTTTTTTTCAATTACATAGAATTTTGAGACGAACAAAACGGGCTTCATATTGATATTTTTTTTCCGAATACATTTTAAGTTTTTACACTTTGTAGCTCCAGCAGTTTAAACACATCGATAAACGCACAATCAATTCAAATATAAATTTTATAATCCAAACTATAACACCAAATGCATGCTAAATTTCCATCGATCCCCACCATCTTTTAGACCTAATGAAGCATGAACTTTCCCCATCTCTAGAACGAACGTTGAATCTGGTCGAGAACTTTAAAAAGAGATTAAAAAAAAGAAAAAGAAAAGGGTTCTAGTCGAGTGGATCCTTATAATGACATAAAATACGTGCTTAATGATTGTATGATCGAGCTCGTTATTCTTGCAATCTAGTTCGTACGCAAGAAGTAGACCCTGTACGTAGGTAGATTCATTCTAGTATGTTGGCTACCCAATAATCCACTAGTTGCTTTATTTAGAGGCCATATATATATATATATATATGGCGGAGCCTAATCATAATTCACAAATTTTTCAAGTAATCCCCCCTTCAACGACTTGTTTCTTTGTTTCAATTCCAAAACGACTACGTATAACAGCTAGTCTCTTATCAGGAAAAAAATAAATAAAAGCTTCAACTTTAAAAACGACTTACAACTATCTTCAAATACTAAACGACAAGTCGCCATTCCTTTTCTACATCAACATTATAGTTTTAACGTCTGTTTTTGATCGTTAGTTGGAGTTAAATTTTTTAAGTTGGGGTTGGTTGATCTTTTAAAAATTAATTATAATATTTGTTGATTTTGCAGAAAAAGACAAAAATCCGGCAAAAAAAGTATAGTTTAATTGAAGTTAAACTAATATGTTAAACAAAGCCTTAATTTTTTTTTAAATTTTAATTTTAAATTTTTTTTTTTTGCATGCATTAACTTCCTTAAAATTTTTGTACTACGTCCGTATTAAAGGTCCAAACCAATAATGAACTCACAAAAACAAAAGAAATTGGTTCACAAGAACAACAACGCAGACATAAGCAGAGAAAAAGATATGTAAGAGCCCGACGAGCTAGCTTGTGAGCAGCGACATTATCCATCGTCCTCGTCCACGTGAATTAGTAGTACTGAAAATCCATGGGCAGCCTAATTAGAACTTCCGATCTAATACTCTCAAAGGACCACCCCAGAAACTCATCATCATTCTATTGTAAGCAATTGAGACAGTAAACTTCAGCGGCTGAAAACCTAATTAAATCCTTAATTAGCAATAACCAAAAAAAAAAAAATGATCGACAAAGTACATAAACAAAATTATTAAGTTGACTAAATTATTAGCCTTTACCAACAGAAGATGCACGCGTTTTTCGAGTAATGTTGTGCAAATATAAAATTCAATTCTTAAAATATATATGATTTCTTTATTTTGTTCCCATTAAGATTTAATATATTCACATAGTCCCCATAAAACTTTAATCTTTTTATTTTTTATTTCTTGATTTTATATAATTAACTTGACTATATCTACTCATGAGCTATTATAACATGTGTGATGATTCTTCTTGACATTAATATTTGTGAAAGTTTTTGATGACAAGGTATCCCTATTGGTAGTGTATATTTTTCAATGTTAGATTTGGGTCCGAATCACATAAAATTAAGTGAACAAATTTTGTAATAGATCTAACTGTTGAATATAAAATCCTATTGGTAAAATATTTTTTCAAAACATGCAGTAGAATGCACAAAACATATTGGATTTTTTTTTCTTCCATATTTCATGTTATTTGTTTTTTGAAACATTATTAATATAAGTCCCACTCTAAAGTTGAAGGTTTGCTCTGTTACCGTCTATATGACTATAGTTATAACATGTATATATCTTACCCAATTTTAATGAAATTTGGTTTATCTTTATTAATGATCATTATAACAACATGTGCTATTACCTTTATTCATCCAACCACTTGTACGAACAATAATACATTACTTAGGAGTAAGATTCGTGAGTCTTGAGTATTTAACCAAAAAAAAAAAAAAAAGCACAAACGGTTAATGTAAAGTAATCCTACTATTATCACATATTGAAAACACATTGTCTTTCGATAATCTTTACTCTATATATATATATATATATATATATATATATTTTTTTTATAATCTTTTTTTAGCTTCCTTTGTCTGTCCAAAAACGCAAGGAGAGGGGGTCTCTTTTAGAGATTCTAACCAGCTGTGTAAATCTTTGAATAATTGTCAATGTACTTAGATGAGGCGACAAAGAAGCATTAAACAAAGTGATTCCTCCACTAAGGAAGTGGAAATTGATTTGCAAGAAACTCTATTCAGTTGATCTTATCATCTACAACCTAAAAAAGGTACACTAGCAAAGCATAAGACGTCGTTTAACCACAACCCCCTTTCTTAATTTAACTTGTAATAAATTTTCTTTTGAATGGTTGGACCCCATCATTCTTCCAGCCTTCCGGACATTCATATCTAGTTAATCTCAACTCATGTCAGTATGTGAAAAAGATTAAAAGTTTTCGTTTTACATTCCGATTTAAACTCACTTTTTAAATTTTTCTTTAAAGTGTTTTTTCTCACGAAAATTTATAGGCTTGAACCTATAATCCAAAATGGATCCTAGACTCAAATTTTTAGAACAAACTACTCAGCTACATAATATATTATGTCTATCTTCAGTTGTGAATAATTATATTAAGAGATAATTATATCATGATAAATTATCATATTTTCATAAATGATCGTATCTTTCTAAATCCGATACGATTGAAGCATATGTAATCTAAAAGAGAATTTTACCACAAAATTCTCCTGATATACATCATTGTTTTATTATTTTTAATTATATGTTGTGATTTTCTTTTTTCAATGGTCAATATTACTTTTCTTCTCTTAATAGTTTGACATGCCAGTCATAAAAAACACCCAAAGAAACAAGAAAAATAAAAACGACACCTTTTCGTCGAGCCTTTTTCCCATGCCAACATTGCAAATCCTTGATAGTAAATGTTCGAAGATTTAACAAGTACACTAAAGAAGCTATAGACATCTGAAAGGAACGTGAAATGTGAATCCCCATACAAAATTAAATCATGTTTTTCATTGTCACTTTTTTTTTTTTCTTTTTTTTCAAAATACAGAAAGCTGTCTGTACCCCTAATCAAAAGCCATGTGGAGGACCACTCCAATTTTCTAAAATATCACCAGAACTTTAAAAAGCATGACAGATGCGACCTAATACTACCCTATAGAGGAAATTATTGAAGGTCCACTTAAGCATCATAATCACAAATTAAAGTTCTTATTGTTTATTTTTTATTTTATTTTTTTAACCACAATACAAGTTGCTCTCCCGTTTGCTTTACCTGATAATTTATCAATCCATTTCAAAAAATTAAGTTATTAAGAGGTGAGTTATTTTAACACTTCCCTTCAATTGCTGATCAAACAATGAGTAACATATTGGTAATTATTAATTTTTGGAAATTCAACACAAATATTTAAGAAAAAATCCGAAACATATTAAAGACTCAACCGTGATAACAATAATAGTGAAGAAAAAAGAGTGCAATTACAAGTTTGGACTATGATACCATGTTAGCTTATCAATTCATCCCAGAAACTTAAGTTATTAGGAAGCGGACCAACAATAATTTTATACTAACGGAGCCTAACTAATTCTCCAAAACTCGCACAAACTTAATTTTAAACACAAGACATAATCATGATTAACGTGACCCACTTGCCCAATTCTGCATAAATCATTATTTTGCTCACACAATTCTTTCCCAACTTAACACGTCTCACAGGTCGCACCAAAATGAAAGCCTCTTCCCTCAGGCAACACAAGAAAGTAGTAAGGCAAGACCAGCAGCTTCAGCAGAGATCATGCGGCAGAGCCTTGTGTTGTAGTTGCCGGCTTAGCGTGTCATCCTCCGAGGAAGCCGAGAGCTCGAGCTCCTCCTCCGAACGGTTCGCCTCAGTCTCGAGCCTTGCTCACGCCATGGTCCAAGAGAGACTGGACCAGATGATCAGAGAAAGACAAGAGGCCAGACATAATGTTGTCGTTGGAGATAGATCACGAAGGCAGAGATCAAGTAGTCATGAAGGGAATACTAATACTACAACAACTACTACAACTAAGTTTGTACTAATGGTGGCCATGGAAAAAAGCTCGGACGATCCGAGAGAGGATTTCAGAGAGTCCATGGAGGAGATGATAATGGCGAACCGGATTGAGGAGCCTAAGGATCTTCGAATTCTCTTGAATTATTACGTTTCGATGAATTCGGAGGAGTATCATGGGGTTATTCTTGAGGTCTTTCATCAAGTTTGCTCGCGTTTGTTCTTATCCTGTAAAGGCCAATATTGATGAATCGGCTGTCTGTAATTTAGTCCAATGATTTTTGGTTAAAATGTGAATAAGATAACACTCATATTACTTTCATGTCTATAAATTCTTTATGAAAGTAGCATATCACTATATATATATATATGTGCAAGTCAAAAATTTAGAGAGCAAAAAATTGTTTTTCTTGTTAATTATGATCTAGATCCAAGATCATTACAAAGAAACAGGGCTTTGGCTTCATTTTTAAGTCGCACTTGCCTGGTATCGGGAAAGGATGGGATAATTTTTGTTTTTGGGCTAGACATGAAAATCATAAAATTAGGCAAAATACCAAATTAGTTAATTTGGTAAAAGAGAAACAAAGTTCTTCAATAGGAAGATAAAAATAATAAGAGTCCTAGGTTACCAAAAACGTGGTATTGGTGGTAATAATGTTTTTCATTCTTCTCTTCTTAATCAATAGGTGATTGTGCAATTCAATTCATTGGTGTGTAAATGAAACTGACGGTTTGAGGTTGGACTCAAAATGTGTAAATGAGACATACCTACTTTTCAAGTTGAACTGAAGCCTTTTCTGTTTTTTAGTGAGCTCAATAACTTATTTTATAAACAATTAAAAATAGGTATGCGATGAGATCAATATTCTCCTTTTTAATCAGGGCAAAAAAAAAAAGTCCTAGGTTTTTTTTTTTTATTTTAAGGTAAAAAGCAAATATGAAGATTTGTAGCGTATAATAGATGTAGGCAGTTCCTTACCAAGTTAAAGAGATAAAAAGGCATTAACAATCATTATTACCATAGAGCCACATAATTAGCATGTGCCGATTCTATCAACGCGATCCCGTTTCCATACCTAGAATGTGCTGCAGTTTTGCTGTCTCGAGATTTATTAGAACTAGTTGATTTTGGACCACAGTAACAGAAAAGAACGATTGGTTTGAACAAGCACATGATGACCCTAATAAATTATGATCCATTTGTCAAAAAAATAATAAATATCTTTAAAGGAAAAAAATTTGTGTTAATATTTATCTGATTCGATCTGTTGATAGTACAAACCAGAGAGTAAAGGTTAGAGGGGGCAAAAAAAAAAAAAAAAAGGAATCCGATTTAAGGATATATATTTACTAGTTTTAATCAAACATGAAAAGAAATTATTCAAAATTAGTCGAGGATTTTTTTTACCTCACCAAATTAGAATTCTCCTATGAGTTCTACACCCTTGCTCTGTTTCGAAAGCACGATTAACTAATCTTAATTAGCGTTTGTTTCGGGCAGAAAAAAATATCAGCAAGATTTAAGACATAATGGATTTTTCTGGAAAAATTATGTGGTCGTTGGTTTTGGCCACCTCTTTATAAAAAATGGTGGAACTTTTTTTAATTAAATGGTGTTTTTTTTTGTTAATTTAATTGCCTGGATTTTTTGATGATCCATCATCGACATACAAGAATCTATCACTGACATACAGGAAAACCAACTAAATCATCAGTTGACATTGAAACGGAGTTAATGAGGAGCCTATTAACTCATTTGTTTCACTTTGACATCAAAATTAGATTTAAGTTTCTAGTAAAGTGGTATTCCTCCAAATCATCCATATATATATATATATTTGATTCCTCTAAATCACCAATATTGATTGATCGTTTTATCATCAATTGATCACCAAGTCTATAAATGATCGATTAATGTTGAGCTATTAAGTCGTTAATCATTGATTAACTATTTAAGAAATGGTTACTTTTCTAAATTATAAAAATTTGGGACATTTATCAAAAAATGATCACTTTCAAGTTATGGCCAGTGTGTGTGTATATATATATGTATTTAAGCTAGGTAGTAGCGATTATAGAATCATAAAGCTTCACTTATGCTCTCAACCCAAAATACATACCGTACACCCAGTGTATGATTTTTAAAATCTCAGCCTCGACATGATCCAACAGTTTAAATCACATCCAACGACTGTAAAATGTAAACACAACACCAAACGTGTTCGCTACTTTGAGAAGTAGCACCGGACTGAAAATATTTCATATATATATATATATATAAATGCACACATATCCACTAATTCATTCATTCCTCCGAAACGACGTCGTATGGTCGCTCCTGAACAAACTCCGGACAAGCGACAAAGGAAGAACCTTCTTCACCATGCTGAGAGAGTAACTCAGAGTCCCCGTGAAAGCAAAGTAAAGAGGGAACTGCAGGAGCGCGAAGACGGTGACCGGGACAAAGGCAACGGCGTAGAGGATTGTGGTGGTCCAGCGCTTCTTCATGTGGATGATGAGCAGCACGGTTGCGGAGAAGGCGAGCATGGTGACGGCGACGGAGAAGAAGAGGAAGGTGAAGGCGAGGGTGAGCTTCTTAGGGAGAGAGTAGTGGAAGTCCTGAAGTCGAAACGGGGATGTTAAGATGGAGATGAACATGACGACGGAGGTGAGGGAGCTGACGAGGGAGAGGACGTCCATGACGGTGAAGACAAGGAAGAAAGGGTCGTGGAGGAGAATGGGGAGGCCCGTCTTGTCGTTGGAGCCACCCGGAACGGTGTAGGCGGCGGTGAAGGCGACGGTGGCTATCAGAACTGCGATAACCGAGCACGACTCCGACGTGCGTTTTAGCCAGTCCTGCGCTTCCCCGAGAAGTTTCGAGTGGGTTCTCTCGAAGAACGCTTGGGCAACTTCGTTGTTGTTGTTGTGGTGCATGTCGTAGTGCGACGGGATTTGTTTCTTCACGCTCTGTGTGTGCATTCAATGCCATTATTTTAAAACTCAAATGTTAAAATAAATTCAAACACTTTCCTACGGTGGTATGTGAATTTATAAGGCGAAACATGACTACGATTTTCAACCTAGTCGAAAAATGTTTAATCAAGTTATAGAGTTCATGTATAAAGTTGAATCTAAAAATGATGAAGATAAACTATAATTATAGATAGCATTGCTCATAAACTCTGAAAGATAAGAGTTCTGTGGAGTTGTGCAATATAAAACCCCAATATGGTAGTACATAGTTGATATTTTATAATGTCTTCATCAATATTTTCCTTAGATTACAAGCATAAGGTTTCCTTTTTTTAAAATATGTTTAAGTTAAAAGTTTTGAAAAATCTCTAATCTTGCAAAAAAGATTCTGTGATTATAAATGGTAATTATGACGGGAAAAAAAACAAAATTAAGCAACAAAATTTTCAGATTTTACGTACCTCAAACCATTGCAACTCTTCTTGAAGTTGGAGAGCAGGATTAGGCTGAGATCCTCCAACATAGTCAGTCATGTCCGCAACATGGTGCAACAAGGTGTTGCCGTCGTCGTCGATCTTCCGAGAAAGCCTCGCCATGGGAATTCTCATCTTCTTCACATGACAAAAGATCTCCTTCCGGCGATGCCTGATGGCAACATGCATTATGTTGTGACCAATGTCACTGACATGTTCAACCGCCTGAGGATACACTTGAAGTATTCCTTCAACTATTTCCAATATGCCTCTGCTAGTTGCTAGAAGCAGTGGAGTCAGAGGAGATGGTGCGGGTTTTTTCTCCTCTCGTGATTGTGGCTGCATAATACTACCTTTGTTTGATGTTTGGTCATCTAATTTTTCTTCTTTAAAAGAGGTAATTTTTTCTTTTTGTTCTTCCAGTACTTCTGTTTGGTCTCCTCGTTGGCCTCCGAAGGATATTGCTCCTACATCTAGTTTTGTATGAGTTTGCTTCCATGATTTGTCTCTCAATATAAGCAACTTTGCAAGTTTCCAAGCTAATTGGTGTTTCCTCTTCTCTTTCCAGATTTCGTTTATTAGGGGCCATCCTACATCACAATGACGGATTCAGGATTTTATTTTTATGTGGACATAAATAAAATTATTTTCTTTAAATTAAAACAATCACCATATAAAAATAATAATAGTTTTTTTTATAAATTTAATCAAATATTTATTAACTTGATACTATTATTGTAATACTTAGGGCCCGTTTGGAGGAAGTTTTAGAGCCGTAGCTTTGGTGATATTGAAATTGAAGTTTTCGAGATATATTTGGTTGAAAAAAAAATATGGAGTAAAAAAATACATATATAAAAACTTGAAATGCATATGAACAAAAAAATCAATATAGATTTTATTTCGTTACTCTCAAAATTCTATGCAATTTAAAAAAAATTATCTCATTTGGATATGAAATAACAAAGTTATGGATTTTCAAAATTTGAATTTACTAAAGATATTTAGAAATATGAATAGTGAAAAGTAGTTTTGAGTTGATTAGGGAAAAATTAAAATAAAAAAAAAACCATATGAATATCAAATGCCAAATGTGCCCTAAACGGAAGAAAAGTGTTGTATTCATATTTGAACTTTATCTCGAACATTAAGAGCATAATTCGATGGGGGAATCCTTAGCCGGCCGGGAATCTAAATACTTTTAAATGCTAATTTAGTTTTTGAAGTAAAATTTTTTTTTTTTTTTTGATAAAAATCAGTGAGAATCAAAGAAACAAGGAAGGGAAAAAAAAAAGAAAAGACGAAGAGAAAGAAAAACAATTGACGGAGGCTCAATCAAGAGAAAAATATATTTAAGTGGGAGGGGGAGGAAAGTAATGCCTACAGTCTTAGAAAATTAAAGATCAAGTGATCCAAATACGTAGGCGTAATGAAGAAAAAAAAATATTTAAGAGGGGAAAAATAACCAAAAGAAATTAAAGGAATATGGAAGATTAGTTGGATGTTTAAAAAAGTTGAGTGGGCAGATGCCCACCACTCTCGTCTATTCAGTATTATCTCTACTAGATCACACACACACATATATTCATATGGTATATTAGTATCCTTAATTTGTCACCATTTAGGAAGTTGCATCTTAAATTTTTAATTTTAACAGTTTATTTTTAAACTTTCTAAATTATTGTATTATACTACATTAGTTAACTTTGTATTAAATTAAAGATTTAAACTATTTGAAAGATTTGTATTAGGATTTGTATTAAATTTAAAAACATGTAATTAAAAATGTGGTGTTCCATATATCCTCACATAAGACGCGTGTGGGCGTAATTGGAAGTTAAGCTATGTAGAGTATATTGTAGTAATTTAGAAAATTTAAAGCGTAAACTGTCAAAATTAAAAATTTAAGAAATGAGCTGTCAAAAAATAATAAGTCTGAGAGACATTATAATGCTAAATACTCTATATTCATATATAATTCATACACATATTAGTAAAAGATGATGAAAAAAAATATTTGAAAATTTCCTACTTTATGCCTCAAAAAAAAAAAAAAAAAACAGTGAAAAGATGGTAACATTATTTATCAACTTAAAAAGGAAGAGAACAGTATTAAAGACACAAGTTTAAAACTCAATTATTTAATATAGTAGTGTGTTGTAAGTTTTTTTTAGTACATACAAATAGTTAGACAGTAATCCTTTAAATATTTATCAATAAAGAAATAGCAATTCACACACTACATCAAACGATACAAAAAAAAAAAAAAAAAAAAAAGAGATTAAAATTGTTATTTCTAATATTTTTCTAAAGAAAACGATTATTAATGTTGAAGACTATACGATGTTCAGTGCTTTGATGTCATTTTTTTTTATTTTATTTATTGGGCTAATTGTGAATTTCGTTAACCAACAAAAGCCAAAACAACAAAACGAACAACAAGGCCAACGCCAACCAGGAACAAACAAAACAGACACCAAAGCTAAAAACCACTACAAAGGAGAACTAATAATCTGTGGCATGCCACTCTCTAGAGCCAGAGAAAATTAAATTTAAGTATTGAGAGACTATCAAAGATCCTAACTCTAGCATTGATGCTAGCAGTACCGCGAGCTAGTACCGTCTCGGTGGGGTAACACTGGAAGCACTTTAGCATTAAACAGGAGATATATGATGCGTATATAGTAGCAGCAGCAGAATAATTAGGTAGTAATTAATTAGCTAGAGCAATGCAGAAAGGACACACCTTTACCAAGGCACTCCCAGAAAATAGAATACATCCTCCGGACTCCTGCAGTTATATATATATATATATATATATAAGCACGATTTGTTGCCTAACTAGAAAAAATTATTTTATGATAAAGAAAATACAAAAGGACACAAAATATTAGACACCTGTAGGAACAATAATTGAACAACGAGAAGATTTGTGATTGTGGTCCTTTTCACCCCAGCCGTTCTCCACATCCTTTTGATTTAAATTCACTCGAGTTTCCTCGTCATTTTCATCAGCCGGTAGACCTATATTTTTTCAAACAAAAAAGAAAAAAAGCGAATTAATTTGTTTGTTTGTTTGTTTGTTTAAGTATGAGGTGTGTGGTTCTTGTTTATTAAAAAAAAATGAAAACAGTACTCTTAGATTTCAAACTTAAAAAACTCCTTATTCAAATCCCTCTATATGTGAAAGGAATTAAAAGGAAAGCAACTAATTAATAATTGGCTAAATATAATTATTAACATACAAAAATAGATAAGTTCCTTCAATCTGCCCTCATGGGCCGATCCAGATTTGAAAGCAGAAGGCATATCTGCTAGCAAATGAAGACATGTTCTTCCGCTTTCATCCTTCGCTTCTCCAAGTATGTTGTCATTCCCCAGTAACCACAATGCTGTTTCTGTATTTACATATCACACAAATTGTACACTTTAGCTATTAAATAATTCACCTATTTTCTCCTATTCAAAAAAAGTAATTCCATCAAATACTCATTAATTTAAAAAAAAAAATGAATTAGTGGAAATACTACCATATGCATGGCATAAAAATTTCTATGAAAATTCATACATCAAAAATCAGTAGTATAACCACGGATTATATATGTCACAATAATTATATTAACCTAAAAGTTTTCACTTTATTAGAAATACTGCTTCTTTTTTTTTTTTATAAACAAATTATAAACAGAATAAAATAAAATTTGAGCTATAAATATATAAATTTATATGTATATATGTATTTGTTGAGAGAGAGACCAAAGTGTTGTCCAATGATGGCGATATGAAGAAGAGAGATGCCATCATATCTAAATCGTTGAACGTCCATATCATGACCCTGAACCCTTCCAACTTCCGCAGCCAAATACTTGACCATTTCTGTCATCCCAAATGCAGCAGCCCTAAAGAGGGGAGTTTCACCCAGGGCGTTTCTCACGCCAAGCCCCACCGCGCCCAAGCAGCGCACCAGGACGCGTGCCGCCTCCACGTTCCCGATGACGCCAGCCTCGTGGAGAGGCGTGTTTTGAAGGTCGTTCGGCTTGGAGGAGTCGTCCGGGACAATCCGGAGGAGCTCTTCCAGCGGAGATTTGGTTCCGCTGTAGACTGCGATGTGAAGAGGCGTGTCGTTTGTGACCGTGAGGGGCAAAACAGCCGCTTCCGGGTTGTTTTCGTAGAAACTCTTCATGGCTTCCCAGTCTCCATTAAGGGCTGCCCTGTAAGGCTCTGTTACTTCTGTTGAAACCCCAGCCATCTCGATGTTTTTACTTCGACTTCCCACGTCTGTCATGGGGAAGTATTGGAGGATTATATGCTACTCAATTTTAAGATTCATAGAGTAGTGATTGATGAAATTATACTTTAGTAACGTTTTTGTGTTAATTAACTTATGTTGGAAGCCTCTTGTGAACAGCCAAGTTCCATGCATACATAAATAAAAATATAAATATACATATATATATATATATTTATATATAGCCAAGTGACCATGATTGAAAAAAAGTTGAAATGTAATTACTTAGATGCTCTTTATCTTTTGATGCTTTTGGTTAAAGAAGAAATGCCACAATATCTTGGAAGAATATAACTCCGTACGCTGGAGAAGCAAAATAGGTCATGTTAGCTTTGCAAAAAATTAAGCATCGTTTCATGCTGTTTCTGACGTTTGACGCACAATGTGAATGGCTTCTACCATTATTATCCTAATGGAATAAATTGTGATATAATACGTTATTAGCAGTTTTTTACTCAAAAGAAAATAAAGGGGAGGCCGTGAAAAGAAAAAGAGGGAGGGGGGGAAGAAAAAGGCTAGCATTTGCCTTTTGCAACAGCACGCGAATCTTGTCCAACCTCGCATTTGCCTTTTCACTTCATCAACGATTAATATCCGTCCATAATAAAATCAGTATTTGGGAAAGTAAATGTGTGGAGAATATAATTCGATTCATTTATATTCATCCTTATAAAAATATGTACGTTCATATGAACAAATTTGAATTTTTACTGTTTTAATGTTTTAATTTTCTTTATGAGTTTAATTTATTGATTCCTGAAATTTGGATTTTTTTTTGAAGATTTCAATTTTATTTTCATTTACATTTGTGATTATGTTATTAAATTTTATAAAAACTTTAACAAAATTTGTTTCGAACTCTTTTTTTTTTTTTTTTTAAATTTTTAATAGAAAATGAATAATATATGAGTACAGTACCCTAGTGAAGATTATCTATCCCGGGGGAATCAAACACACCATGTCCCATCCCAATGACATTCCTAATTTTGTCTAAGAAAAAGTGGCATTTTTTAGTAGCCTAAACAGCTCTTTGATTGAAACGACTTTGTGGGGTCCTTCCCTACCGGAGGGAAAAAAAGAAAAAAAATCTGTCGTTGCCAGCCAAGATCGCACTTGGTGATTTAAGAGTGAGGGCTATTTAGGTTCGGGGTTCCAATCTTCACTTGGTCCCGCCTTTGTTTGGGTCCCTTTACATTGCTAACCATTCCAAATGTGCAACAGTTAATAGGAAACGTTTTGTTCGATAGGAATTAGGAGATATAATGTGGCGATTTGAGAAACGAGTTGCAACAGCTTTAGAGCATCTCTGATACAAAATTAAATTAATGTGCGAATAGTAAATTTTGATATTTGAACCAAAAAAAAAAAAGCTCTACAATGTAGTGTTATCTTTTATATTAAATTTGTTATATACTAAACTTTGTGACAAATTTGTCATAAGGTATAGCCAATGTCAAATTTCACTTTAATTCTTATTAATTATTGTCTCATGTAATTATTATAACATTTTTGTTTTTCATTTATTTAAATACTAAAAGTTAACTTTTACAACTTTCAAAGAACAATAATAAGAACAAAAAGTAAAAATAACATTAGAAATAACATAATGTATTAGAGCATAAATTAAAATAATACTATTTTTGACACTATTTTATAACAAATATAATATTAATGGCATACTCGAACGCATTGGAGATGGTCTTAGGACCCATTTGAATCAACTGTTCTCATATATATTTTCTAGGTTGATTTTCAAAACCTCTAACCCTGATTAACTACCATACAAATCTCACATTTCTCTTTCTCTCTCTTCTATTTTTATAAAAACCTAACTTTAAAAGTTCACGCCTATGTTAAGACAATCATTTGCTTCAATTTGGGTCATTCTATTTAAATGGTTCATTCACATGTGTGTTTGGACTTTGCACTTCTAAAATGGAGCATTTGGATGCCCATTTTGACATTAGGCATATAAATTTAAATGTTTCTATTTAAATGTGTTGTACTAAATATCAACATCCAAACGTCAGTTCAGATAATAATTTAAATTATTTTGTTCAAATGTGACCATTTAAATGTTTCAATCTAAATATTACAATTCATATGGTTTCCCCTGTTAAATGGGCATGGTAGAACTTATCCCCAGAAGATAGCTTAACAGGAGAGGGAGCGCATTCCACATATAAACATCACAGCAGCACTGTAGATTAGTATTGTGGGAAAAACACACAATCTAACACCTTCTCTCTTGCTTGCGTGGGTCAAGGTCAAAACCCATCATTGCCTCCAAAACCTGGCTCAAATACTATGTTAAATGGGCTTGGGTAGAATGTATCCCTAAAAGTTAGTTCAATGAGAGAGGGAGTCCATTTCATATATAAACATTATAATAGCCTAGTAATTTAATGATATTAGACAAATACACAATCTACACCCTTCCTCATGCCTGGTGTGGGCCAGGTCCAAACCTACCATCGCCTGCAAAATCTGACTCTAATACCATGTTAAATGGGCCTAGATAGAACTCATCTCCAAAAGCTTGCTTAAGGGGAGATGGAGCTCATTCCACATATAAACACAACAGTCTTGTAACTTAACAATACGGGACAAACACACAATCTAAGACCCCCAAATGAAGTACATACTTTTCTTATTTCAAGTCAAAATGAGATTAATCTTATCTCTAAATGCTCACAACAACAAGAGGAACAAGAAAAGATTCATATTGCCTTTTTTTTATTTTTCCGAACTCATTTTAAACTTTTATACTATTCAAATATCACAGTTAATTTTCATCATTATTTCAACCAAACACATATTACCAACACACATCTCCAAAATTTCAACTTCAACCTAGATTCCAACCGTAAGTTTAGTGAAGTTGGCTGTTGAACCCTTTTGAAGGGTTTAAAAACATTGTTAACACCACTTATTCCCTAAAACATTATTATTATAGTTATTATTATCGTAAGATGGAGCATCAATCATTAATGTAAATGGTGTGATCCTGTTCAATTTCAATCCCATCTTCTTCTTCTTTTTTTAAGTGATGGATTGAAATGAAGATTTTTAAGAGGAGTTTTTTTTTTGGACAAAAGTGGACAGTTTTAGTAAATTAAGTTCATATTCTCTTCATGATCATTCAACATTTTTATTTTTTGGGTAAGATCAACCAGCTTTTTACTGCAATTATTCGAAAAAAATTAGCAAGTACTACAAAATGATAAAACTATCTATAAGAGTAGTTTTAATTTTAAATGGCGCGATAAATATTCAAGAAGTTGAACTCTTCTTAAAGGTTTTTTTTTTTTTTTGTGGGGGGGGGGGGGGGGGGGGGAGAGAGATAAAATAGTGTTAGATTAACAATGTAGCTCAAAAAGTGGTTAGAAGTGTGGAATGATAAATAGTGTTAGATTACCAAGTTAGCTCAAAAAGCGGTTACGAAGTGGAATATTGTAATAGTGAGTTTAAATATGTCTAATAAACTTAGGTATAACTCATCTTTAAAAGTTACAGTTGAAGGGGAAAGGGTGCACAGGTGACTCCTTAAAGCCAAGTTATTTATCTTCAGTCTGTTAATTTAACTTTAAAGTTGGGCCTCTTTGGCAAACACACTCAACCAACTTAACTCAAACTTTTTTTTGTCTTTTTCCTAAAAAGTTTTTGTCTTTTTCCCAAAAAGTTTTTTGTCTTTTCTAAAAATTCAAAAAAATTTACTATTCAAACTTAAAAATCTCAACTCAAACTACTCCACCAAACTCCCCCATAAGTTAAAGAGAATCATGTGGTGGGGAAAAGAAAAATCTTACATTATTTAGGAATGTTGCTAGAAAAAAAAAATGAAAATTTGATTAAGATAATTAAAAAATTTTGGTAAACTATTTCTTATTCTATCAAAGAATTCTCCAAGATTTCTCCTATAACTCTAACCTTACTCTGTTTTGAAAAATCATAAAGTAATCTTAGTGAGCGCTTAGTTGGAAAAGATTTAGCCAAGGAATAAAAAGAGCAAAATTTAAGACATCAAAGGTGTCGAGAAAATACCACAAAATCAAAAACTACACACACGAACCTTGAAGACAGAGGACTTGTATTCAGTACCAATTGAGAATTACCCCCTCTGAAATCCCAAAATCAAAACAACCTTGAAAAACCTAATTCTAAAGTTTTTCTCTCTAGTGTTGCTTTTCCAATTCTCTTTCATTGGTTATACATAATACGTGGAATTGTAAATGGGTTTAAAAAGACTTAAACTACTTCTTTTAATTGGTTAACATGTTAAAATAAAACCCCAAGAATCTTAACAAAAAGGCCTTTTCAAATTGAACTACCAATCTGAAATTGAAAGGTGCTGACGTCCAGCTTGGACTAGTTTAGTAGTGGTGGGAGAAGAGAGATTTAGATAAAAGGTTACAGATTCAAAAACTGAGATTCAATTCTCTTTAATCCCTATATACCCAGTAACATAGCCACTATTTTTTTTTTCTTGGCTGAATAACGTTAATAGTAATTATAAAATAATATAGCTTCCACTGCTTTCAGATCAAAATAGTCATACATATTTTTCTTTCAGTTATTCATCCTAAACTACGTCGCATGGTCTCTTCTCCTGAGCAACGAATTGTGGCGGACAAAACTCCAAGAAAGAAGCTTCTTCATCAGGCTGAGAGAGTACCTCAATGTCCCCATGAAGGCAACGTAGAGAGGGAACTGGAGGAGCGCGAAGACGGTGACCGGGACGAAGGCGACGGCATAGACGACGGTCGTGGTCCACCGCTTCTTCATGTGAATGATGAGGATCACGGTGGCGGAGAAAGCGAGCATTGTCGCCGCCACGGCGAGAAAGAGGAAGGTGAAGGCGAGGGTGAGCTTCCGGGGGAGAGAGTGGCGGAAATCATGGAGCTGAAACGGCGACGTGAGGATGGAGATGAACATCACGACGGAGGTGAGGGAGCTAACAAGAGAGACGACGTCCATGACGGTGAAGACAAGGAAGAAAGGGTCGTGGAGGAGGATGGGGAGGCCCGTCTTGTCGTTGGAGCCACCTGGTACGGTGTAGGCGGCGGTGAAGGCGACGGTGGCTATCAGAACTGCGATAACCGAGCACGACTCCGACGTGCGTTTCAGCCAGTTCTGCGCGTCCTCGAGAAGCTTCGAGTGGGTTCTCTCGAATAACTCTTGGGCTACTTCGTTGTTCTTGTTGTGGTGCATGTCGTAGTAGGATGGTATTAGTTCCCGCACGCTCTGCATCCATAAGACAAATTAAATCAAGGGCCTGATCGAAACACATGTTAAAAGTTATTTTTGACTTCGTAAGTTTAAGCTTTACTTCTAAGGATGTTTTGAAAATATGTTAAAAGAGCTCAAATTTCTCCCAAAAAAAAAAAAAAACTCTTCTAAATAAATTTTAAAATTTGTATTAGAATTTATTGAGGCATTCTAAATTTTATATTGCTTATTAAAAAATTTAAAAATTATTTTGACCTAATATGTTCTTTTTAAAATTTGATTCTAAACATTTATTCAAAAGCAACCTCTTTTATTTCTCGTTTTTCACCAACTAAAAGCAAGACCAAGAACTCTATCAAACGACCCTAAAACAAATAAATTAAAGTTGGCCGTTGAACACTTTTGAGGGTTTACTATTCTTATTATTGAACATCAATCAATGTATACGGTGTGATCCCAGTCAATTTCTACCGTATCATGAAAAAAAAAAAAAAAAAAAAAAAAACCGGGTGAGTGCGGGAAATTACAACTTTTAAGAAGAATTTTTTTTTTGGAAGAAAAATGGTAATTTTTAATAAATAAAGTTCATATTCATTTACCAAAGTAAATTGTTCGTTTTGATATTTATTGACTAAATTAGTAGCAAGTCTCGTTATTACTGAATCAATACAATCATTTTCTTTACCATAAAATATTCAGCATTTTTGTTTTAGGTCGAATGACTATTTACTACAATTACCCAAAAAAAAAAAAAAAAAATAGAGAACTAGTACTACAATATGATAGAACTAGCTATAAGAGTAGTTTTTAGTTTTAGATGATATGAGATGAATTCGAGAAAATGAACATTTTTTTCAAAGATTTTTTTTCCGGGGTTTTTTTTTTTTTGTTTTTTGTTTTTTTTGGGTTAGATAATCTATTTATCTCAAAACTTTAACTAAGCTTAAGTTGTGAAGGAATGGGCCAATAATAACATTATATTAATTACCAACTAAAAGCAAGAAGTATTACACGGCTATAGGAAAAGTTTATTTATTTATTTAAATAAGTAATTTGAGCAAGCTAAAATTACCTCAAACCATTGTAACTCGTCTTGAAGTTGGAGTGCGGGATTAGGCTGAGTTACTCGGCCACCATAGCCAGTAGTGTCTGCAACATGGTGCAACAATGTATTGCCGTCATTGTCAATCTTTCGAACCAACCTAGCCATGGGAATCCTCATGATCTCCTTTACAAGACAGAAAATCTCCTTCTGTCGATATCGAATGGCGTAATGCATTATGTGCTGACCCTTCTTGCCAACATGCTCAACTGCCTGAGGATACACTTGAAGTATCTCCTTAACGATCTCCACTATGCCTGACCTAGTTGCTCGAAGCAGTGGTGTCGTTGGAGATGCGTATTTTGAAGACTTTATAGTCTCCCCTTGTGGCTGTTGCATAGTTGTATTATTGTCGCATATTGTTGTTCCTTCTTCTTTGTTTTCCTTGAGGTTGAAATTGCTCACCATTTCCATTTCCTTTTCCTTTTCCTTTTCCTTTTCCTTTCCTGAGTTTGCTACTTTGCCTCCGAAGGAGATGGAGCCCATATCTGGTTTTGTGTAAGTTTGTTCCCAAGATGTATCTTTCACCACGAGTAGCTTAGCAAGTCTCAACGCCATTTCGTGCTTCCTCTTCTCCTTCCAAATTTTCTTAACCTTTGGCCAACCTACTTATCACCATACATAGTCCAGTGAGATCAGTTACATGGCTAGGGAAGGCCAAAACAAAATTGCATGTGTTTTGAAGGTCTTTCAAAAGTTTATAGACATATGAACATTCTTTACGTCAGTTTATAAATTCTTTCAAAAAGTTTTAATTATTATAAGATGAGTCAACAATAATTTTATATTGATCTAAAACTTCTCTGACTTCGATTACGGTAAAACAGGCTTTACTAAAATTGAATTGATATGGAATAATATAGTTACAAAAAAAAAGTGACTTGTCTAATTAGAATTGAACTTAAATTATATTTTTGAAGTGACTACCAGAATTAATATATAGTGATCCATGTAAGCAAATCATTTAAATGTCCAATGTATGCTGAGAGATATGGCTACAATCAAAATGTTCACCAGGTATCACCAAACCATTAAGTAGTGAGAAATACAGCTATGGAATTGTGCTTCCCTAAAAGTTTGTTTGGAACCTAGATTTTATGATGGGAAAAAAATTTGAAAGAAAGTGCAAAGAAAAAAAAGGGAAAAAAAAAAAGAAAAAGGTTTTCTTGTGCTTGGAACTTAAAAAGAAAGTTACAAGGAAAAATTAGTTTAATTCTTGATAATTTTAGGAGCTAGGGTCGAGTTTCGGTAATGAGTCCAGGGTTGGGTTTCAAACCTGACAATATCTCAAATCTCGACATGACCTGACTTGAAACCCAACCCCGTCGGCAAAACTGACCCTGGCCCACGTCTCAAAAACCAACCTTAAACCCCAATCTTGAATCTCAACCCCGACCTCAACCCCCCCTCCTCTTTTAAAACCTGACCCTGAATCCCATCCCGAAAACAAACTCGATCCCCATCCTGAAACACAAGCCTGGTTTCAAAACCCGACCTTGACCCTGTCCTAAAAACAAACCCTAACCCACATACTAAAACTCGACCTAACCCAGTATCAAAACTCGACCATGACCCCTCAACCCAAAACTTGACCACAACATCAACCTGATTCCGAAACCCGACCTCAACACCTGTCTTGAAACCATCATGACCCGACCCGATACCAATACCGAAACATAACCTAACCCCTTGTCCCAAAACTTGACCCAGGCCCTAAACATGCCATGAAATTTTGATTTTTCTCACCTATTTTTGAGGAAAATAGAATCCACCATTTCTTTTTTAAATTTTCTCTCATATTTTTCCCTCTAAATTTTCTCCATCTTTTTGGGTTCCAAACAAGAGAAATTAAAATCCCTAACATTTTTTTTTCTTTTCCCCTCTAAAATCCGGGTTCCAAACATATACCCTAAAGAAATGTAAAAGAAAAATGTCGAGACCCACCTTGAGCAATGCACTTCCAAAATGTATGGTACATCTTTGAGATTGCTGCAGTTTAGTGTAAAAATAACTTTTGTTAGCTAGAGAAAAAAGTAATTATCTTAATCTTAACGTATGTATATATACATATATATATATATATCTTGACAACATATAAAAGAGCAAATATTGCTTTTCGTCCCACCTTCAATGGTCACCATGTGGCGACCCCAATGACAGTTACGTGACAGTGTTTTAATTTTGAGAGAAGAGGTGATATAGCATATTCGATTATAAGATTTTAAAATAGTAGCAGAACTGAAACTAATGCAACCAAATAGCATAATTAGGTTAAAATAGTAATGCAAAAAACCAAAAATGCCCGTTCAATCAACTATGAAATCAAAGACGGAGAATGGAGATCGCGATCTTCAGAGCTTCGTGATTGCAATCACCCACCCAAATTCATCGACGGAGCTTCCACCCTAAGCCTAGCGTCATCGCCGTCCATCGTCAAAGATTTGAGGTCGTTGTCGCGCCGTCACTGTAGAAGCTTAGCCATCGCCATCTTTGCAGCGACTCTCAAGGTCGCCAAAGATCAAAAGCTTGCAACAACCATAGCCGTCAGGTCGCCGAGATCCTCCGCCGCAGTTGCGAAATCCACCAGCGCAGTAGAGAGAGACAGAGAGAGAATGGGAGAGAGAGCAAGATTAAAGGGAGGGGTAAAATTAGCACATAATTAATTAAAAAATGAAATAAAAATATATTATAATTTAGCAACTTTTAAAAGCCTGTTATAATTTTCAATAGTACTTATAAGTTTTTTTTTTTTTTTTGGTTTTGCGTTATTAGTCTATTCACACGCGTTACTTTTTTTTTGCTTATCTACTTCGCACAGTAAAACACGTGTTATGTAACGAATATACTTATCTTATATCTTATCTTAATTTTTAACTCTAGTCATTTAAACTCATACACCAAAAGCATAATAATTCAACTCAAATCTACCTCAAAAAACTCAATTCAAATCTGTGTACTAAACACATGCTAAAATGTTGTTTTTCAAATATTTATCCTCACTTTTTCCTTTTTTTTTTCTTATGATTTCTTTATTTTTCTAAATCTTATATTTTATGCCTTATTCAAACACTTGTTCTTTAATTATTTATTTATTTTTTGCTAAAAAAGTTGTTCTTTATGATTTATTATGTTTGAAGATATTTTTAATTATATTTATTCCTAAATATTCTTCTTAATTATATTCAAACAAATTTTAACAAATCTATCAAACATGTACGTACTAGTCTTAATCTTAATCTTATATAATATAACATATATAAAAGTATCATTAACTGTTTCTTATTTTGTTGACATGCGTACCAAAAGTTTCGTGCCCTTTTTTAACGTCTCTTCTCCTTGCTTTCGTTTAACGTTTCTTCTACTTTTCATTTTTTATTTTTTATTTTTATTTTTTTTATTTTTATTTTTTACCTTTTGCTTTCCCTTGCTTTTGTCCTTATTATCCGTTTCCTACTCTCTCTCTCTAAACTTTTTCTTGTTTGCCTTTTGTGCTTTTTTGTGTTTTCTTTTTAAATAAATATTCCAACACATAAGACAAAGTTTAAAAAAAAAAAAAATTTGCCCCTATTCCTTTTTCACAAATATGACCCTATTGAAACATCAATTTCTTTATTATCTTTGTAACTTAATTTTATATATAACAATTTCATTAGATCATATTATTCAAATATTTCATCAATTTATTTTGATCATGGTTTTTCTTTATCCCAAATTGTATCCTTTTTTCTTTTAATATTAATTTATTAAGCAAGTGTTTCGTGCATTTAAATATATTTTTTTCTCAGTTGCAACTATTCAAGTTAATTATTACAACTTTGTAACTCAAAGTTTAAAATTTCATAATTTTGTACATACAAGTTTAAATGAATTTTTTTTTAAAATCATGCATAAAGTTTCGAGACGAATAAAACAAATTTCATGTTGATTTTTTTTCCTGAACACATTTGAAGTTTTTACAATTTTTAAATCTAGCAATTCAAACTCATGTACCAAAAACATAACAATTCAACTCAAATCTAACCCAAAAAACTCAATTCAAATATGTGCACAAAAGGCATGCTAAAATTTTGCTTTTCAAATATTTTTCCTCACTTTTTCGTTCTTATGATTTCTTTATTTTTTTATATCTTATATTTTAAAATTATGCCTTATTCAAATACTAATTCTTTATGATTTATTATATTTAAAGATTTTTTTTTTCTAATTATATCCATACAATTCTTAACAATTCATCACGCACGTGCGCGTGCACGTGTTAAAAACTAATATATATATATATATATATATATATATATATATACACTCTTCCTTCATTCCTTCACATGTTATTCTCCCTTTTTTTTTTTTCTCCTTTACTCCAATTAAAAAATCCCAAAAATATATACATAATATTTCAACCATTTCCTAACATTTTAAATATTTTCATTTTCCAACATTTTAAATGGGCGTTTGGAAAGTTGCAAAATATTACCATTTGCAACTTTTAGGCAAATTTCTAAATATTAGGGGTCAACATTTTGTCATCTGGATGTTTTTCGACAGTACCAAATGTTTCTCGTTAAAGTGTTTCCATTTTAAATATTTACATTGCAAATGTTTCTCTAAAATGTTTTCCCCAAACGGGGACTTAACTTAAAAATTAAAAAAAAAAAAAAAAAAACTATCTCAACTACTTATTTTTCCTAATATTTGATAAATAAATATATTTTTTTTCTCCTTTTTACTACTTTAAAATGATATTATTTTTCACTTTCATCCACGCGTCAGTTTATTTATTAAATTTTTTTTTGAATTTGGAGGTGAGAGATTCAAACTCTATATTTTTAGATGAAATAAAGTGTGGTATTACCACTACGATATGCCTACAATCACTTTTTTATTTGCTTTCTTTTATCGTTTTCTAATCTTATTTTTCATTTTATTGTTGTCCATCAAACGTGTCCTTATTGAAGACATTTTTTTTTTTTGTGACCATCTCAATTATTATCCTCTCATGATACTACGGAATTAATTTTCTATGTTATTGTCTAACTTCTCTCCAATTTGTTACTATTTAAATATTTTCTCCTCAATCCTCTTGGAACTATTATTTTCTCATAATTTCTTCTAATTAATTTTTTTAGTTAACACATTGATTAAGATTGTGCATGACAGATGCTTTCAACTAATTGGAATTTAAAAGAAAATACGTACGAATATCATACATTACACGTGTTGGGCAGAGAAGATGCTATATATTTATGCATGTATATATGTCACGCTTGCTGAAAGAGAAGATGCTTTAAATTAAATGGCAAAAGAAGCATTTTCACTGTTTCTTCACTTTACGCAAAACTCGTTTCTTATTATTTGTGCAGGACATAAACAGTTATTGCTAACTATTAGCTACTTTTCACATACCCCATGTTTAATATTAATCCGTTTTAACCTGTGTAGTAGATATTTGTATAATGGTCCTGAAGATTGTCCACTTTAGACAAAGCAACTTGTATATATTTCCCACAAAAGCATGTGAAACAAGAGTCAATTCAGATTGAGAAGTTTGCATTACCTCTACGAAGGGTTGACAAGTAACGAGAGTGACAAAGGTGATCGTTCCCATTTTGTCCGCACTCTAAATTGTTACTTAGATTCAATGTCAGTTCGGCCGTATCATCATCGTTATTTTCATCATTTGGGAGGCCTGAAATTGAAATGATGAAAAATTATACTATCTATATGTTTAATTTTCTTAATTAAAGGATTCAATTTTCTAAATTAAAAGGGAAAGAAAAGAATGCTTTAATTGGAAAAAGTTTTGAAGACGGAATACAAGAGTAGATGAGAGCAGTTAATTTCCCCATGGGGTAACCACTCTTGAAAGCTGAAGGCATTTTGGTTAGCAAATGAAGACATGACCATCCGTTTTTATCCTTCAATTCTCCAAGTATTTCATCATTCCTTAGCAACCACAACGCTGTTTCTGCATTACAATTCACCAAAAACGGGTGCAAGCAAAGAGTTAGAAAAATGTTTGGAGGCATTATCAGTGTTAATCACCATTAGGCAGAGGTGGAGCCCTGGTAGAGTTTCCGTCCCCTAGTGATTTTTTTTCTCTATTTATTTTACCTCTACCAAAAATTGATTATCTTTAATCTAAAAACTCCGTCCTTTAATATACGTCTTAGTAAAACGATAGGTTAGTTCTGCCGTGAAATACTAGGTGGTACCGGTGCCCTTAATATTGTTAAAAGGATTAATCCTAAAAATAATTGAACCAGTAAAACAAATAGAAAGAGATAGAGACAGAGGACCAAAGTGTTGGCCATAGATGGCTATATGGAGAATGGAGGTCCCATCATTTCTGAGGCGTTGAACATCCATGTCACCTTGGACCCTTCGAACTTCCGCGGCCAAATACTGCACCATCTTGGTCACGCCGAACGCCGCGGCCCTGAACATCGGAGTTTCGCCTAGGATGTTCCGCACATCGAGTTGTGCCGCAGAGAGGTTCACGAGGACTCGGGCCGCTTCCACATTGCCAATTACGCCAGCCTCGTGAAGAGGGGTGTTGAGGTAGTCGTTCTGCCTAGTGAAGTGGTCGTTGGGGACGATGCGGAGCAGCTCTTCGAGCGGACTCTTGCCGCCGCTGTAGACGGCTATGTGGAGAGGAGTGTCGTTGGTGAGGATGAGAGGCAAAACCGCTTTTTCTCTGTTCTTCTCGTAGAACCTCTTCATGCCTTCCCAGTCCCCATTCAGGGCATCTCGGAAAGGTTCTGTAACTTGTCTCGGAGAACTAGTAATTTCCTCCTCTGATGTGTTTCTCATCACCGTCACGACCAGTAGCTGACGCTCTGATGAAGATGATAATGTTGATCAGAGAGGAAATTGGTTGTTCTATGAGATAATAATTAGTGCTTGTTTAGGAAGGTAGTTCAAATTACTAACTTAAATTAAAATTTTTTATTTTTTTTTCAAAAAAATTTTTATGTTTTTTTAAAAAAATTTTATCTTATCTAAAAAATCAATAAAAATTATTATTATAATTAAAGTATTTTAACTCAAAGGAATTTCCTAAATAAACTCTTAATCACGTTAAGCAAAGAATGACAAATGGCGGTTGTTAATGAAAGGATGTGATATGTACCACTTATCTTGGAATATGTGCAAATTTGATTATTCTCTTTTTTGACCCTTTCAAATTTCACTTTTTCTAGAAGACAGCATCTTCTTCTTTAATGGAAAAGAAAACGAGTAAAATAGAAATTCTTTTCACACCGTTTTTTTCCCCCTCTCCTGAAGACACATTTAGATTTATACACTTAATTTGAATGCAAAAACTCTAATACAACTTAAAATTGAAGAAAAATACTATCAACACCTACTTTAATCTTAATTTTTGAGTACAAACTTATGTGATATATTAATTGTTATTCTTTTATTAGTAAGTATTTAAAGTATTAACACATCAATTGATTACATCTACTAATGAAATATGACACGTGAGTTAACATTCAAAAAATTGATATTAGAATTAGTGTCCCTAACACTACTCTAAATTTAGTTAACATTCCTTATTCTATTATCGTTGTCGAGTCCTCATTTAATTTTAGTGTCTTCTAATTTTGTTGGGCTGTTTCATTATAATTTTTTTGTGGTTTATAACTTTAAAATAAATAAATAAAAAGAATAATAGATGAGGGCAATAATTAATGTATCTTCCTGCTACCCAGCCTAGCGTGTAAGGCTAACAAAGTCGATCAATAAAATGGTTTTGCAAACCGACGAACAGTGTGATACAAGATTCAAACCCCTAACCTAATAAAAGTAAAGGTTCCAAATAGAGCCTTATTTGTCACCATGCACCACTACAGTTGGTTTGTGGTTTATAATTTTAGCTCTAGTTCCTTTTCATATTTTGGTATAGTGTATGTCCGCATAGACTTATAAACAATTTAGGACCTGTTTGGGGAGGTTTTGGAGATGTGTTTTGGTTTGAAAATTAAATGTAGGTTTGGAAATCTGCATTTGGGGAAAAAAAAAAATCTGTTTTCAGTGAAAAAATACAAAATCTTATGATATGTTTATAAAAAAAAATCAATACAAATTTTGTTTTGTTACTCTCAAAATTTTATGTAATTTATAAAAATCATCTTATTTAAACTTGAAATAACAAAGTTAAGCACGTTTAAAATATGAATTTACTGTAAATATTTAGAAATGTGAATAATAAAAAGTAATTTTAATTTAAAAAAAGAAAAGAAAAAAAAAAGTGTTTACAGATGTGCCTGAAAGATATGCCTAAACCGCCCCTAATAACCTGTTTCACGATGGGATGAAACCATGTCGAATTAACGCTTTGATACTGACGAGGAGACTCTTCATGATACTTAAAAATGTTGGCATGGACTTATAACTGCCTAGAGGTCCGTTTGATTCAACCACTTAAATTATTCAGCTGAAATTTTTTTTTTATCTTTTTCTCAAAAAAATTTTTATTTTTTTTAAAAGTTTAAAAATATTTACTATTAAAATTTAAATTTCTCAATTTAAATTATTATACGGCCTATAAATAACGTGTTTTTCGAGGTGGGACCACGTCTAATTAATGCTTTGATACTGACGAGGAGACTCTTCCTTATACTTAAAAGGGTCGGCGTGGAATTAAAAATGCTTTAATAACATGTTCAACGATGTGGGACCACGTCTAAGTAATGCTTTGATACTGACGAGGAGACTCTTCCTTATACTTAAAAGGGTCGGCGTGGACTTAAAAATGCTTTAATAACATGTTCAACGATGTGGGACCACGTCCAATTAATGCTCTGATTTTGACGAGGAGACTCTTCATGAGTTGCAAATCTGACTCGTATCCGTTCAAAAAAAAAAAAAAAAAAAAATACATGATTCATTATCCATCCAAAAGTTGATCTCGTCTTTACTTCGCATGATTCCCTTTACCGATTATTAAACCAATCTTACAACAAAACAGCCAAAAAGACATTATTTTAGACCAATACAAAATACCAAAAATTTATAGCTAAAGTAGGCTTTTATTTTTCGTAATATATAGAAATGTTAGTTTTTGTTGGATTAAATTTTTAATGGTTGAACTTATGAATGAGAACGATTTTATGATGTGTAACATAAGATTCCGTTTGGGATTAATGTTTGGAAATATTTTTCTAAATTTTTTTTGCCATTTTCCTCTAATTTTTTAATTCATTTTTTTTAAATATTTTCAAATATCTCAAATTTTAAAAATCCATAACTTTATCATTTGAAATCGAAATGAGATTTTTTGTTTTTCAAATTATATAGAATTTCAAAAAAAACGAAATAAGATCCAAGTTGTTCATTTTTTTTCTCAACACGTTTTAAGTTTTTGTATTTTTTCATTCAAAACAGTTTATTTTCATCAAAAAATATATTTCCAAAACTCAAATCATCTTCAACCTTCAAAATACTGTCTCCAAACATGACCCCAAATGGGCCGTAAGATTTAAATATGAATAGTCATAAATCAAGCTGTTACATAATTAATCTGCTAATAATCAAAATTACAATTTTTATACATAATGACAAAATAAGGACAGTTTTTACCGTAAACAACAGAGACAAATATCAATCCTTCTTGCTAACGGGTGAGAAAGTGGTCTTAAACCAACGAGGGATAGTATACCAAGGAAGTGCTCTCTTGATGACTTTGAGGGTCGATTTCATGGTGTCCATGAACGCGAGATACAGAGGAAACTGCAGGAGCGCAAACACCGTGACCGGTAGGAAAGCCACGGTGTAGATTACACTGGTAGTCCAACGCTTCTTCAGGTGAATTATCAGAACTATGGTCGCCGCGAAGGCCAGCATCGTCACCGCCACCGAGAAGAAGAGGAAAGTGAATGCGAGGATGAGCTTGCGGGGGAGAGAGCGGCGGAAATCCTGGAGCTCGAAAGGGGAGGTGAGGATCGAGAGGAACATCACGACGGAAGTCAAGGAGCTGGCGAGTGAGAGGACGTCCATGACGGTGAAGACCAAGAAGAAAGGGTCGTGCAGGAGGATAGGCACCCCTGTGTCCTGGTCGGAGCCTCCCGGGACAGTGTAGGCCGCCGCGAAGGCGACGGTGGCGATGAGAACCGCCACGGCGGAGCAGGACTCCGATGTCCGCTTCAGCCATTCCTGAGCTTCCTTGAGGAGCTTCCCGTGCGTTCGGCGGAAGAACTCCTCTGCTGTCTCGCTTCTGTCTCCGAACCGGCTCCGGTGCATTGTGTAGTGTGGCGGGATAATCTTCCGAACACGCTGCAACAGTAGGATAAATGCTTTTGATTAAACTACTAAAAGTAGTAAATGAGTTTCTCTTAAGTTTAATCTTAAATAATTAGGGGATGATCACCTCGAACCAGCGCAACTCCTCTTGCAACTGGAGGGCAGGGCCAGGCAGAGTGCCTCCGGTGTAATAGTTCATGACGCCAACATGGTGCAGGATTGTGTAGCCATGATCATCGATCCTCCGAACCAACCTCGACATCGGCAATTGCATCTTCTTAACGTGGCGAAAGATTTCTAACTGCCGGTGCTTAATCGCTACATGCAGGATGTTCTGCCCCAGATCACTCACATGTTCAACAGCCTGCGGATACACTCTCAGTATCTCCTTCACAATCTCTACTGTTCCTCTGCTTGTCGCAATCAGTAGCGACGTCAGAGGAGGATGTGACTGGATTTTCTTCCCTTTTGTGTTACCACTAGTACTGGCACTGCCTCCTCCTGTTCCTTTATTAGTACTACTTTCAATATTGGATGTGTTTGTGCTCTCTGTCATCATGGGATTAGGAATGCCTCCTCCAGGTTCTCCTTTTAGTACATTTTCACTCTTGGCAGGGCCTTTTTCATCTTCTGATTCTTCTTCAACGGGAACCAAAAGCACGGCCTGATCACCTTCTTGTATCGAAGAATCATGCATATCGGCAGGATTTGGTGGTGTGTTCTGTGACTCTTGATTTGTGGTTCGCCCTGTTTCCTCTCTTGGAGTAGTATTCTTCCGCAAATTCAATGCTTTTCCTTTCTTTTTTGATCGGCCTCTTTTTCCTTCTCGGTCATCGTCGTCTTCTTCCTTCTGTTTGTCCGTACTTTCAGATGGATTATCGAAGTTTCCCACTGAAATCTTGCCCCTATCTTCCTTGGACATGTTTACCTCCCAGGAAGTATCTTGTTTAATGAGCAACTTGGCTAGTCTGAAAGCCGATTCATGCTTCTTCTTCTCATCGTAAATATCTCTCATTATAGGCCATCCTGTTTCAAGTTCAAAATTATGAGACACAAATTCAAATAATCCAAACAAAATTATGAATCGAGAGAAGCAGAGAGAGAGAAATATGTACATATACATATATTTTTTTCATATATACCTTTACGGGTGACGCTCCAAATCCAAATGTTTGTTTTTCTTAGAGCTGAAATTAGTAGACAGTGTTATTGAAATTTTCATGACAAAGAAAGTCTGAAGAAACACATACGCAATGCAGTCATATATTTAACATTTTTAAAGAAAATAGGAAGCTAACAAATGATTTCTTAAAAATATATAAATATATATACCTTTTGTTTATTTACCAATCTATTCCAAAATCTTAATTTATTAGGAAGTGAACTAATAATAGTTATCAATTTTAACACTTCCCCTTACATGCAAACCAAACAATGAACAAATGTGCAAACAAATATTACCCTATGTTTGGTGTTCGAATTCATTTTGAACTCAACTATACTTTATGGTTGGTTTTTTTTATCTTTTTTCTAAATAATAATAATAATAATAATAATAAACAAAAATTATAACTAATCTTTAAAAAGTTAATCAACTTCAACCTAAAAATTCCATTTCATTTCAAACGAAACTCGAACACCAAATGCATCCTTAATTTGAATGTCCAACACAAATAATTAGAAACCCGAAACAAGTTAAAGAATCAACGTATGAATGATAATAAAAGAGTTTAAGAGCACAATTGCAGTGATTTGAACTCATGACTTCCCCCTTTGATACCATGATAGCTTATGAATCCATTATAAAAATATAAACTGTAAGGAGGTGAGCTAATAATAGTTATATATCTTAACACCTTTACCTATGTACGTACCTTTGCCGATTAATCCTAATTCACGATGACCGCCTTCCTCTTCTAGTTTCTTTTTTTGGTGGGATTCTTTTTCTTGCTTCTTATCCGGATAGTTTTCACTCGGAATACCTGTAGATAAATCCGCCATAAAATGTGCTAGAATCCTGTTCATATATGCGCTTAATAAAATATATAGTGGCGGTGCACTTTTAAATTAATCCAAACTAATTAAGGTAATCTTAATTGGTGAAGTACAATAAAATTTAAGTAATAAATAATGAAGTAACCATACAATAGTATATGAGTCTCTTTAGCAACCCATGATTTCTCCCACTCTTGAATGCAGCCGGATTGCTTGAGAGTAGCTGAAGGCCTATCATCCCACTGTCATCTTTTTCATGCACTAATCCAGGGTATCTTTCTGCTATTAAAAACGCAAAATCTGCACAATCACTACAAGAAAATCAATTTTCAATTACCAAAAATTCGGTAGCTGAAAGTCCTGTTTTTGGTAACAAAAAGTTTTTGTTACCAAATAAATTTGGTAGCGGAAAGTCAGTCGCAAAAAATATTTGCTACCAAATTTTTGGTAGCAAAAACTTTTTGTTACCAAAATTGATTTCGGTAACAAAATGTATTTGGTAGCGAAAAATGTGATATTCAGTTACCAAAAAAATTTGGTAACAAAAGGTATTTGGTAACAAAAAGTCTATAATTTCATATACCAAAATTTTGGTAACAAAATGTATTTTGGTAACGAAAAGTAGGAGATTCAGTTACCGAATTTTGGGTAACAAAAGGTATTTGGTAGCAAAAAATATGTGATTTAGTTACCAAATTTTCTGGTAGGAAAATTTATTTGGTAGCGAATTGCACACCACAACAAACAATGCTTTTCATAGCATGTGAAGAACGCTATCAATACAGTTCTATAGCATTTTATCAAACGCTATGTTAGCTCATGTTATTAAAAGTCAATGGCTTTAATAGCATTTTTAAAGTGCTACGAATAAAATTGTTATAGCATTTTTCCAGTGCTAAGAAACTGGCTTTATAGCATTTTTCTGGTGCTAAGAAAATGGCTTTATAGCATTTTCGCAATGCTACAGAACTTAGTATTTCATTGTTTTTGTTATATAATATTACCACCTAGTGTGTCAAAGCATGAAAGTACAAACACCCACAACAATGCTTATATATATCTATAATACATCTCCTTCAACCAAATTGTCTTCCGAGTATAAGGTGAAATAGCCTTTCAAAAAGCTTATAGTAAAAAAGTCCACAATTCAGCCAAGCCAGAGAAGAAAGCTTTGTATTTATTATCTTCACCGTAATGGAATGTCATGTAATTCAAGCTCTACACAATATACTTCAAGCTCTACCCCAGTCTTAGAGCTTAGTTTTGATTTATTGTGTAGAGCTTGAAGAATTAATCTGCAAATGAAAAGGAAAATTTATTAAAAACAAAACATGCCAACTAAAATCGAAAATGATCACTGCAAGACAATTAATACAAGTGACTAAGCAATTACAAAGTACTTCACATGATTAATAAAGGAAGTGAATCACTTTGATGGAAAAGAAAGAGTAGAAAAATCAGTAATGGTCACCTTTGGAATCAACTCTCAGTGAGAACAATCCAATTAGTCTCAGAGTAGAAACGATATCAAGATCAACTTCATCCCTGCACTGGGATTCCAAAAACTCAGTGCAGTAACAAAACAAAATCATCACCAAAAAAAAAAAACAGTTAAAAGCTTATGACTCATACAAATGCTTGTAAAGACAAAAAATAAAAAATAAAAATAAAAATAAAAAAAGAAAAAGAAAAAAAGAAAAAAAGGGAGAGAGAGAGAATAGCATTACAACCATGATCACATTCTCTCTTTCCTATACTAGTTGCACAAAGTCAACCAAAAAACTAAGAGATAAGCCATTACCAACTCTCAGTGAGAACAATCCAATCAATCTCAAAGTAATGATTGACAATAAGTATAAATACCATACAAATAGGAACAATGAATACAAGAAAAGTACAAACAAAAATAGCTAAAGCAAACTAAAAATGAGACATCGATTTGTATATATAATCTCCAACATTGCTTTGTGCTTGGTTGATAGTTTACTGCATTAAACCAGAAAATAACTTAACTAAGGTATAGAAAAATACTAAATCAATATACAGATTTATATGTTTGACCTGACCTCCTCTCTTCTTCTTCTCTCTCTCTGTTTTTTTCTTTTTTTTAAAGATTTTCTTGGATTTCTTATTTCTCTGACATTATAACTAATTTGTATTTGAAGTATTTCAGTAATAAAGGAAAAAAGGAGGCAAACATACCGTACAATTGGAAAGAAATAGTGGGACATTCATTATACAACAGAAACTAGTGTAATACATATGTCCCTCTGCCTCCTGATGCATGAATATCAAGGTATAAGGTAAGTTACAACTCAAGAGCCTTGAAAGATCGAGAAGCAGGGCTGGGTTAAGAAGTTTCGAGAATACCTCCTTTTTATATAAAGTTTTAAACACTAAATCGAAAACTTAATGCATGTCATCACAGCTCTGTTCACAAAATCTAGTCGTCCTTAACAATGAAAAATTAACATTAAAGATCCAAAAGTAAGTATACATAATGTAGTAACACACAAAAAAAAAAAAAAAAAAAGGACTGGCTGCAATTGTGAACTAAGAACTTACTGCTTAATAATCTTCAACAATTTCTTTACGCTCAATTGGTCAGTTGATAACTATAATCTCCAAAACCGCTCTAGACCAAAGCAATTTCGATCGCCCAACTTCAATTAAACATGCTAAACCAGTAAACCATTATTAAAATACGGCAATTCCATTAATGCATAATCAGGAATCAAAATTCCCAAAAATTAAAAACTTTAATTAATATCTTTAAACCATACCCTAAAATGAACTATATCATCACCACATTAGCAAAACACACAATAGAATACACGGGACTAACTATTCTCTTTCTTTATATATATATACCCATATATACAAACAAACTAGCACCGAAAACAACAAAGCAACAAACAAACCGTAGACTTTCAACATGAATCAAAGATGCAATTCGTTTTTTTTTCTTTTTTAAATGAGGGAGGAAATAAATGAGAGAGTGAAATAAACGGGATTACCGAAGGTCAGATTGATAAGAGTCAAAATATACAACTGCAGCTATTTGCCCGCCTTCAATTTTCGCGAATTTGGGACTAAACTCTGAAAAGCCAAATTCAAATACAGAAATAAGCTGTGAAAGATAGAAAGTAAAATAGCAATATAAAGAAAATATACTCACGGAACATAATCAATCAAGAGAATGAAGCGAATTTTCAAGCCGAAGCAAAATCCAGAGAAGTTGGTGGCCTTTTAGTTCAAACCCTAGATTATGGAGGGAGTAAATTTGAGGAAGGAAAATTTGAGAGGGGAAAATTATTAAGAAGAGAAGGAAATACCCTTGGATGGGATATTCCATCCGTGCTTGCGGTTTTGTGCGAACCGAACATAGAAAAGAGGTTGAACTGCATGATCGTGATTCGAGGGGAAGGGGGTTATTTTTTCGTGGGTAATAGCGAGTTTTTTTTTAGGTTTACCTTTTGAATTAAAGATAAAAAAAAATGATTTTATTCATTAATAAAAGGGAGGGAGGAAAGCCCTGCTTTGCGCGGTTTCTTTTGGGCTAAAATTTTGAAATTAATCATTGGCGAAACTTGTTGGGATACAAGATTCTGTCACCAAATATTTGGTAACAAAATACATGAGATTTAGTTACCGAATATTTTGGTAGCAGATGACATTAGGAGGAAATTTTTGCCTGCTTCCTAAAATTGTTTTCGCTACCAAAATATATTTGGTAGCAAACTGTACGATTGCGCTACCAAAATTTTGGTAGCGGAAATATATATTCTATTACCAAAATTTCATTTGGTAGCAAATGACACTACCAGGGAAAAATTTGGCCTACCGCCAATTTTTTTTGCTACCAAATAATTTTGGTAGCAAACTATTACAATTTGCTACCAAATTTTGGTAGCAAATTTTAGCATTTTGTTACCAAATAGTGTTTTGGTAGCAAAATGTTATCGGCGGGAACTAAAATTCGAATCCCGCCCTGCCATCTGTTACCAAAAATATTTGGTAGCGGATTATGTCGTTTTTGCTACCAAAATTGGTAACAAAATGTGTACACCTTTCAACCACCAAAATTTGGTAACAGAAACTCTATTTTCTGCTACCAAATTTTTTTTGGTAAAAAAAACTTTGGTCTCTTAAAGTCACATTTCTTGTAGTGAATCATATTTTATTAATTTTTTTAAAAATAAAATTTTATATTCACAAAAGAGAAAATAAAAATAAAAATTGAAGGGGTCTAATTCCCTTTTCTTTCTTCTTCTTTTTTTTTTTTTTAAATAATTTAAAGAACAAAAAATGAAGAAATAGTCACCAAAGAACTCAGCAAGGATGGTTATGTGGAGAATAGTAGTAGAATCTTCCCTAGAGAGAGAGAGTTTCTGAAAGTCAGGGCCTTTCTGATCGACTTGATCGGCCAAGAGCTTAAACATTTCGACCTGTCCAAAATGTGCTGCTCTGAAGAGAGGTGTTTCCCCAAGCTTGTTGTAAATGGAAAGCAGCTCCGGCGCCGAGATCAGCATCTCCCTCGCGAGCTCCGTCATGCCGGTGGCGGCGGCCTCGTGAAGAACCGTGTCTCCGAGGGCGTTCCTCGTCGTCAGCAAATCTCTGTCTTGTTTGATTTTGGCCAGGATCTCTCTGGCTATGTCTTCCCGCTTCATGTATATTGCCAAGTGCAAAACGGTGTCGTGGGACACCGTCAAGGGACGGGTTGGATGCGTCGGGATTTTGGGGTATAGTACTTCGACTTTGTCCCTCTCACCCTTCATTACACTTTCGTAGAGCTCTTTGAAAGTGTTGAAATTATCATGATTGGAACTTGAATCCATTTTTGACAAAACTACTAAGAGAGATGAATATCGTAGGACTTGCGCACTGAAACTAGCTATCCTATATTTAATGTAGTTCTCTCTCTTTGGAATATGCATATGACCCGTATAAATATATATATATATGTAGAATCTAAATGTTGATAATATATATTTTATATAGTTAAGTTAGGCTTTGCCTTGTAATGCATGCATCACCCATGTTGTGTGTTTGATTTGGCTTTTGAAGCTGTCAAGCAAGGAATCCATGCATGTTCGCGCGCACACACACACGCATTTATATATATAGATGTGTATGTGTGCGCTTAAAGTCAATATATATAGATATATATTGTTCTCTCTAAAGGCCCTGAGATTGATTCCTATCGTAGTCCGGTGCAATAGAATTTTGATTTTTAACTTTTACTTTTGCTTTTTGTGCTTTCTCTCTTTGGGGAACAATACTGCTAGCTGCATGACTGGAAATTACTAGCTTTTTCTTTCGTTTACTAAAGAGAAATATTCTTGACATTGCCATAATAAGACGCGAAACGAATAAATGTACTTGTTGCGTTCACTTTTTATTTTTATTTTTTGGAAAATATTTGCCATATATGTATTAGCATCAAAACTAACTTTATATAACGGTCCTTTGTTATATTGAATCTCCAAGAATGTTTTGTTAGTACACATTGTTTTAAGTAAATCCAACAGAGATTGGAAAGACATCGTACTCCTTCGAAACTGTACTTAACTGTGACAGTGACTGTGACATACTTAGAATTTAATTTATTTTATTTTTTGCTGAGAATTTAAGATTTAAAAAAAAAAAAAAAGAGTTTAAAATCCTCAAATTTTAATACTTGTCTAAATACTCTACAGGTATCAAAAACTGTTTGCAAACATTTTTCAGTTAAAATGTATGTTTGGTTGAATATTGCAAATGTTTAGACAAATAGAACGTACCTGAGAAATAAAGATTTCAGCCGACAAATCAAAATAGAAAATTAATTAGGAGGTATCTATGATAATATTGTAGCTGAGAGGGTTGTAGAAAGAAATGCGAAAGTATGGACACATATTTAAAAAAAAAAAAAAATTACTTCAATTGGGGCAAATTACTAGAGAAAATAACGTTATGAGAAATAAATAGTTGAGAAAAAAATTAAAAAAATATATATTAACAATGCAATTAAAAAAATTATGAGGATCGCTTTTGATTTACTAATGATATTTAGTATCAAATCCTTCCTCTTTTTTTTTTTTTTTCATTTATAATTAAAGCTCAAATCCTTCCTTGTTAACCATAATAAGAAGTGAAAATCCCAATCTCTTCATTCAAAAATTAATTTAGAAAAAAAATAAAAACAGGAAAGTCGGTCTAAATCAAAGTGAAATGATCTCCGTATATGTTTTTTGAACTCCAAAAAAATAAATAAAAAATAAAAAAATAAAAACAATTTGAAACAAAAACAATGGTTTATTAATGTGCCAATTGAAACAAGCCAGCACCAAAATCTGGATACAAGGAAATTCGGATGTCCAACTACAAACAAAGAAAACAAAAATAATGAACGAGTACAAGTTGAGATTCTTAAAACATTCAGACAATTAAAAACACTTTAAGTTTTAGAAGATCAGTACAAACATTGTAGCTAATTAGGCATAATTTCTTAGCCATAATTAGAAATTAACACAACAAACAAGCTAATTAAGCTTCTTTCGCGCAAAATTTTGGTTTCAAACACTTGACTTGAGGAAAAGAGGCAATCAAACTCGTCACCAAGTCCTGTACAGTGAACCAAGCGATGTTCACATACAGCGGAAGCTGCAAAACAAGGAATATCGTAACCGGGCAACAAGCGATCGTGTAGATCGGAACGGCGGCCCAGTGAAGCCTCTTCCTCATCATGAGCACGAGCGTCGCGGCGAAAGCGACCATCATAGCCGCCACGGCGAAGAACAGCGTGGTGAGGCCTAAAACCAGCTTCAACGGCAGGGACCTCCGGAAGTCCTGCTCTTGCATTTTGGAGGTCATGATGGAGAGGAAAACGACGACGGAGGTGAGGGAGAAGCAGAGGGAGAGCGTGTCGGCGGTCGTGAAGACGATAAATGGCTTTGTCCTGAGGAGGAGAGGGTGGCCAGTCTTGTTGGAGCCACCGGGGACGGTGTAGGCGCAGGTGAAGGCGATGGTGGCGATGAGGACGGCGACTAGGGTGCAGGCCTGAGTGGTCCGCATTAGCCATTCCTGTCCGCGCTTTACGAGTTCTCTGTGTTGTTTGCTGAACAAGAATTGGGCTGTGTGTCCTTCTTTGTTCCGGTGGTTGATGAAATATGGAGGGACTATTTTTTGCACTCTCTGCATTTGATTCATTCATTTGATGCTATTTAGAGCCTCAAGAACAGGGAAATTAATGAGAAATGTAAGAGGAAAGATTAGCACCTTAAACCATTGTATCTCGGACTGCATACGAAGGGCTTCCCCAGGCCTATCCCGCAAGGAGTACTCGGCCAAATACGCCGCTTTGTGCAAAATACTGTCACCATCTGTGCTGATCTTCCTCCTCAGCCTCGAAATTGGAATGTGTGAAGACTGAAGGAGGTCTAATATTTCTACTCTGCGGAACCTCACTGCGACATGGAATATGTTCTCATTTCTGTTGTTCACATGTTCGATTGCCTGCGGATACACTTTCAGGATGGCCTCTACTATCTCTGTGATCCCATTTCTTGCTGCTGCAATGAGCGGTGTCTCGAGTCGTAAACTAGTTTCGGAGGCTGCACGAGACTCGGTAGAGTGACCGTCTTGTTCATCATCTTTGTCAACATCTTCTTGATCATCATTTTCATCCACAGGGAGGTGGATTTTCTCATCTGGGACACCACCGAAGTTTGCGCCAATCCATGATAAATCCTGTTTAGCCAGAATATTGAGAAGTTCCAGCACTTTGTTTTGCTTCTTCTTTATTTCCCACAGTGTTCCAATGGCTGGCAATACTTTTTGATGCAAATGACAGAAAGCAAACAATTAGGTGATCATCTTCCAAAAAATTCAAATAGAATTTCATATCTGATATTTAACAAACATTTTTGCGTTCTTGCAGTTTGCAAAATTCAAAACAGATTTTGGGAGACAAACCTCGAGCCGCGCACCTCCAAAAATCACAGTACGATTTTAGAATCTCTGAGAGTTTGGACTCAAATTGATTAGAACACTCTTGAAACAAAATCTTCAGATTAAATCAACTACTTCAACTACTCAATTTAAGCCATATCATTCAACCAAAAAAATATGCCTTGAATACGTATTTATATCTGTAAAATCTTGATTCAATTACCGGTAGGCTGGTTTGCCTTGTTAGATCCCTGGAGATCTGGTTTTCCTTTATGGCCACTCTCCAAATCTTCCTCTCTATTTAACATAGCCTCCGGTACTACATCATCAATTTTCTCGTCATCGTTTCCAGGAAAGCCTGTTCGGAGAGGGAAAAAAAATTATGAAGCAAGGATCCACAGGGAAAATGCTTAAAACTAGTAAAATTTTTGGTCCCTTTGAATTTCATAATAAAACCATATTATTTACTAGAATAAATTATAGCCTACATTTATGTGGACAACCATCCGGGCAAGTTATGCATTCAATGTGCATTTGCCACATATTAAACATCATAACTAACAGAGAGTGAGTCTCACGACATAGGACTCACAGATAGGACCCATCCTCTATGGTTTTGAACACCACTTATGCCCTTTTAACATTGTTCTTTTTTTAGAGGCCTCAGAATTTCTTTGCACAGAACTCAATGCAAGTAGTGTGCCTGGTATAATTGTGGAAAAGTTTCTTGCAGAATTGTACTTTTTCTTCTGCTACAACTACAAGTAAATATTCTTCCAAACACACAAAACAGAAATAATGAATTTACCAGTAGGATGGTTTGTTTGGCTAGATCCCTGGCCACTCTCCAAATCTTCCTTTCCACTCGATCCAGCCTGCATTGCTATATCATCAACTTCGTCGTAATCCTTTTCGGGAAGGCCTGTTAGGAGAAAGAAGTACGAAGAAAGGAATATATCAGTGAGTTGGGCTAAGACATTAAGCACAGGTTAGATGCTTAAATCTGGTGAAGCCTGGAAAGTAAGTAACTTGTTTAGTAAAGTTCTACACTTACAATAGTAAAGTAGAGTAGCCAACTTTCCCATGGAGTATCCACTCTTGAAAGCAGATGGCATGTTCGCTAGCAGCTGAAAACATGTCATGCCATTTTCATCCCTCAAATCCGGCGATACGTCATGTTTTAGTAATTCCACCGCAGTTTCTGCGTCGAAAAAAAGAACACATATCAAACATATTGCAATTCTAATAAAGAGTGAGCCAAAAACAAAAATGAAAAAAGTTCACATTACCAAAGTATTTTCCGAGGACGGCTACGTGAAGAATGCTGGTGGAATCATCACGCCTGCGGTGAATTCCCATGTCTTCGACTTTCGAAGTTAGAAACCTGACCACTTCCGTCTGGCCAAAGGCAGCGGCTCGGAACAGGGGAGTCTCTCCTCTGTTATTCTTAACTTCCAGAAGTTTTTCATCGCGTTTCAGCAAAAGTTTGACCATCTCAAGATATCCGCCGGAGGCCGCCGAATGGAGGGCCGTGTTACCGTGCTCGTTCTTTCTCCGAAGCGGCGCCAATTCTCTCAAAAAAGGATCGTCTTTGCCACCGAACAATATTTCGTTGAGCAGAGATTTTACCAATTCGGCGTCTCCACTTTGGACTGCAATGTGAAGGGCAGTGTCTCCAGAGACCGTCAGAGAAGCTGTTACGTATTCCTTGTTCTCGTCATAGAACTTCTTCATGGCGTCCCATTCTTTGTTCATGGCTGCTCTATAAGGCTCCGTCATTCTTTCCACGCTACCCATCTCTCTCTCTCTCTCCTCTCTCCTCTCCCTCTAGATGTGATGGTTGTGTTCAGTGTTCTGTCATATGCAGGTGTTAACAATTTTAAAAGCAATATGCATAATTGGGAATCCACTTTGCTTGGTTGAGTGAAAAAGTCTCGGAAGCTGATTGTTGATATTTGCTCTCGGTTTAAGTTTAAAGAAAGTGTTTCAAAAAAAAGAAAATAAAAGAAAAGAAAAAAGCTGCGGAACACTTCTTTTAAACTGAGAGCAAATTGTCGAAATTAAAACTTTAGGGGTAGGTTTTTAAAAGATAACAACTTTGGGGTATCAGTGTTAATTATCCAAATCCAAATAAATAGACAAAAATCTGCATGTGGATGGATAATACTCATTTCTTGCTTTGTTGTCGTTCGCGTTTTGATCTAGTTTCCTTGTTGTCTGGTTTTAGTTCTGTTCAACCATTTTTTGTTCATTTTTTCCGCTCGATTGTTTTCGTTTGGTATGGTTTTTTAATCTGGAGTCGTTTTCCTTTTGTTGTTTTCTCAAATTTGTGTTGCTTAGCTAATGTTTACATTGTTTGTTGTCGTTTATACGTTTACTTGTATCATCCTTGGTTCCTTACCAATTTTATCTGTGCTTTGTAACTTTTAGTTGTCAATTTCTCAATTGTTGTCGTTCACTTTAGTGTCGTTTTCCTTTTGTTGTTGTTTCATCATGCGATTTGTCGTTTTTTCCTTTCGATGTCGTTCAATATTTTTCTCTAAAGAACATTTAACTTATTGTTGCTTTCAAGAAACTGTTTCTTCCTTACGCCGTTTTCTATTTTCACTTTGTTGCCGTTTTCAAATTTTAAGTGGTTATATTACTTTTTGTGTCTTTATAGTCGTTTGCTGTTTCATTTTGGGATTATTTTCCCCCTTTTTTCCTTAACAATACTGTCGTTTTGTTACAGTGTCATTTTCTATTTTCTCTGTTACTTTGTAGTCGTTTTCATTTTATTTCTCCTCATATGTTTGTCGTCTTTCTATATTTCATTCAGTTTTATTGTCGTTTTTCCTTTGTTGTCGTTTTCTTTTTTTCTTTTCTTTTCTTTTGTTTTTAATTCGTATGTGTGTCCGCTTCTATTTTAGTTTTTACTCCTTGTCGTTTCGTTTTACCGTCCTTTGTTGCTTTTTATTTTTGCGGCAATTGTTATCCCCAAAAAATAAAATAATTACATAAAATGTCCAATTTTAGAGTTCTATTTTAAAATATATCTATTTTTAATAATATTACGTATATGTCTTTTTTTTTAAGAAATAAATACATGTAATATCTATTTTGTTTTTTTTATTATAATTGACATCATTTCATTTTTTTATACAAATTTTTTATTTTCCCTTTTTGTTTTTTGACTTTGATGATGAATATTTTTTGTTGATAAATGTGAATTATCTTTAATAAACCTAAATTAGCTATAAATATCAAAATAATTATAATAAATATAAAATATTTACTATAAAGATAGTGATTCACGCACTTTTCATATTAAAAACCAAATGAATTATTTATGAAATAACATATATATTTATGTAATCCACTACAAATCAAATGATTGTCATTTATGTCTCAAACCAAACAAATTGAAGTATAACACAACAAATGGTATTGAATTCTTTATGAAAAAAACTCTATTATTTATATAAACTAGTAGAAATAAAATCAAACTTATGACAAAGACTCATTCATAATACAAAAGATTTATCCCTCTTTAGATTCCATTTTTTTGTTTTTGTTTCTTTTTTGTATAATTTCTTTATTTATTAATTCTCCATTTTTTATGAAGTGTAATATTATCTTGTTAATTACTCTTTTAGAAATTTATACAAATAAAAGGAAAAATTAACATATTTCAAATCAACAACTTCAATTTGGACACTTATATAAATAACCCATCTTCCTCGACCTCTTTCCCCTTCAACATCAGCTACTCTCTCCAAGTTGTAGATACAAATCTATCACTAGAGTTGTAGTTTCTTTGCACGCTCCTTTAATGGTCATATACAAATTATTGGGATATTTAATTTGATTTGTCACTCATAAATATACCGTAGATAAGTGATTGGATATATTATCTAACGATAATTTCATAAATGATTCTTTTATAAACGATAATTTCATATATGATTCTTTTATAAAGTGAAAAGTTTGAATCCTCCCGTCTCAAATTCAAATATAAATGTATACATATACATATATATACATACGTATTTATATATGTGTGCAGGGAGAGAGGGGAGAGATCAGCCGTTTATTTTTCATCTATCTATTAGGAATGTACCGCCATACAATACTGCTATCGTTTAAGTGACATTTCTTATATTTATAAACAGAGCAAGAATAATACGATCACTCTTCTAAAGGAAGAGAGAGAAACTAATCAAATACTCCATTAGACAGCTTCAGGGATTTCCTTTACCAGATGCGACACATACATCTTGCAGTAATACGCCCATGAATTTTCAATTTTATATCCGTACAAGTTTCACCTAGTGCGTCTTCAAAAACCATGCATATCCCACTACAAGCTCTATTATTGAGTAGCCCAATACATGGTACAGTTTCAGGAAAATGTACACTTGACCTAAATATACACGGTACATTATTCTTAACAAAGAATTGAGAATTAATAAATAAAGATATTATAAAAAAGGAAGCCAAAAAAGGAAAGAAAAAACGTCTGAATAAAAGATGTCTAAATTTGATTTCATGAAATTGGTAAACAAACTGTTATAAAAAGAAAAGATATCATGATGACATAACAATTATCATAAAAGAAAAATATCATAATGATATAGTCATTATCATTAAAAAATAAGTAATTTCTTATCACATTTAAACTTTAGAAACTAAATATTAAAACAATACCAATAATAATAGAAGAATAAACTATCATCATAATGTTATAATTAGCATAAAAAACCTAAATTATACAAAAAAAAAAAAAGTTTCTAAGAAACCTAAATCATACTTAAGAAACATGTTTATAAAAAACCTAAATCATACTAATAAACAATCACTATAATAAAAAACTAGTCATTAAGATAAAGATACAATAATGATAAACAAATAAGGAAAAAAATTTGAAACATAATGCGAAAAATGAATTTAAATATAGTAAAATGGTAAAACTGATACTACAAGCAATTATTTCTTTAAAAATAGACATTTACACAGTATTATCAAAAAACGGATATATTTTAATACATATATTAACACGGAATGCTAAAAATAGACTTTTATGCAATTATTTCTTTAATATTAAGTACATAATAAAGAAAATTACAAACGTTATTCGAAATGGGATTGTAGCATACAGGCCAATATTGAGATATATAGGTAAATAATTTGAAATAACAATTTAAGAAGAAATTGAATTTTAAAACTCCCTAATATACACCTAACTTTTTCTATCTAATTTTTCATCAAATTCAAACTTCAAATATCCATAACTTTTCAACAAGCGAAAGAAAACAAGATCCACATGGTATATTTTTTCAAAACATATTTCAAATTTTCACGCAATTTTTTATATCATAATTTATTTTCAATTTAAACTTCAATCAAACATGTATTTGAATTCCAACCTACAAAACTCCAATTTCAATCCTTATTTCAAACGGTTCCTAACTTATCTGTCACTAAATTCTCTACTTGATAGGTGTGAGAAACACTAAAAGTAATTTTATTAAGTGTAACCAAACTTTAAGTTTAGGCTTCTTAAGTATAGTAACGGCATGTGAGAAAGGAGTGAAAAAAAAAAATTTAAAAATTAAAGTAAATGACATTTTATAGGTCCCTATAAATTTTATAACAATTTTTAAAAAATGATAAGTTATAACATATATTTTTAATAAATCCTTAAATTTCATTGGATTTTCTGAAAAGTTTTGAATTTACAGTTAACTTTTAACAACATATTTATGTGTATAATTTCATCTTAAAAAGAGAAAAGAAAAAAACATATGAATTTTTTTAATATTATGTGATCATAAATTTGATTATGTTATTTATTATTATGTTAAAATTTTATGATATAATTTATTATTACTCTCTTAAAAAATTATGTTATTTTGCTCTTTCTCAAAAAAAAAAAGGGGGGGGGGGGGGGGGAGGTGTACATGATTTATAATCCAAGCGTATGTTCCTTTATTACTATTAACATGGCCCCATTACAACGGCAATATTCCAGTGCTTACATTCATCATGTCTGTATGCATTGTTACACTAGAAGAAGGGATGCGAGATGATTCAGGGTGTCAACAGGGAGCTGCCCTCCTTTATTAGCACAAACACACTGCCAGCATCTCCTCTCGAAATTCGAAGCTCTCCGTCGAGGTATGTGGTTAACAACCACGATTGCGCGTTGTTGTTTGAGATCGGGATCTTAAGTGGTGGTTGGCTGGAGATGGTCTTCACTACGGATGAAGCAGTGTCTTGGACGGAGGTGATCAAGCCCTTGAACGGTGTGAGATCAATCTTCTGTCCTAGAAATTCTACATTCTCCGGTATCTCTATCGAGTCTGTTAGCTGGGGAGTTCCAATGATACCCTCTTCGAACTTGATCTGAATGGAGCACGAAGAAAGGAGCAAGTTTAGACCCATCTCAAAACCTTCAAAAACTCTATGTTCGACAAAAACAACTTGTCTTTTTCAATAAAGGAACAATCTTTAAGAGGAACCAAACGAAAACTATAAGCTATAATATCCCATTTTAACTTGTATTCAGGGGCCGAGTTGTGTTATACCCACTCTTAGAATTAGTATCACGTGTAAATCCTTGCTAAAAACTCTATTCTTTTATCTAGAAGCTCATTGTTTGTATACTTACATAGAGTAATAAATTTTGAAAATGAAATCATCAGACATGACTCAATTTTAATAAACGCCCCCACAAAACTAGAAGGCTAACTCCGCCACGGGTTGTATTGGAAACAAATTCAAAAATAAATTGTTTGATCCCAAAACACACTTTCACAGTTCTAAGAGAACTCATCCATGCCCGGAGTGATCAATTACTTGGTCATGGTCTAGGAGCAAAAAGAACTAATGAATGAGAAAGACACAGGTATAGCAAAGGAAACAAACCTGCACACGTTTGGGGCTTCGGACTTCGAATTTAGCATTGGTAGTAATGGAAGTTGTAGCCAATGGACCGCCAAACTGGACCGAGTTCTGCACCGTGAAATTCTCGGCATCAATTGTTTGTGATATCTCCTCTACCTTTACTAGTGGCAGCCTACCCCTTGACAACAATGTTAACACACCAGGAAATGATGTGTATCTGCAGCAACACACAACCAATAAGTCATTCCGAACATATTCTAGCATCCAAACAGGAAAAAGCAGAGTGTTTTTCATTATAAACAGAATTATAATCTCTGTTCTGTTTCAATTATCAACATCAGACACTATCCCTTTCTTAGCCACTCATACATTTACATCATAATTGGATGCCGTAATTATAGAACTTTCAATTCCTGTTTGGTTGCAATTCGTGACAACTACCCTTATCAAACATAATTAATCAATAAATTTTAAGCTTAGTACTAAACCAAAACCCAATTCCAACAAAAAGGAAAGAAAAGAAAGGAAAGAACAACTTACGCAAGAATCCATTTTCCATTGAGGAGACTCAAGGCCTCGGTCGGAGCCGGGTTCGGATTCTTGGCCTCCAACTGCGTAATCAGCTCCACAATCTCGGCCCGAGTCTCGCTCGAGGCGTTGAGCCCACGATCGGTCCCGTAGAACGAGTCCACCAGCGCCTTCTTAAGCCTAGATATCTCCGCCGCCTCCACGGGCTTCTCCTCCTCCTCCTCCTCCTTCGCCACCGCCACCGCCACCGCGGAGTCCTCTCCGCTAGCAGCCGGCTCCGGGCCCCACTCATCCTCGTCCGCGACCCGGACCCGAGACACCGGTCTCGCCCGAGCCAATTCTCGGGCAGAAAGTTTGGGACCCTCGGTGAATCTTGAGGAGATTCCGACCGAATTCGGAAGTAGCGCGGCCTTCGATTGGTGCCGAGGCGGTACCACGGAGAAGCTCTTGCATGGGAATTGGTTTAGCTGAGAGACGAACGCCATTTCTAAGGTTTCGAAGGTTTTGTGAGCAGAGAGATGATCGAAAAATATAATCAGAGCCTGGCGATGACATTTTATAAGTTGAGAAGGAGAATGGTCTACGGAAGTTACGAAAAGACGGTTTTGGCCCTATAATTTGTGATTTTGATTGAATTGGTGAGGGTAGAGAAGGGTTTTTACTTTGATTAGCATGTAAGAAATGATATGTAATTGACCACGATTTGACACGTGGATGGGTTTTTGACGGGTGTATGAGAACTACTGGAAGTAATAAGAAGGAAGCTCAGAACGGGAAGTGAATGTGATTCGAGGCACAAAAAGGATTTTTCTAGTTCTATGTGATTAAATATGATTTTCAATTCATATTCAAAAAATAATAATAATAATAATAGAACTCTAGAATCTTCTTGATTTCGGTGTTTTTCGCCTGTTGGTGTGGAATGAGCGTTTCCATTGGCTGCACAAAATATCTTACACTTGCTGATAAGTGACAAGTGGTTGTTCTATTCTATTTTTTGTTTTCTAATTTTGACTTTGTTTGGTTGGTTGGTTCAATCCTACCCAATTCAATTTTTTTTTTTTTTTTGTCTTTTTTTCAAAAAGTTTTTATCTTTTTTCTAAAAGTTTTTTATCTTTTTTAAAAATTTTAAAAAATTTACTATTACAATTAAAATGTTTCAACTCAAATTAACCAACCAAACACTCTCTTTATGTTTAAGAAAAAATCCGTCTCTCATGAGGGTTACCAATATTAACATTTTTTATTAAGAAGTATAAGGGACAGTGATTCTAATTTTCATTTTTGAGTTCCTAACAAATGTTACTTATGTATTATCAGTTTTTTATTAATAAGTGTTTTAAGTATTGTCATATTAATTGATTATATTTATCAATAAAAATATGATATACGAGTTAGTATTCAAAAAATTAAAATTGAAATTGATATCTCTAACGTTATTCTTTCTTATTAGACATTATCAAAAAGATTCTTAAGACGTTGACATGAATATTTGTTGAAGGCTTTATGGATAAATCCTACCTCTTCACGACCACCTTGGTCCCACCAAATATGATACCGAGAATGAAACATGGAGTATGATCCTAAACACTCTGTATCGAATCCTAGGGGATGAGAAACAAGCCTTCAACTCTTTTTTTCTTACGTGAGGCCGTTGAATGTTTGCATGTTTGTTATGGGCCTTACACAGGAGAAGCCCAGGAGGAGAAACCAAAAAAATCCAACAAATTTTTTCTTGCCAAAATAAAGAAGTAAATAACAAAAATGCCCCAAGAAGAGATTCTAATACAAAACAAAACAAGATGAACTTTTAATCTGACAAAACCTACTACTAATTGAAAAACAAAACAACACCGGCATCTTCCCATTACCAACCCAAAAAAATATGTATATATGTATATATATTCGCTTAAAGAATAAATTAAAAAAAGGTTATTATGCGAATAGCCAGGACGAGGTTTGTCCTCAAAAAACGTCAAACATCCCTCTCCTTATTAATTTATCAAATAACGGAATCTTCCTTTGTTTATACGAATTCTACAGTGAACGTAAATAAACAATTGCGTGAAAATAATGAACAAAATAGAAAAATTAAATAAAATTTCAATAGTTGAATCTTGTATTCCACGGGTCCATCTAATAATTTTGTTTTCTAGCACTTAAAATGAGAAACTTCAATGTCAACGAGTGGACTAGGGCCAGTTTGATCATTGGGAGGAAAGAAATTAGAAACGAAATCACTTAGGTCAGGAAAATAAAGATAAAAAAGAATACCTTTCTCTTTTATTGTGTATTCTATAAATTCTCTCCTTCTTACAATCTCTTCGAATTTAGAGATAACGGAAAGATTAAGATTATAGTTATTTTCTCGTGTGAATCCCTTATTCTTTTTTCTCTTACAAAACAATTATATATGTATATATATATCTCAAAATCTATCATTAATTCCCTCATTCATATATTTTCTTCCATTTTTCTTTCTTACAGAATAAGCTCTTAATCTGTATTACATCAAAAGCCTCGTCATTGGATAAGTACTAAACCCTGTTGATCCACAAGCACTAATCATTCAATGAGAAAACAATACCAAGGCTAATGTTATTAATTATTAAAAGAAAAACGAGTTCGTTAACTGAACACTGACCATTCAATCAAATTCGTTAGTTGGAAGCATTAGAATTTAATAATTAGCGATGATCCTGGTTTGGTGATTCTGGTGATGATGGCTTTGGCATGCATAATTAACGTGCTTTTTTTTTTTTCTTTTTTTTAAATATTTATTTGGACCCCTCCAAAAAAAATAATAATAAATAAAAAATTCAACTTTTATAATCTATTTGATAAGCAAAGTTGATCAATCATTTTGGCTTTTCAAACAAAAGCGAACCTTTTGTATTCATGCAGTTTTCGCATTATGCAAACGAAATTTTTTTCCTTTTTAGCGCAATTAGTGCATCAATTATGTTTGGTTTTTCTAGGAGTGCATCATTACACTAGGAAAAATATGACTAACAAACACAAAACCAGGTCTTGTTTGAATTTTTGAGATAGAAATTTATGAGCTGGGGTTGAACTTTCCATAATAAACAGTGGCATATTTATTTGTTTGTTAATCATCTATGGAGTTTTTTTTTTTTTTTTTTTTTTAATATCCTTTCCCTTTTTTCCCCCCTGTAATGGTGTGGTTACCTACTGTGGTTTACACCCCAAAACGTGGAGAAAGAGTTGGTATGTTACCAACTCAGTTTGTCCCCTTGGAGACAAAATCTCCGTTTAGATTTTTTTTTTTTTTTTTTCCAACTTTATACAAGTTTAGGCTACCACGTTTCCCCCTAGAACATACTATTCACTACATTTTAAAAAAACGGTGTAATACTATCAACTAATAGTTGGTTTTACCTGCGATAAATGTTCAATATTTTGATGTTTCCTAGTTTTCTTTTCTCTATAGGAGCTTTGAGAATTTAATATTTCAAAAATTTTCCACTTTAATGATACCATAATATATAGTTGAACTTTACAACATTACAGTCTCAGGAGAATTATTATGGTGGAGTCAAGTCATGTAAAATTATTGTTAAAACATGTCTACAACTATTTATATGATATAATTTTAAATAGCTTTAATCAAAATCTAAAACTATCTAACAAGAATATTCTAAAAGTTTAGAGCTGAATCTTACAAATAAGTTACCCCAGAATTTACCTAATTTTTATAATTATTTCATTTTTAAATTATGTAGTAGATCAAGGGGAAAACTACGTGTAGGTTTTGGGTTGTCAATTTCACTTTTTTTTAATATCATTTTAATTAAATTTTGATCAAATTTTAATTTTTATTGCAAAACTTTATTTAAAAAGATAAGATGTTACGCCCTTGTTTGACACTCTATTTTAACTGTTTTTTTTTCATAATATGTTCACGAAATTCGAATTGATCCAAATAGATAAGCAAACTTTTAAAATTTTCCAATTGTGTAAAGAAAACTCCTTTACTCCCACACCGGCATGAATGTGCTTGCACTGGTATTGGTACGTGCCACTTGGCAAAACCTCGGTTAACGTGCCGGCTTCAACGGCTTTTGACTTAGCTTCTTATTGGCCGGCGAACTGTAACGACAATCCTCAAAGTCATGTCTTTAAAGTCAAAACTATTGTTTTGATTCCTGTATTAAATAAAACAAACTATATTGATAACGCCACGCAACAGAAAAATAATAATAAGGAAAAGCCATTTAATTAGAGCCATATTTCCATTAGTTAAATATATCCCAACTTCGAAATCAAGAATAAAAACCAAAAAATAAGCTCTCAAGCAAGAAAAGAAAGAAAGCAGACACCGTATAAGCTGTAAAGTAGCCCCCCCCAAAATTTTCCTCTTCTATTTTGTTTTCTTTCTCTCCTTCCATTTTGTCCTTTTCTTTTCCTCTCTTTCCTCAGTCTCAGAAAATTCCTCCTTTTTTTTTTTTTCCGGTGACGATGACCGAGATCAGCTGGCCATTAGCTCACAAACCCAGTATTTAATATTCATTCTCTCTCTCTCTCTAACTATGAAGCTCTGCTCACATTTTGAGCCCATATTTCTGTCCCTTTCTCTTCTAGCGAATTAATAAAGAGGTGGGAGGTTTTTTTCTCATTTTTGAAGAAACTCACGGGTTTTCCATGAATAATACGGTACCTCTATTTTTCCCTCCGATCCAAACTTGTAGGTTTTGATCTATATATATATATATATGTATATTTATATGTAGGTGTGGTTGTGTATTGGTGTTGATCTTTTGTATTTTCTTGGTATTTTCTGGGCTGGGTGTGAAGGAGAGAGAATGAGTCAACTCGGTGTAATATTGCAGGAATCGGTGAGCAGAGAAAGAGAAGCGAGAACGATTCTGTGTTTTTGAGGGAACAAATGGACGTCGTGGATGGAGAGAGAGGTAGGAAGAGGACTCTGAAAGAACGGCTGGGATTGAAAGGGATGGGTTGCTGTGGGGCCACCTGGGGTTTCAGGCCCACGGCGTTAAGCGTCCGACACCACGACGACGACGAAGAGGAAGAACGACAACGACAGCAGCCTACAAGAAGAAGAAGAAGAAGAAGAGCGGAGTTCGGATCCGACGGTGAACGACCAGGATCCGATATGCTCGGATCCGGATCCTCCTCCTCCGAGCATGAATCTGGCGGCGGCTTTGGCGGCGGAGAGGCAATTGCGGGCGTCAAACGACAACGAGAGGGAGACAAACGGCGGCGAAACGACAGGAAGTAGAACAAGGGGAAGTACGGCGCCGGGGACGCCTATGAGGGTGTCGTTGATGAGATTGCTGGAGGAAACGGACGGTCGAGATGCTGCGACGAGGACGGAGAGTGGGTGTGGAGGAGGAGGAGAAGTGGGAAGTGATTCAGTGTGCTGCGTGTGCATGGGAAGGAAGAAAGGAGCGGCATTCATACCATGTGGGCACACCTTTTGCAGAGTGTGTTCGAGGGAGCTGTGGTTGAATCGAGGCTCCTGTCCCCTCTGCAACCGTCCGATCCTCGAGATCCTCGACATTTTCTAAGATTTAATCATGATGACGAATGATGCTGATGATGCCTCGGCTTGCGAGGCCAAACTGTCATTTGGAGGAAGCACCACAGCGGATCATTGAATATTGTTTGGTTATGGAATCTGAGTTTTCATGTAAGAAAATCTTCAATTTGTTTTTTTTTTTTTTTTTTTTTTTTTTTTCAATTATGTAAAATACGATTTTCATGATTTTTATTTTTATGTTTTTTGAACTTGGAGGGGGGGGGGTTTTCATGAATTTTTTTATGTACCATCTACTTGAATATTTTTCATTATTGCTTTGTTCTTTTTTTTTTTTTTTAATTTATTTTTGTTGAACTTGCGCAGGAGCACAAAGTCCATGTACTCACCAAGGAGGGTCACTTTTTCAGCATTTTGCAGTATATGCATATGCATTCTTGTTAGGTGTCATAAATTCAAACAGATAATGACAAAGTCTTTATCTATTTATTTATTTATTTATTTATTTTTGTTTTTGGTCTTCTCATTTCAGCTACAAAAAATTGAGTTCTTGAAAAGTTCTTAAATCAATGGTACTGAGAGTATTTTTATATCATACACTGAATTAGATATAATGTGAATATTCATAATTATAATTATTAAAAATAAATTTTAAAAACATCAACTTTAATATCAATTTGTAAATATCAACTTATGTAGTATAAGAGTTATCATTTTTTTACGAGTAAATATTTTAAATATTATTCATATCAATTGATTGCATTTATCAATGATACATATTTTCTCTTTTCCATTTTCATTTCTATAGGCTTATAACTTACCACATATTTTCATAAAATATATCCAAACATAATTTCATTTTTTCTTATATTAAAATCAATATCTCTAAAAATGCAATTAAGCACAACTTTTAAAAACAGTCTCAATATCATTCCTAAAAATTCTCATCATATTCTCATTTTTTTTTTAAATAAAATCATTTAAACGCTACTGCACTTAGGGTGCATTTTGTGCATTCGGTTGGAAATGAAATTTTTAGGTTATAGTTGACTTTTTAAAAATAATTATAATTTTTATTAATTTTTAAAAATAGACAAAAATTGATATGAAAATTTTAAGTCTAAACCTGATGTATTAAACACAACTAGTTTGAGATGTTTAAATTTTCAAAAACTAATTAAAATTTTTTTAATTGATTTTTAGGAGGGGAAAAAAAAAAAAAAAAATATATATATATATATATATATAAAGGTAAGTTTGTAAAAGTTTGGTTTTAAGCTGGTATTCCAAACGAAATATTAAGGGGGTGTTTGGTAAACATTCTAACTCAAACTCATTTCAAACTTTTTCTTTCTTCTTTTTTTTTTTTTTTTTTTTTGTCTTTTCTTAAAAATTTACTATTAATCTTTCTTTCTTTTTGAAATAGGCCTAGCCCGACCGAAAGTGGTTTTTCTAAACTGACCCTTTTACTGACAAAATGTAGAATTTTGAATCTGCCCATTGTTAGTTGGTTTGGACTCTTGGGCTGGTACTCATCTCTCTTGAAACTCTCTCATTTTGCTTTTTCAGTGGGAGGTGCAGATCTTATATAGCCAAATTTGGGCTTCATTATTGATTCTTTTGGACAAGTTGAAGTTAGGCCTCTATGGTTGGATAGAACCACATTTCTAACGGAAATTATGATAAATAATATTTTTACGAAATTAGAAAATAAATAAATAGAAAGATTTTAACATATTTAAAGTAAATAATAGTGAATAGAAAATTGACTAAATAAATAATTTACTTTAGTAAATTTTACTACTATTTACCTCAAATATTTTTAAAATTACTATTTACTTTTATCTCTCTCTTTATTTCTAAATAGATTCATAAAAGCTAGAGTTGGGCTCACCCTTGGTTGATGGACAACCCAGATATTTTTCTCAAGAAAATCTAGAGGAATGCCCCTCACTAGAGGGATATAAAATTAAACTATATATCAACTTATTAATAAGAAACTAAAGAAATAAGTTAATTAGAGAAGCATATTTTCTAACTAAGTTGCATTATTGCTTTGAGATATTCTATAGTTGGCATACACTTTGTAATCAGGTTGAAAGATTCAGGTGATAATTAAAATATTAATATTACGCCAACTTGTCCTCAGACCAAATATAGAATCTTCCTTTCGGATATATATTCTTTTCGTTAGACCCAGTTATGAGTTATAGCTCTTATTTACTTGACACTTGTAAGAAGCACCGAACTGCCGAATAGGAATTTGTCATATATATATATATATATATATGCATCTATATGTTCCTTAGTAGAAGTGGGCATATATATATATCATGGATAAGAATGAACAAATGGATCATGACAAAGAAACTTATAAAGTGATCATCAATGGGGCAAGTTATTCATATCAAAAAGCAGGAAAAGAAAAAGCATATGATTCCGAGAGCCCTTAATTTGGCGGTCTCATTTGTGATATTGATGTTTTATTGTTGCATGCAAGGTATTTCAATCGACAATATACATATATATGTATATCTATATAGTTAGTCTTATGTCCGACAATTTGTACAATGATATTTATAACTTTTTTGTTTTTAGATTAATGTAATTATAAGTTGATTGTAATATAATTTATATATATATATATGTCACTTTGTACTAATAACTCCAAGTAGTATCATAATATATATAAATTTATAGAAAATTATGTGTAAATCAATTAATTACGTGCATATAAATAAAAAGTTATATCAATCAATCGAATCTGCATAGGTACTTATCCGTATAAATGTATATATATAAAAGAAAAGCTTCTTGATCCGTAGCTGGGAGTTAGTGGAGTACTGTTCAGCAACATGCATAATCACTAAAAAAACTTTTGGCAAAGCCTCTTTTGTGCTGTTTGTTCCAATCATGTGGTCTCGGCAGCAGCGAGACCTAAGTATATATAATTGTACTCTTTGCTCAATTTTTGCCAATCTCTTTCTACTTTTTTTTGATGTTGATTTGACGAAGACCTTGAACTCGGTTTTGTTCCTCTCTCTCTCTTTTTAATTTAAATTCAATTTCCTCAAAATTACTAATTTCTATCCATTAATAGTCCTAAAAAGATAAATAGAGGCTGTGAGAATATGGGAAAAGACTGGTCTATGGACGACGGAGGCCGACATAAAGGACAAGAGTCAATTTAAGCATAAGCGCATGCATTAATTCTAGCTTTAATTTGTACTTGATAATGAACCAATCATTGACCTCTGATAAACTAATTAATGATACCTAATAATTATTAGGACACATCATTAACATTAATCAGGTAATCATGCACATTAATTATTAGTTTCTTTTTTATCACGCATATATCTATCACGAACCATATATAGCAACATATACAATCCATATATCTAGAGATAGAGATAGAATTTTGTGTAGAAAGTGTTCATTTCTTAATTGAACTCTCCGTGGAGGGCCACAAGGTTTTTTTTTTTTTTTTTTAATATTAAAAAATTTTCTCTAATCTCACACTAATATTTTTTAAGTGAATTATGTCGTGGAGCATGAAAAGATTTGTGTGATCATAAAAGATCGATATTTTAAATCGATAAACTACATCAAAATCATATAGTACTTCAATAAAATTAGATTGAGAAATCTATCGGTTCATAACTGTTGTTTATATATATATATATATAAATATTTATACCGTAACATGTTATATGCTCTTCTTATCTTGTGGATGTGTTTGATTGAGCAAAGTTAAAGGGGAAAAAAAATAGCTTTAGGTTCATTATATACAAAAGAAGACAAGCTTGGTTGACGTGTGAAGTCCAGTCTCCCATAAGATAGCACGCCGGTTATGTCCCACGTAAATCTTTTTTATATCCATTCTCAATATTCATATATAGGAATGAAACTTTCAAGCAAAAAAAAAAAAAAATATATATATATATATATATATATACACGGTTGATCAAGGCATATATATATATATATATATATATATATATAGGAATGAAAACCGGCTAAACCACACGGACACTACTAACCACCACAGGACACAGGTTGATTCAAGGCAAAAACTAAAGGTGCGGGTGGGTGGATGTGGTCCACATGACCTAAAGTTGTGGAAAAGAATACTTCACGTCAAAAAGGATCCCTATATATCCGTTTGATTGACATATGACCATACCTTCATGTGGGATCTTTTCATAGTAAGCCGTCTAAGAAGTGGTTCAATAATGTTATATATATATATATATATATATATATATAAGAGTTTTCAATTGTTTTCATATTTACAGATAAAATTATAAAAAGAAGTGTATGTCTTAATTACATTTGATGATGTGATATTTTAAATAACTTGTTATAGTAAATTAAAGACTGGATTATCTTAAGCATTAATTAAAAATATTTCTCTTTTTTTTAGGTGGATAATAAATATCAAAACTAATTACTCAATTACTATTCATTTATACTAGGATGAGGAAAAAATTATCGTGATTGACATATTAGTGTTGTTTTCTTCTTTCGGTATCAATTATTCCTTTCAATTTCCCTTCTCATTTTTTGCTTACTGTGTTTTTTTTCTTTTCTACTAATTTTAATTTTAAAAAAAACACGTTGAAAATTTAATTAGATCATCATAACATCATGCTTTTTACAGAAAAATAATTTCTTTTTTTTTTTGTAAAATAGAAAATTATTTTCTTACTTGGCTTCCGTATAGCATTTCTAAGGGGGAAAAAAGTTCTTTCCTAAAGGAAAAAAGAAAAGGCAAATAATATATAATAATCAATAAGTTGAGAACAAGCGTTCCCAAAAAATAAGAGAGAGAGAGAGAGACAGACAGACACCGAGGATAGACATAGATAAATAAGGGAGGAAAGGGGGCATTTGCAGGAATAAAAAAACGAAAAACAATAAATATATATTGAGGTTTGGATTTCGAACGAGAAAAGCTTGTGAAAAATGACATTATTTAAAGTTGATCAAAGCATATAATTGTAAGAGTATTGGGCTGCTTAAACTTTTCCCATTTAAGTTGAAAAAAAAAAATCCTAAATGAATGTTAGGAATGAGATTAAAAAATAGGGAAATGTTTATTTAAATTTCATTTGAATAGAAAAAAAGTGTTTAAAAAATCATGTTAATAGGTTTAGAACTAGTTGCCTATTTAAAATCACATTGATGGCATCTCTAACTTCAATATGCTCATTAATTATCATAAATTCATTTGACTAACTACCTAATTCATTACAATCGCTTGATCTATATCACACAGCTAAAATAACAGTAACCATGAGTGGGTAAATATTAGAATAACCATTGAAATCACATCCATATATATGTATATATATATCATATGAGAGTCTTTAATGTAAGATATCTTATTTTATATTATCAATAAAAATTATTATTTTAATCATTAGTTTATTTTTTCTGCGGTTTTATCATAAGATTAAAAAACAGTTTCAATTGATAATCGAAATAGAAGATTGAACAAACACTCTACATTACATGATTTGAGGGCAATATATATAGTTTATACTTGCAAAGTAATTATAATGCCACGCTTCAAGGTAGGGATTTGAGAGTACATTTACCAAGAATCTATTGAAAGATTTCATAATCATGTCCAACCTTGTATTTTATATATATGTCTCTACTTCTTATGGAAACTCGGTAATAAACATGTGATTTTGATTTTTTTTTTTTCTATATTTAATTAGCATTACTTTTTTGGATAAAAAGTTTTGGTTCTCTCGTTTTGGCCATACTAATTTATTGCACTTGCAGATACTAATCCTTCAGCCGCCGGGAATTTAGCTAGGCATATATTTCTTTTATTTTATTTTTTTTCCATTTTCTTTTCAATATCCAAATCTTACTTGATTTTTGTTCAAAGTATCTACATTATTTTATTTTATTTTATTTTTGAAATGGTATATGTTTCTCTTAACAATAATGTACCTTTATTCTTTCATTGGTAAACCATATTGGCAAACTTATGTTTAGATGCTCCTTCAGTGCTTACACTAAGACACCCTTTAATTCGTTTAAAAAGAAAAAAGAAAAAATAAATTACACTATTCAATTACACAATCAAGAGAAAATATGTCTCTACCTATTGCATTAAGTCTGACAATCAAACAAGTCTGATTGTAATTTTAAATATAATCTTATAATTATTAATTGACTTACATGCTATTTACTATTGAGTAATTGGCTCAAATCGTCCTTAAATTTTTTACAAAGTAATGGTTTGATCCTGTTTTATTTTTTTTTAGCCGAAATAACCCTGAACTCTTAAAATCTTAGCCATTATAGTTCTTTCCATTCAAAATCATTAAAATTCTAACGGAATCTTAATCAAATAATAGTTTTGTAGTAAAAATACCAAAATACCACATAATTTTCTATCTCCTTACTTATTTACCCTCTTCTTCAATTTTTCTTTGTTTCTTTTTTTTTTTTCTTTTTTTTTTTTCCTCTAACCATAAAACACCCAAACCTCTAGGCAGGCAAACAAGAACCTAGACAAGCAAAGAGGGAGGGAGCTGCCGGAGAGGGAGGGGAGAAAAAGGGAGTACTTGCCAGAAGGGAGTGAGAAGGAATCGGCGAATGGTGAAGGGAGAGAAAGGGAGTCACCAAAGGGGAGGGGAGAGAGAGAGAGAGAGAAAAGAGAGAGAGAGAGATTCATCGCTGGTGATAAGCCTCATCCACCCCTCACTAGATCCATATGGCCCTTTCCCCCTGCCTCAGCCAACTGGCCAGCTGCGCAGAAACCAGTGATGAGCCCTTCAACAAAAGAAAAAAACTTCCAATCTGGCCCCTTCTTCCAAACCTCAATCCAGCCCCCTTCCCCGAAACAAAACTCCAATCCAGGTTGCCGCCCTTTTTTCAGATCCGAACCCAAAGCCAAGCGTCACCACCCCCCCTCAAACTCCAATCTGATCTGAGTTGCCCCTCTTCCCTCTAAATCCGAACCCAAAACCAAGTGCCGACACACAACCCCCCCTAAAAAAAAAACTCTAATCAAATCTGGTTTGTCCCTCCCTCTGAATCCGAACCCAAAACCAAGTGTTGCCCTCCCCCCCCCCCAGCCTAAGCACTCTGATTTGGGTCCTCCCTCTACCGCTGCCGAGCTTGGGCCCCAACCCCCCAAACCGAACCACGTCCCTACCCCCCAATCCACAGATCTAAGAAATGAGAAAAGATAGAGAGAAGGGGGGTGGGAGGAAAAAGAGAAAAGAGTGATGAATTTTAGTTTTTTTTTTATTTTTATTAAATTAATTATTATTATTAAATTACTAAAATACCCTCTCAAATAACTCATTTTGTTAGAAATTTAATAGTTTTGGACGGAAAGGATCATAATGGCCAATATTTTAAGAGTTCATGATTATTTCAATCCCAAAAAAAATAAAACATAAACCAAACCATCACCCTGTCAAGAATTTAGAGACTCTTTTTGCCAATTTCTCTTTTCTATTTATAGTCTTGTAGCTAGCATGATAATATTTAGAATTATTAATACAAATGACAAGTAGTACTAAAAAAATGTTATACTTGAATTAACTAGATGTTACAATAATGTAAAGAAAAATGTTGAAAGTGTCGTTTTATAAAGTAACCTTCTTTTTGGTAAACAATTGTGCTAATATCATATTTATAAAATAAAAAGTTGAAAAAAAAGTTTTTTTAAAAAAATTTCCCCTCTACCGCCCCCACCCACCCCGCCACCTCTTCTTTTATGATCATTATTGTAATCATGTGGTCCTAGGTAGTCATTAGTTCATTATTAGGCAAAGAAATGAGGGTGATACTAGCCATTTTGTAGTAAACGCAAAAGGTCTAATTTATGACTAAAAGTACTTTGTTTGGTGCGGAAGGGCAAATTTTCCATTTGAAAGGAATCATATGCCCAAACCAGATTCAATTATTCTACAAGTTTATTCTCCAAGCAATAATGGTCTTTTGACGGTAATTTTATTATTACTTTTCTTCTCCTTTGCTCAAGATCCTTTTTTGTAATATATATAAATTGACTCGGTAAGTTAAAAAAATTATACACATATACGATATATTTTATAAATACATAATTATTCCATCTTCCCTAGCGCTAAAATTTCACTTTCCAATGATAATATGTACAACGGGCATTAAAAATTAATTCAAATAAACAACATCGATCCACGAACCAACCTCATCATATTCATATGCATAAAGAGAGAGCAAATTAATTCAATTGCTAATTAGATATTTGCATTTATAAGAACTATATATGCAGTGAAACAATATCCCGCCAAATATTCCTTATCAAGCTTCTTCTTCTTCTACTTTTTTTTTTTTTTGGGGCTAAATTCATAATTCCATTAAGTCTAAAGAGCAATATTGTTTAAGAATTAACAGTGATACATAGCGTTTCAATCTTAATAAAAAAACAAACAAACAAACAAACAAAGAATGATAGCGTTTAAAATTAGTTAAGGTAAGAGCTGGTTTTGGTTGAATATTTTACGGCAATCGTACTAAACAATTGAAGTGAAGTGAAAACGAGAGAAAGATGACGAGATGGAGTTTATATTACCTATATGTCAAATATTTATCAGTGAGAGTGATGAATGTACATCCAAGTATGATGACAAGGTAAATATCATCTATCGAACAATTTCTTTACCATCGAGGGATCTGGATTCAGAGATATGTTTGATTGTTTTCCTTGATATTTGTATTTGAATCAACCCAATCACGATGATCATAATAGATATACTTGTGATCATCATATACCACTTATAGATATACCCAATCGTTAGAATTGTTAAAAGTGGTATACGATCCTAGTCTGTCCTTATAATCTTTTTTAAAGCATACAAAATTCTCATAAATATTTTCATTTGCTAGTATAATTATGTGTTTGTAAACATTATATAATGTTTTGCCTACAAATTAATGTGTAATTAGTGAAACGCAAATCCAATAAAAATAAGTTATCTGTTGTGTGATATGTTCGAAAACAGACATACCATGTACACGTAATATTCTACATGTATATATAAGAAATATTACATGTATATATTAGCAAATAGAACCAAATTTATAGGACTTAGAGAGAATATGGTATGTCGTATACTAATTAATTAATTATAGGTATAAGTGAAGTAACGATGTCCCTCTTCTCTCTCTCTCTCTCTCTCTCTCTTTTTCCGGGTTTTATAATTCTAAAATTTCAGCCGTCTTTTATCAAGAAAAACCAATATCCAAAAGAAAAACGACAAGAACGTGATAAGCAACGGATTTTCAATAATGGCGAGTTTATAAAATTAGAAAATATGGATTAACGTACGAATTTGAAAATTTCCTCTCAAGGAGAAATTTTCGTTGAAAAAAAAAAGAAGAAGAAATCATAAATACAAAATGGAACACGTAAAGTTGGAGAAAAAGAAATTAGTTCATAGAATTTGGAACGTGATCCAAAACCAAACAAAGCCAAAGATGGGTCATCGTCCATTTGGGCATGTGATTTGCTCTATCATGAGAGGGGCGGAAAAGCTCCCAAAAGCTCTTGGGGAGCAGACTCATTGCGTGGGAGAAGGGTTTTTTTAATTATTTTTTATTTTTTCTTTTCTTCTTTCGCAAAACACAAAGTAGTCAACATATCAATTTACACGTTTGTGAATTTTGAGTAATCATTAACAACATTAATTTGATCATCTAAATAAAAGTAAAATTACCCACTAATCAAAAAAGATTAAAGTATATCACAAAAGTTTGATGTGTTTCTAGTATATGCATGTAATTTTACTATACATAGTGTTTTTCCCGTTTGGCCTAACTGTAACTTGTACAACATTTGGCTGTTAATTGTGCTCCACGAGTAAATTGCAAATTTCATTTGAATCTACAAAATCAACAGACAAATTTAATTCTTTCAACTGTGACGTGGCAAATTATAATATATCTTACTAGAACCCTTCCCCCCCTTTTCCCCTTACTTATTAGTAGTCTTAAACTTGATTTTTGTATTCTAAAATGCCTAACTTCTAGTCTTATATGTAAGCTCTGACGACATGTCAAAGATGAACCGTGACATTATTAATCACGACCAAAAATGGGAAAGTTCCACTACCAAAAACCATGGAATTATGTTTTGTTTTTTCTTCTTATTTTTTCAAAACATTCCTTTGAAAAAAAAAAAAAAAAATTAAACAATAAGCAATTAATAAATCAAACATATATAAGTATATATACATATACACATATATATACATATACGTAGGGGGTTTGGTGGGGCTAGATTACAAAGCGAACATTGCATGAGCCAAAAAGACCGAAAGTAGAAGAGTTTAGGGTAACTTTTTTTTTTCTTCTGAGTTATTTGGTCAGAGGTTGAAAATTAAAAGATGGAGAGGGTAAGTTTTGTCAGCTCAGAATTCCATAGCTTTCTGTTGGCTGAAATTAATTAATTATTAGCCCGTTGTTTCTTTTACAAGAAGAAGATGATTTATTAAATATAATTAACCAAATCTATGCTCCTCAAAAAAAAAAAAATTATATATATATAAACAAAGTCTCACACACTCTGAATACTGGAAGACTGCAAGTGCATGGTAAATTGGTAATTCACGCAACTGAAAATATTGTAGCCCAATTTGCTTGTAAATAATCCAAATTAATGACATATTTGAGTGTTATGGATATTGGTGAGTCCAAAGCATTCAGTCCAGTTTGCTTGTAAATCTTAATGACACATTTTTATTGCAATATCATTCCACTTAAATAAATATTACAATTGATATTGTGAAAAAAAAAAAAAAAAAACCCCAAGATCTATATCACAAATGATCATTACAATCAATATAACAATTAAATCATTGTTTCTACTAAAAATTCTATCGAGGGTTTTTTCATGCACTCTTTCCAATGGACGCGTGTGTATGTAAGTCTGTAAATGAGACAAAATCGAGCTCCACAATAAATAGATCTTTCAATATAAGCTCTTTTAATTTATACGATATAACGAATTTATTGTCAAACCTAAAATCTCTGTACTTAAAAGTGCAAAGAACGTATTTGAATGCTATAATATTCGTGAGTCCAAAATGTGGTGCAATTTGCTTGTAAATCCTAATGGCATATTGGACTGTAAATCCTTATTTGATTATTATTAACATTATAGAACTATCATTAATAATTAATCAATCAAATGTCAATTTGTTAGCTAGCGTTATATAGATATCTACATTTTTTTATTTTTATAGAGTATTTAGCATACACATTCCCTAAATTTATTACTTTTTAATAACTCCTATAAACTTGTTAAATTATTACAATGTACTCCATATAACTTAATTTTATGTTAAATTAGTCATAAAAACCCTACGTACGACTAATGTGAAGGTAGAAAATCTCATTTCCAACGAAAAAATTTCCAAACCTAATACAGACCCTAATAAAAATCTTCCAAATATAAGTCTTCAATTTAATGTAAAATTAGCTAAATGTGGTCTATTGCAACAATTTATAAAATTCAAGGGATAAGTTGGCATTGAAAATTTTTAAGAGGCAAGTTGTCAAAAGGTGATAAATTTGAAAAATATCGCTAAATACGCTAATTTTATATGATAATTTCTGACTAGTTGAAAAATATAACTTTTCATGACTATAGTACTCGCTACTAAGTGTTCCCAACATATTTTTGTTGTGAAAAATATCTCTGATCGTATTGGAGGAAAGGTGTTAATTATAAAGATAATTTTGTTTTGTCTTTAGCACGAATCGCCGTGCATATTCTTTAATTATTTTCTTTATTTTCCAATCTTTCAATCAGCCTGATCTGCTTTTGAGATTTGGTTTGTCTTATACGAAGGAAGATGCGATTCTTAACATGAAAATCTTTCACTTAACTTCAGAGGTCATGTCCTCTTTAAAAGTGCTCGAATTATTTGGTAAAACTTCTTTCTATTCTCCATATTATGAGATCTGCGTAAACTTCCCTTACCCCGTCAATGCATGCAAAATTCAGGCACTAAAATCCCTCTTTATGATATTCAGGTCCCACGCGTTTTATTCTTTCTAATTAAATTATATTTTCACTTCTTAATTACCTAAACTTTGTCCCTTTTTATCCATTTCCTTTCGTGGCACGCTTACTTTAAACTTGTTTTGTTTCAATTTTTTTTTTCTTTTTTCTTTCTCTTTTCTCTCGAGGAAAATCATATATATATACTAGTAGAAAGAATAAAAATTTTAAACGTCAAATTTCTATCAAGTTATGCTGAATTAGTATACATTATTCTTAGCCAAGTAATAAACAATATTTTAGATTTATAATTTGAAGGTTCATATTGTGGTTTACCAGCATCTAGTTGTTGTTTAGAATTATATATTATATTAAGAGAAACAAAGTCATAAAAGAAAATAAACAAGCATGAACATGTAAGATTTGTATAAGTTCGTTTCAATATGAGACAACGTCATGTTTCAGTCAACGCACTAAACCATTATATAATTAAGAAGTTTACAAAATAAAATTCACACACCCTCAAATATTCTTTTTTCTAAATCTATCTCATAATAAACCCTAATGCCGACGACCCTCATCTACAAAGAAAATTTTGGACAACTAAAATGATAAGTGTGAAATCTCAAAACTCCTTAATTCAATAACTGTTAATAATGCAAACTCGGGCTAGCTTCCCGGCCCCTTCCAACCTGCACCGAAAATTTACTCGCATGAAGATTGATCCGCGTACTGTCCACATATATATATATATATATATATATCTAGGATATTGGCTAAACTCCATAACTGAATAAATATCGCTTTCTTAGTCACTATTCACTTGTTATGATGCTGCCTCTTCTTTTCTTTCTTTTTATTTTTATATTTTTCTATATATATATATATATATATATTATCGTAGTTGTCATGATTTCTTGTACGTAATTATAAGAGAGTGGAACAATAATTTGTGGTATCACGTACTTAATGGGATGCTATTGCCAATATTAACAGGACAAAAAAAAACTCAGCACGATTAAAAAAGTAGCTAGCTTGTTATTCTAGTATAATTTGTCACCTTTATACAATTTTTTTTTCCTGGTCGGGGTTTCTACATATGCTCGTAATAAGAGAGAGAGTGGAATAATTATAAAACGGGACTTATAATTAGAATTCGATAAAAATGAATTTTTGACCTCCAATATTTATCAGAAAAGCTTTAGGGGAAAATTAAAAAAAAAAAGCATGTGCCGACACGAATTATCACTAGTATCCTAAATGGTGTAAGTATAGTACAAACAAAAAAAGTAATTCTAAACACTTTGTATTCATGAACAAAAGTCCTCTTTTGTTTTCACTTTATACTATAGCATCATGACTTGTTCATCACCCATCAAAAACAGAAAATTTTGGAATAGTTTTAAAGGTACACAGTATTCCCATTTATAATCTACTTTATGTATATATATATATATATTTTTTAGTTATAAAGTTTCCAAACCTATTAGAGGTGCGTTCGATAAGCTTTAATAGGTCGGCAGATTTATAAACCCATATTAAATTTATGAGTAGTTCTAGAGAGACTAATTTTAATATCAATTTTTAAATATGATGAGTTATCATCTTATTATTAATAGTAAATTACTGTGGTAATTCTTTTAAAATAGCCTACTTAAATCAAAACAGTTTAGTTGAAAAAATGATAACTTTTTATAACCTTTTTACTTTTTAGGAAAATCAAAACTTCAAACGAACCCTAAAATTAGAATTGAAGTTGACGTTCTGAGAATTTTTTTTTTTTTTTTTTTAAAGTTTATAGTTAATTTTGTAAAGTTAGTTTCTTAAAATATGTGTCCGGTGATAAAGGAGGAAAAAAGAAAAGCTCTTTCTAAGATCTTTGAGGAAAACGTTAAAGGCACTCAAAGCATGTTAATAACTAATGAGTAGTTGTCCCTCGGATCATTAATAGGAAACGCAAGGGCACCCTTCCCATTATATGTTTTCCTTCTCCATTTTCGTTGGCACTTTTCTTGGACATGTAGTATATTATAGCATCCTCATTGAGCTCCCAAACGAAAAATTTTTTGGAAAAAAAAAAAAAAACCTCTCAAAAGAAAGAGGAGAATTTTGTGAGAGGATATAAGAAATTATGATGCTCGTAAAATCGTTTCTTAATCGAATATGAATATATTTTTTTTTTTGATATAAATATCTTTTATATACTATTGTAGAATTCTCCGAAAAATAATTTTTATGTTGACGTGTGCTTGTGACATAGCAGCAGCCACCTGCTCCATTTGTAGTCGAGGGAATAATGGTAGAAAGATCAATCTTCATGAAAATTCTCTCAACGCATTGCAAATTAAGTTTACTATAGTTTTCCAACCTAAAAAAAATATTTGTTTTCGCTTTCAAAAGAATATGTGCTCCACGGCATAGTGCTAAATAATGCTGCCTTTTTTTTTTTTTTTTTTTCTTGGTATTAAAAGTGGAAGCCCAAATAACAGAGAGGAAGATCTATGAGTCACGGGAAAACAACAAACGAAAGAGGAAAACAAAAAATAAAAACAAAAATAACCCAAATGAACTTTTTTATTTTTTATTTTTTTTAAGTTAACCTAAGGAGATTCGGATTCACCGCCTTATAATATGTATAATAAGTATGAAGTTATGATTAGATTATATATATATGTCACGATCAAATGAACTGAAATGAACAAAACAAGAAGCAAGCAAAGGAAGAAGTAGGTCTTGTTCCAAGAAAATGGCATGAGTAATGACTTAAAAACGCATGGGTTTATGGCCACGGCCTCGAAGACAAAAAAGGAGTAGGGACCATGGCAGGATGTGCTCACATACATGCTCCCATAACTCCTGTTTTTCTCACCTCTCCATTCTTCTTTCTAACTTTTCCTTATTCACTTTCGACATTTCCCTATCTCACCCTTTTTCATTTTTCATTTTTTTTTTATTCTTTTCCTTAACAACTCAAAATTCCGTCTTTGCCCATTCCCTAAGCGCCTATAAATTGGTGCAAACTCTCTCCACAACACACCAATCAAATTAGCTACAATATTATATACCCTTTAAGTAGTTCTAGAGAGAGAGAGAGGAAGTCACTTGAGAGAGAGAGAGAGAGAGAGAGAGAGAGATGGAGCAGATCACTTTTCCAGTTATTGACATGACAAAACTCAACGGCGACGAGAGAAAGACAACCATGGAGTTGATAAACGATGCTTGTGAGAATTGGGGCTTCTTTGAGGTATGTACTCAACCAAGTACTTCTTGGAAATGTTTTTATTTTTATTTTTATTTTTATTTTTTCGTTTTCGTTTTCGTTTTCGTTTTCGTTTTTGTTTTTGTGATTTTTGAGTTGTTTTTTTCTAAACTTAATTTGTATATATGTGTATGTATATATCAATTTCAGCTGATGAACCATGGGATATCCCACGAGCTCATGGACACGGTGGAGAGGCAGACAAAGGAGCACTACAGAAAGTGCATGGAACAAAGGTTCAAGGAAATGGTGGCAAGCAAGGGACTTGATGTTGTTCAGTCTGAAATCAAGGACTTGGACTGGGAAAGCACCTTCTTCTTGCGCCACCTTCCCGTCTCAAACATATCCGAAATCCCCGATCTCGGCGATGACTACAGGTTTCCTAGATCAACAACACCATCTTTACATATATATATATATATATATATATGACCACCCTGTTACTCAAATTACCAGCACACATTAAAAACGTTACAACATGATAGTTTTCAAAATTAGCCTACGGAAAATTTCACACCTGTTTGAAAAGGATATATTTGTTTTGAAACATGATTTTCAGGAAGGTAATGAAGGAATTTGCTGCGGAGCTGGAGAAACTGGCAGAGCATCTCTTGGACTTGTTGTGTGAGAATCTTGGACTAGAGAAAGGGCACATAAAGAACGTGTTCCACGGGTCAAAGGGTCCAAATTTTGGAACCAAGGTCAGTAACTACCCTCCATGCCCCAAACCAGACCTGATCAAGGGCCTCCGGGCCCACACCGATGCCGGCGGCATCATCCTGCTCTTCCAAGACGACAAGGTCAGCGGTCTTCAGCTCCTCAAGGATGGCCAATGGATTGATGTCCCTCCAATGCGCCACTCCATCGTCATCAACTTGGGTGACCAACTAGAGGTATATAGTACTTACTTTGTATAATATTTGACTCTGTTATTCATTAACCAATAATAATAATAATAATAATAGATTTGTTCTGATTTTTTAGGTAAAAAAGCATAAGAATGTTGAATTTCATCCGCATGGCAATCAAAATTAAATTTTACGCGTGTCGTCCACAGTTAGACATGTGAAAATAGTTACCAAACAGGCCTATAAAAAAAAAAAAGAAAGAAAGAAAATTCTATCTGTATCCTGTTTGTTAGTGTTTTTTTTTTTTTTTTTTTAAGTAACTTTTTGTGTGCAGGTAATCACCAATGGGCGATACAAGAGCGTGATGCACCGTGTGGTGGCTCAACCGGACGGCAACAGGATGTCCCTAGCATCGTTCTACAACCCGGGAAGCGACGCGGTGATCTACCCAGCTCCAACATTGGTGGAGAAAGCGGCGGAGCAGAACACCAAAGTGGTGTACCCAAAGTTCGTGTTTGATGATTACATGAAGCTGTATGCCGGGTTGAAATTCCAGGCAAAGGAGCCTAGGTTTGAAGCCATGAAGGCCATGGAATCCCCACTCAACGTGGATCCCATTGCAACTGTTTGATGATGATGATGATGATTAGACCTCTTTTTTATAATTAATCAGTGACGACAAAACAGAATGGCTTTATTCGATTAGTATGTGTCTTACGTTTCTGTCTTATTTTGTTTACATTTTCTGTCTTTTTAATGTCCCAAAAACTCGAGTTTGTGTCTGGGAACTGTTTGGAAGTTAGCTTTACACAAGCTATTTATATATATATTTGGGTGTGCGCGCTTTTTGATGTGATAAACAGTTCCTATGGTGTGTGTATTAACTTCCTGTCTTAAAGCTGTCCGTGATATGTGTGAAGTGCGATGTACTTTCACTGTTTAATTAGTAAGCAAACATTACGCTTTTGAAAAGAAAAGGTGTGTTTTTAGATTCTATTCAGCTTTTTACTGTTGAGAATTTTTTTTTTTCTTATTTTTTTATTTTTATATGTTAACGTACTACAAAAAGACCAAGTTTAATTTCAAAAAGGGAAACCATTAAATTAAAAGACGCCGTCCATAAAGTGTAGTTTTGTTAAAGTGTAGTTCAACCAAAAAAAAAAAAAAAATTTTTAAAGAGTAATTAATTGGCTGCATATCGGTTCTCCAACATGCCAGTGGATTTTTGTTTTTAATTTTAATTTAAAGTATGGGTTGAGATTATATTCTAGTTGCTGAATATAATCTATTGGATTTGCAAATTTAAAAAAAAAAAGAATGATATGGGAATAAATGTACAAGAATCAACTCAAAATTTTTTAGTCCCAGGAAAAGGAAATTGTGCTCCATGATTTCCTTTATTTTAATTAATTCCAACCCCACTAGCTAACATTAATCTAACATTTATCCAAAAAAATAAATAAATAAATCTTTTGCTTTATCAAAATCTAAGATCAAGGAACTTTCCTGGTTCTACTATAAATATCCAAATAAAATTAAAAACAATATCCAACTTCTACAGGCGGAAGACTAAACACACATTATATGTCTAGCCGTTTCCTCGTAAGTTCATATCTCCCTGTAAAAGTGGCAGACCAAACAAGTGGGGCTTAGATTTTTCTAATCTATAGTAATATTCCCATTGTTGCATATTTTTCCATAAATATGAGGGACCTAAATTTCCGTGTACCATAATGGTTTTGGACAACTGGGAAATGCAAACAATTTGTCTATTATTATTAGAAAAATGTCAAGAACACTATCTTCGATTTCAACTTTTGAATACCAATTTTTATAATATATATACGTTGTTAGTTTTTTATTAGTAAATGTTTAAAACAAAATCACGTCGATTGATTACAGTTATTAATGAAAATATTACATATGAGTTCGTATTTAAAAAGTTAAGATTGAAGTTTGTATCCCTAATATTATTATTCACCTTTTTATAATTTAATTTTTTTAAATATTTCCTAGGCTACCCAAAGGAACATAGCAAGATATTTTAAAGTATATATCTCTTTCGGACATTATTTCCAATGGCAGACCTCGAAATGGATAGTATGGGCTGATAAAAATTGGGGCATCACTTGGAAGTTAGCACGCATTGTTTTAAATTGGATTTTGCAAAATGATATATATTGATAGCTCTATAAAATTGAGTTATTTTACTTTTTTTACGCAATTAATTTGATTATATTCTTGAACATTTTGCTTTATTTTATGTTAATTTAAATTAATTTAGCTTAATTTTAATTTTAAATTAGTTTAATTTGATTTGTATAATTTGATTTAATTTTATCTAACTAGTCTAATATTACATGTTGTTATAAATTTACCTTTCAAAAATAATTGATTTTATCATTTGTGTAATTTAATTAAGTTAAATTGAGGCAAAATTTCTATTTAAAAGCTGAAAAGGGAGTTAATTTCAAGTTAATCCGGAACCAGGCAAAGCCCATTTGCAGGCCTCCCCACTCCAATTCTCTCGGCTCCGGAGCCGTCGGATCCCGCCAAAGATCCCCAGCGCGCTTGTGTCTTCACGCACGATATGGGCGCGTCTCCGTCAGACCAGCGCAGGCGCGTCACCTCAGCCTTGCCGGATCCGCTGCGCGCGCTTCGATCAAGTTTCCGGTGAGCTTGCCTTGTTTACCCAGTTAGCCTCCGACACGCGTTCAACTAGGCCCAACCGACCATTCCCTCTCGCGACGTGTCGCAGGCGCACCAGAAACCGCTGCGCGCTGCAGCAGAAGCCAACGGAAAGAAAAGAAAGAAAAAGGAGAAAAAGAGGGGCTTGGGGGTTTCGTTGGTGTGAGCTGGGGAAGGCCGAGAGCTGAAACGGGAGGCCGAAACCCACAACAAAAACCAGAGGAGAAAATGAAGAAGAAAAAGAAAACAAAATAGAAAATTAGAAAAAAGCCAAAAAATAGTAATTTAGGTTTTTTTAGGTTTAGGAATTAATTTTTATAGACTCTGTTTTCAATAAATTTCAAGGGAAATGACATTTGAAGAGGAGAGAGGATGAGATAAGAAATTGGGAGATAACTTGAAGATTTGTGAAATCAATCATTAGGGTTTTTTTTTTTTTTTTTTCTTATCTCTTTTATTTTTGTAGTTGGATTATGTTTAAACCTTTGATTTGCTTAATTTTGTGTTTATTTTCATTTATAAATATTATGTAGTTTATTGGTTTTAGGGTTTGATATAACTGTACTTGTACTATGTTGATGATTTAACTAGTTGATGATTTAACTAATTGTTAATGAACTCTCTATTCAATTCATTTGTGTTTTTTTATGCTTAATGCCTCTAATTTATTGAGAAATAAATTAGTTGATTTGATTTATGAATTTTAATGCTCAGGAAAAATTAATTCATACAATTTAGATGTTGTTAAGTTCAATAGACCAATGACACTTTGATAATCATATTAGTGTATGCCTAATGAATGTTTAAATAGACAAATTAGATAGGGATATTAATTTGAACACTTATGCATATTATCTCATTTGACACTGGAAAAGGTAGTAAAGTTAATTTTGAGCCATTGATTAATGAATTAATTGAGACTAGTTAGCAATTTCTTAAGAAAGAACATAGGAAGGATAGAGTGAAGTCAAGATCCTAGAACTTTGTTTGTTTGTGTCTTTTTATTCTTCTAGTTTGTTTGGTCATTTTAGTTTACTTTATTTAGTTTGATTTGCATTTTTGTTATTTTTTAATCGGTCATTCAAATAATCTCAGTGTTAATGAATTTCGATAATTAACTTAAATTTAAACGTAATTTTTCGTAAGATCGATAGCCTTACTTATCATTTTATTACTTGTGCGACTCGTACACTTGCGAGATTTCACACAACATATATAATGATTCCTTAAAAAATCCGAATGCCAAAGGGAATTACGAGGAAATTTTATTAAAGGTTTTACCATTTGAGGGCACTGAAAGTCACTAGAAGAAACACTTTTGAATTTATTGTTCAGAATAAATATACTTTTTAAATCTATAATTCGAACACGCGCTAAGATCATAATTAAGCACTTGAGAAAAGAGGAAATGCAATATAACTTCGTTTGTATTAAAAACCTATTCTTTTTAAGTTGATGTTTGTCAAAGACCCAAGTTCTATTTAAAAAATTAAATAAAAAAAGTATACATGCCAGTGTCAATAAAATTTTGACGCGTTAAAATGAGTTAAACCTGTTCAGGATAAATAGAAGTGTTATGAAATAATATGACATGTGATTAGAACATTGTTGAAATATCTATGGCGAGGAAGAGTACCGAATAAGTTCAAAAGAAATGTAAATATAGGTATATACGTAAGTCGATATCAAAGTGTATTTGATTTTACAAAGTAGATGAATCTAAACAATGTATTTGGAGCAACAATTCAAACTCAAGAAATTCAACTTATTTTCTTGTCTTATTTTTAAGTCAATAAAAATTTTAATTAGTTTTTTAAAAGTTAAATAATTTCAATATCAAAAACTCAACTCTAACCTATATACTAAACACATGTTAAATATATAGGTTTGAATTCATTGAAATATAACATTATTATTGACTCGCCTTCTAACAGTTTAAGTTTTTGTCCCTTTTTTTTTAAGTAAACAAAAATTTCAATTAATTCTTGAAAAGTCAAACAATTCCAATATAAAAAACTCAACTTTAACCTATACACTAAACACATGCTAATATATAGGTTTAACTTTGTTGAAATATAAAAGTGTTATTTGTCTACCTTCTATTAGTTGAAATTTTTGAGATGAATTGATAAACTAATATGATATTAAAGTAAGAGATCATGAGTTTGAATCCCTACAATTACAGTCTTTAACCTATTTATCATTATTTGCAAACTAACAGGCAAAAAAATAACAGACCATAAATTTAAAGAGATATCTAAAAATTTACTATTGTTAAAATATTTAAAAACAAATTTAACACTGCGAGAACAAATTGAACAAGTTATTCATTTCGTAAAAAGGTTCTAATGACTTCAACTAGATTTGCTCACATAAAAGTAATTTGCCGTGGATGATAAGACCACATTGAATCTTTAGTGTTCAAAACGACATTAAACCTGTCTATTATCACTTTCGTGTCCAAAACGACATTAAGATGCAAAGGATTGTGGAACATGCGTCGTTTTCCTCAAATTAGGATATATAGAACCTAAAGTTGATAATGGACACAGACACTTAAAAAAAAAGCCCAATCCAGACCAGGCGAGGTGAGGCTTGGATTTGGGCTTGTTACTCAGAACCCGGGCCTACTTTAGGGAGCCCGTAATTTCCTAGTTCTGTCAATTACGAAAATACCCAAACCTCTTTTGTCCAAGATCTTACATCGCTGGACATGGATAAGGATATTCTGGTAATTCTAAAAGGTTGGCAACGAGCTAGGGTTTCTCAAAAGCAACAGAAGTCGTTCTATAAATTCTCATTTTGCGGAAATTTCCGTCGTCACTGTGCCTTTTCTGCTTCTTGTGGGTGGGGCTCTCTGGGTTTGCTGTTGCATCTTGTCTTCTGTTCCAAATCAGTTTGTATTATTTTCAGCTCTCTCTTTTTCACTCTCTTTTCCAGTTTTCCGTGTGGGTTTTCAATGGTTTTAAGACATGTGTGCATATCTGTCTATATTAATAGTATTTATATTAGTGGGAACGAAGGCCTCTGTTCTGTTATAGAAACAACGGAGAGTCGAATTCTGTCTCTTCGTTGAGAAGAACATGGAGGCATAGTGAAAAAGGCCGAGATATCGTTTCAGTCGTCACTTTATCGGATTGACGATTCGATTGTTGCTCGTCTATATTTCTTTTCTCTGCACACACATGTACGTAGACATATAAACACATATTGCTTGTTTCGGAATATTTGACAAAATGACAACCTTAAAAATTGAAATTAGAAAATGACCTTCCACCGGTTCTTGGTGGTTTTGAAGTCATTTTGCTGATAAAAATTTTTAGAATCATTTTGCTAATGGACTCTGAAATTTGTTTTCTATGAGTGTGGAACTAAATAAACAATTTAACTGACTTATAAAAGAAGGTACAGTTCAATTTAATTTATGCATTCTGAGGTTCAGTTTTCACATATGGTGCATGCAGTGGAACATACAATGATCAATACGGTGAACATATTGAGAATAAATCTGCATTCCGGATTTCAGGCATTGCATATGACATCGTTTTTTGCATGACACGATTCCTTTATTTATCTTCATTGGACCTGGAATACCTGATGAGCTAGTTGTACTTGGAGAAGCGAAAGAGGTGGATGTTCTGGGATCGATTCTTTGATTTTGTAATGAAATCACCACAAAAAATAAAAGCAGTACGACCATTTTGGTGCACGGTACTGATCTCCTTCCAGCTGTTTCAAAGTTCAAAACTTCCTCCTCTGCTGATTAGCTTTGCTTAAGAAAAAGAAGGAAAAAAAAAAAAAAAAAGCGGTGGCCCTAATGACTTGGTACTTACAAGTGGTTTTTGATTAATTGTTCTGCTATACCTATGTGCCATGGTTAAAAGTTAATAATTAATAATTGAATCAGTTTTTTACTTTGTATTTACCAGAAGTTGTGTTAATATGAGTTTTTAAATTTTATTCAACTTGAGTTATTAATTTTATTTGTGAATTGGGCTGGTGAGTCATATTAAATGGTGTGAAAAAAACGCCCCGTTCGTTCTTAATTAGCCAGAGTTGGGGTTAATTGTGTGTGTTTGTAAATTGGCCTTTCCTACTAGGTTAAAAAAAAAAGGAGAAGAAGAAGAAGAAGAATTATCCCGTTAAATTTGAAAGTGTTTTGTGTTTACAATCTCTTAAAAACATGCCAAAGAAATAGTATTAGAACCTAATTGTGATTGTAACCACCAACACAATGCCGGGAAATGAAATATGCAAGTCAAGAAGATGCACAACGAATGATACTCATGCTATGGGAAATTATCTCTTTGAAGATGAAAACGGCAATGGAAGATGCTTCAGGCTGGAAGTATCAAATAACTCTATGAATCGTTGATCACATACTCTGGCTTTGGCAGCGGCAAATCTTTGATACTCGTCGAAAACGGATGAGAGACACCATCTTTGTAATCTTCTTAAGCATCCGACAAGACAACCCGTTCGGTGCTGCAAATAGAAACAATGTCAAATTGCTAGAAAATCAGTAACCGGCATTTCTTACCAGTAAACAGAGTCGAGGAAATGACAAGTACCTTCCCTCGTTTGCAATGGATTAGAAGAGGGTGGTTCCTGGCATCTGGTACAGCAGACCAATTAGCATATTGTCATACAAGCAAGCTATTATGCTATAACAGTATAATGTTATAAACAAGCCAAATTTAAATGGTTATTATGATACCAAGAACTACTTTCAGTGCCTCGCGAATTGTTTCCTCCGGAATGTTTACAAAAGGCTCCTGTCCAGTATTCATTATCAAAATGAAAAACAAAACATCTGCTAAGATGCAAAAAGATCTTTTCATTTTTGGCAAGTTAATTGCACAATGCATGAGCCATCAAATGAACAAATCTTCAACGGGCAAATGTCATCGACGCTAACTATCTACAGCTTGTAATGGAAAACATTAAGAACCATAAATATCAGTGAGTACACCTAGAATATGAACGGTAACGATATAGGTATTCGTAACATTTTCTTGCACACTGCATAATAGTTTTAGTTTTAGATTTAGCTTTAAACTGTCTATCAGGACAGATCTTTTATCTCCATCATCCAACAACCTTGGTTAAAAATACGTCCCATCCGACGCAATTGCTTTTGGTATGATGACAGCAATGGGGAATGCAATCTCAGTAAGCATGGAAAAACGAAAAGCATCTAGAATTGATAGGAAGATCAGGTAGACCAAAATTTACACAAATAAATTATCATAAATGAAAATATCTAGACATAAAGAGCATAGAGCTGTTTAGCAAGCTAATGAATTGCATATACATACATGTAAAAATTGATCTGAGGCATGGAATTGCTGATTATTTGCAAAATTTATATAATCTTAATCAGAAACTCTTGACTCAAATTAAGATCCTAGTTTCCAATTGGAATTCTTTTAATGAAACTAGTCTTTCTTTCTCTTCTTTTAATGCCTCTAATCTGAATTCTCGGAGAGTTAATTACTTTCCTTTTGAATTATGTCCCAAATTGTTCCTGATCAATAAATCGTCACCAAAAACACAAATTCATAAATGATCAAGCCACAACATTCTGGCAAATCAAGGCAAAAACAGAATCATACCTGAGTTCCTTCGATCGCGAACTGGAAAAGCCTAATCCCATTCGCCTTCAGAAAATCGATGTTCGCCTCCGGGTAGGGTTCCGGACACAAATATCTATTACCGAAAACGAGGGAAGAAGAGAAAGCCATGAAAGGGATCAGAATCTGGTTGAGAGAAATCGAGAACTGATTTGATTAGCTTAATCGCGAATATTGAACTTACACGATCGATCGGATCCCTAGGGATTGCAGGAAGCTGAAATTGGCGAAACTTGGGAAACCAGACCTGAAAACGCCATTCTCGACCATGGCGAAGTTCAGCGGCGGCACAAACAGCTCCTCTTCTTCTCTCTCACTCGCCTCTCCGGTCGGCGGAGTCTTCGCCGCCGGAGAAACCGGCGGTGAGAGGGTGATCGCCGGGCAAATTTCGCCGTCCGAATTCTCGACCTTCATAGCTGTTTTGTTTCGCGCCAAAGTTTTTATTAAAAAAAAAATGAAGGAAAAAAAAAAAGAGAGAGAGAAAAAAAAAATTTTTTTGGATATGCTTGGTGTTGTTTTGTTTTGCAGGTATCAGAGAGGGATTCTCAGAATCTAACGTTAATATTTGCTCTCGCTTATTTATAGATAGACATTCATAAGGATCACTCGGAATATACAGTTAGGATCTTTGGTTAGATGCGCGCAATTTTCAAGCCTTCATATATTTTATTACAGTCTTTTCTTTTTTCTTTTCTTTTTTTTTTTTGCAGATAATTTGTTTTGATTTCTTTTAATTTTTGCAGAGAATTTTGTTATAGAATAAAAATATTTAAAAAAATTAGATGGAGCCACGACGTAGGGTAATTTCACATCAAATTTTAGTATAAAGTTCAAATCAACTCCTTATTAAATTTAAAAAAGAAAATAACATAAGAAAATACAATTTCACTTTCTATTTTTGTGAAGTGAGTGTAGAATCATAGATCACCACAATTATGTTATAATTAAATAATTAGCCTTTTTTTTTTTTTGAATTTGTTGATGGATGATTCAAACTTACTATTCACCTTCTAATGTAATTAGGTATAAAATTATCATTAAATTATATTTATCAGATACAATTGCATAAGTATGTAATTGCTAAATAAAAATAAATCTATCTTCAAAATTTTAGATCTTCTTCATCTCCTATTTAAAATACTACGCATGCTTTTGTCTCTCAAGTGTAAACTAAAGTTTTTTATTTTAATTTTTGTTTTTTCTAAAAAGACAACAAAAATTATATCTAATTTTTAAAAAATCAATCATATTTTATCTCACATCCATGTCCCAAATAGAGCATAATATTAAAAGAAATAAGACTTGTAATGGTAGATTAGTGCGTATTGGTTCCTAACCAGGAACAGTTGCGAGAGTTAGGTCCGGGGATCTAATAAATTCTCAATTTCCTTATCACCGAACAGAAATGTTTCCTTTCCATTTCTTTGGATTAAAACCTGACATAAAAAGTCTACTTTCTTTCGATAATGGAGGGGGGCCAATTCCAAATCAACGTGTGAACACTCGGACCGAGAGGGTAACAAAGTGAACGCCCTTTATATAATATTAAAAAAATAAAAAACCGAAAAATAAAAATGTGAACACCCTTTTGAAATTGAACACTGATCACCTTGTTTGAGCAAGTCACGATCAGAGGTGTTGCTTGGTTCTTTACTTGGTCCCCAGTTTTGTGCGTTATCTTTTCAAGTTCTTTTTTTTTTTTTTTTAAACAATAATAATAAATAATTTTGATATCTGATATTTCTATTAGTTTGCAGACGAATAATAATCAGTCAGGCCTCAGGGTGCGAGTACTAGGACTTTAATTGTTCCTCCACTGTTTGCGGCTAACATTGTCGGGCTATTGCCCTTCCAACACACTGCACTAATAAAGTGTGACCCTCCATCGTCCTCGTTCTCATTTGGATCCAATGAACTGAACTTGTGACATGCCATGGGCTTCGAGATCGCCTACAACCGAACATCGGGATTGAGATGAATTTTGATATTTAGAAAAAAGTTGTTACAAATTCTAGGTTCTCTCACCTTATGATAAACAAACACTTCATTTGTCTCGCTGCCGCAAGCAATGTAGTCACCGTTTACTGTGAGACCAACGAAATTCCTTTCGTTCGTGTGGCCTCGATATGTGCAAAGCTGCAAGTGAAATCATGAAAGCAAGAAACGGATGAAACAAAATGACAACGACAACAATGGAGTCACAAATGAGCTACAAGTGAAGTTGATAAGGATTTGAGAAGGAAATGAAAAAACGGACAACTCCTCAAGGATGCAGAATAACTCACAGGCAAATTATCCTTTACATCCCACAAGCGCAATGTGCTGTCAGTAGATGCTGAAGAAAGTTCAGTGTTGGACAGGAATTTCACGTATGAAACGGTTTTGGTATGTCCGCTAAATACATGCAGGGGTTGGCTAATATTTCTCAAGTCGTAGTAGTGTATGTTATGATCTGCGGATCCAACCTGCCAAAATCTTATTGTCAAGTCTGTATATAAGAATTCAAGCAGTTAAATCTTCAAGTTGATTTGTATTCATTTTTTGTCCTAACCTTGACCATTTAGTCGATTAAAAGATTGAGAATAAATGAATAATCAACTTTAGACTCCGAGAACATAATCATTAGTACGACCTAGTTTAAAATGGATCACTGCTAATTTTGAGAATGAAGATTGAATTCATTAAGATAAAGTACCAGCCTAAAAATTTGTAGTTGGGGAAAATTAGAATTGGCCACATAGGGCTTAAACAGAGACATACTGCCACGTAGATACTGGATCCAGGATTGTACTTGACTGAACAAATGTTTGCTTTCATATCGATGTTAAGAACGCTTGCTTCTTGATTTGTGCACCAAATTTTGACCTGTTCAACATATCAAATGTTTATCGCAGCTGCGCATTTTAACATAAAACGAATCAAATACATGCTATAGCAAAGGCCTATGGTCCATCATGTATAAATAATATTCTTTTAGGTCCTATATCAAGATACCTACGAATTCACAAGGAAGGATCTACATGGTTCCGGTTACCTTACAGTCACTACTGCCGGATACAAGCATTGAAGGTTCACTACGTGAAAAATCCACACTCCAAGCTTGCTTCTCATGCTCCTCATATTCCATAACACTCTGCAAACAAATCCAATTGGAATGCGGAAAATTGTGACACCATATTTCCATGCAGACTTTTGCTTAGGTATGAATTTACAAGTATATGGTGAAAAATATAAAAGGAGTAACACCTGACGTGTAGTTACATCCCAAACGGTTACTATCCCTTCATAGTCACTACTTGCGATATGGCTTTTTGTGTACTTATTCCAGCTCAAGCAACTAAGTTTACATCGTGTCGGCATCTCAACAATAGGACAGTGGATATCTGCTGATTCATTAACCACCTGAAAGAAATCACAACCGCAACAGTCAATTAGGCGAATGCTTCATATCGATTTCTGAATACAGATTTTCTTCTTCTAATAGAAATATGGACTTTTCATGCTCGTACACAGAAAACATACTCTAGAGCTTACCGAGGAAAATTCAAAAACCTTGATGCGCCGTGAAACTCCAGCAGTGGCAAAGAATTCATCATCACGATCAAATTCTATACTGCAGCAAATTCAATAGGAATCTCAGATCTCAACATATTCAAGTGCTGTGAAAGATCTAGGAGAAAGTGGGAGAAGCAGGTGTCGGGGAGTGTGTGAAAATAGGGAGTTTGACTGCCAATTGCTATGGTGCACATTATATGTTGCAGTGCTGAGAGTACTAAAACTTTGGAACAAATTTCACCAGAAAGACGTTCAAAAGATTTCCCGACATGAAAACCATTTCTGAGAGAGATGGAAGAAACTTGTTTTTAACTCACCTGGAGACGATGTTAGCAGAGTGAAATATATCACCATGCCTCAACTCGGAAATGACTCTCAATCGACTGATTCAAGCAACCAAGGGGTATTACTAAACAGTGCACATGACATTTAACTTAAAGGAAGTGGAAATAAATAAGTGAAGGATATACCAAAGAAAACTATACCTATATCGTGTAAAGGTACTTAAAACAGACTGAAAATCTTCAAGACCTGGACTGTAACCTTCTTTACTCAAAGTTTGTGCGTTCCGTTCATCCCCTTGATGTGATTGTCTAATCCAATTTCTTCGCTTTTTTAAGTAACACTCTTGTAAGTCATTGAACTGTCGCAAGTGCAAAGATGTCAACAAGAACAAGTTAATAGATGCAACAAGAAAAGAAAACAAAAAACCAGAAAAGTTTAAAGGTAAAATCCCCAAGCCTACTCATATCAATCTTCAAAACTATCAGCCATTTAAAAAAGCTTAAAAAATAAAAATAAGAATAAAGAAATTTAGTAGGTTCTCCCTTTTTTTCGTGCTGGGAAAGGTGAAAAGTTATAGGATGTTGGTTAGTTATCCTTGGATCAGCTAACCTGTGAATAGACCTGTCTTTTCCTTGCTAGAACTAGTCCTGACGGAGTACCAGTCTGCAAATCTGTCGCACTGTAAACATCCTTCCTTTGGAGTCCCTGGGCAGGGAAGTTTGCTAGAGTGTTTGCATCAGGCTTCTTGTTCCGTGAACTGCTAGAACCCATTTGGATTTGTGCAGAATAGACACTAAAGTTGATGCCATTAGCATGTTTATCGATCAAAGAAGGCAATGCTTTTTCTGCAGCAGGATTGTTCACGAGCATTCTCATTCTTCCAGAGAATCTCTCCCTTTCCCTGAATAGATCTATTCTTCGCCTCTCTACAGCGTTAATGTCCTCCTTCATATACTGAAGATCAGATTGTATCTACAAAGAAAACAGAAAAATATCTTTAATCTACAAAGTTAGAACAGTAGCAATTTTTTAAAAAAATATCGTAGAAGTTATTCATTAACAAAACAACAAAAGGGCGTTTAAACCTTGTGAAAAGGAACAGTTTTATAAACCCAAACCAACTCAGTGTGCCATGGACGGCAATTACAGATAAGGGGCTCAGAAGAGGTTTGCATGTAAACGCTCAAAACGATTTAACCGGAAACAACTCGGAATCACAGTTACTGTCATTACACAGCGCAATAAATTTTTTTGAAGGACCTAAAATTAACCAAATAGAGATACAAGACATGATCAGATCAGAGACACAATGTCAAGTTTAAAGACCTCGGTGAGCTCTTCAAGCTTTTGCTTCCTCAGGAAATGCAAAAAACTGAGCATGATCTGCATGTTTGTCTCAGCTTCTTCTTGCTCCATTTTCCTCTTTTTCTCTGACAGCAGAGAAAGCAGGTCATCTAGCTCTTTAATCGACACCTCAAGACCCTGACTACGAATCAGAAGACGAAATCAATCCAGGAAACGAGATCAATATTAAATTAATGACACAAATATAAACGTTGATTGACTAAGTAAAGCTATAAGAAGCAAGATTACTCTTGTATTATCATCGTACAATTATAGAGGCATCATGTTCCAGAGTAATTTTATATGAGAAATTACTTGATCAAAAAATTTGCTATATAATGACTGACCTGCTGTAATGCCCGACGAAGATGTTCAAATGGAGATGCAGTCTTTGCCATTCGAGAAGCCGAAGTTTTCTTCAGACACTGAAAAATTCAAAGCACATGTCATTTAGGGAAAAAAAAAATTCAAAGCAGAATTTTAATCAAAGCTACTTAATTCGTCACTCTTTTCGATCTTATAATCTGGTGTTAATAATACAAGCACTAATAGAACAAAAACTCTCTAAATTTGTGCCTTTTTTTGTTTAATTCTTAATATCAACCAAGTGACCAACAGTAGTATAATATTGTAGGACAAATTCAAATATTTCTTATATTTTCTTCTCTCGCGTTTTCTTAGCAACCAAACAAAAGATTAAGGAAGAGGATCTACAAAGTAGAGAACACAAACGGACCTTGTCGAGCAAGAAATTGGGGAAGATGTGAGCTGTTGTGAGGTAATGACCGCAAGAAGGACAATCGCTCTTGTTGCGAAGGTGAGTGACGAGGCACATGTAACAGAAGCTATGTCCGCAAGCCGTGAGGAACGCGTCCTTTATGATCTGCATACATATCGGACACAGTATGTCCCTGTCGGCGTCTTCCATGGCCACATCCGCCTCCGGCGGTCTTGGCGGCGGCGTAATCGGTGCTCCGGCGGAAGATTCAGGCAAGGCTTCAGCTTTAATTATGGGTACTATAGCTCCGATTGAAGTCTCCCCCATTCTACGCGCTCTCTCTCTCTCTCTCTCTGTTTTTGCTTCTCTCTCTAGAAAGAGGTTCCGTGATCTATACGCAAGAGAGATGTGAGCTTAATTTCGGAGATGGTTTTAGATCTGTGCAGGATGAGGACGATTTCAATTTTCTCTGTTGGTGTGAAGAAGAAGAAGAAGAAGAAGAAAAGGAAGTGTGTCCGAGAGAGAGACAGAGACTGAGAGAAGAATATTTGTGAGGGCGAAAACAGCCCACGTTACGCGGGCAATTTTTGATTTCTAACCTTTATTGTTTTAATCGGGACGACGTTAACACGGCGTCGTTTTATCAGTTTTTTTCCGCCTAAAGTATTATTACCATTTCCCTGGCTGCTAGTGCCTTTTTTTTTTTTTTAATTATTTATTTTAATGGACCTTTTTCAGGCTTAGTTGGACAGGTTTTTTTATTTTTTTTTATTTTATGAATAGGCTCAGTTAGGGCTTGTTTGTGAGACTACCAGCAATTTTTTATTTCTTAAATTCAAAAAGTTATTTCTAAAGTCTTTAAATTATCTGTTAAAAGAAATTTCGGCTTCCAAAAGAGCTTCCTGGTTTAATTAAAAAAATATATAGCTTTTACAAAAAGTTATTTTATGTAGATTTTAAAACATGTATCATTTTTATTAGTTATTAGTTATTAGTTATGTAGATTATAAACTTTATTTTAATATTTTTATTAGTTAATAAAAATTTTTAAATTCATCTTGATTTCAAAAGCTCTTTTAAAAATATGGTTTCTAAACATTTACGGAAAAATCATAATTACAGTTTTTATTTCTCTTTTTTTTTTCTAATTAAAAATAAAAGTAAAAACTCTTGTTAAACATATAAGACAAGAGCGTAAGTTGCATGCAGACTTATTTCCCGCTAGCTGTTTGTAATAATATGTCCAATTCGAGTTTTTAAGGGTATTGTTTTTCTTTTTTATTATGGACTTTTTTTTAGGAAAATTTATTAATTTCTTTACGCTGGACTGGGGGTTTAAGTATTTTATGGTTTTTTTTTTTTTTTTTTTAATTTTAATGCAGTGGGAAAGGACAGTGCGTGTTATCTGCTTAAGAAACACAGAACCAATCCCAAAAATATGTGCATACAGAATTCTTCACCGAAAATAAATATCTGGAGTAGGTACTTTTGTTGTACTTCAAGGAAAAAAACAAAACAAAAAAGTAGGCACTTCAAGTTTTTTTTTTTTTTTTTTTTGGCACTTCAGTTGGTAAGTAATTAATCATTACCAACGAACGTAATCTGTCACTAAGGGTTTGTTTGCTTATCATTTCATTTCAACTTAAATTGTATTTTTTTTTGTCTTTTTTTCAAAAAATTTTTGTCTTTTTCCCAAAAAAATTTGTCTTTTCTAAAAATTCAAAAAAAATTTACTATTACAACTAAAATATTTCAATTCAAACTAACGAACCAAATGGATCCTAAAATTTATGCAGATGGTGACGGTTATTGATCAAGGTATTATCTTACAGCCAATGATGAATTTATGAAAATTTTGAAAAAAAAAAAAAAAACAGTTAAAATATCGAGCAAATTTGAAAAAAAAAAAAAACACTTACCCTCCGTTTGGTTCATTAATTAGATATGAAATTTTAAAATTAGAGTTGATTGACTTTAAAAAAAATAAAAATGAAAATTTTAAATTCTAATTGAAACATCGAACAAAAGCTTAAATGTTTCCGGTTGATATTTTAGGAAATGATTTACACTCGAAAAAATATATATACAAAACTTTATACATAATATACACAAATCTCAATACTAAAAGAAAGTTCTATAGAGCCAGGTATGATTAGGAGTTTATCATGATTCAAACAATTTACGACCATTATCATATGCTAATCCACAAAGCGTAAAAGTAGGATAAGTGGTTTTAAAAAAAAAAAAAAACTAACTAACTAACTAGCTAACTAACCAATATCTAGCTAATAAAACAACGATAAAATGAGAAATAATTAAAATTACAAAATTTTATGATACATTACAATCTCACCAAAATCAATAATTTTATCAATCTTTACCCAATTTTTTCTGAAAATTTGACAATTTTTTTCCATCCAAAAATATTTCAAGACCTTTAAAATTCCGATATTTCAAAAATGTCAAAAGAAACTTGTCATGCTTATAGGTAAGTTTTCCACAAGTAAAAATTTAGTAAATTTAATTTACTTCTGCCACAAGGCCAAGAATATAAATGAAAACTATTGGGCCTGAACGTCCACCTACCAAACCAGAAACCATTAACTCTATTCAACATAGCTAGTACAACAAAATTCCAATAAAACCGATTAACATGGAACAATTAAAGACATTTATTGTCGAGTCAAAAAAATTAAGACAATTATTGACTTACATTGTTTCTATGTATACAATTACCTCTTTCTATATATTTTCAAGAGTTCTAGCTATTGTGTGGTTCTCTCATCATGTATGTATGTTACCCTACTTTTGTGGCGTCGGAGTTGAGACCGATTTTTTTAAACAATCCACAACACCTTCACAATCTGCTTGAGGAAGTGCACAAGCACCCGCATCTTCAAGTTTGTCTTCTAGGAGCGAATGAGGGGACCGGAGATTGCCGTGAGTTTGACACGCCTTCATTGTCTTGCAATGTTCTGCTTCATCGTCCCTGATGTTCAGAAAGACATCGTACAGATTCTCTGGAAAACAAACAAAACAATGAAGACAACTAATATTAGCACTTTAAACCATTGCCAGTAGTAGGGAAAACAGAAAAGCATGAGCTGATGCTAAAGAAATTATGCCATGGAAGCTATTTCCATCAACCGCACTAGTTAACGTGGCCCAATCTTGGTGGTTCCAACTCAGTTATACCAGAAATTGGAAAAAGCTACTTTAAAATTTTAGATTTGATCAACTTTCATGGTGAGATAGAAGCAAAGTTAAAATATGTACTGTAATTAATGCAACTTCAGCGTTTCGAAGTTTACCTATTTTTGGCCTCCGAGAGTTGGGAGGTCTAGAAGTTTGAAATTCGTCTGGACAAAAGGGAAGAGATTATTAGACTCGGATTTATTTATTTATTTATTTTTATTATTAGTCTTAGATTGCTCCTAAAGAAACCACACGTAAAGTAAGACAACCACAGGGAAAGAAACACAACTTACCAAATAAATACATATCATCTCCGGTATAGTATTTCACAGCAATCTCAGGTGCAGGCAACTTTTTCAACTCCTCTATAACAGAAAACAGACCACATCAGTATATGACAAGAGAGAGCATATATATATAACCGGTCTGTCAACGGAGATCATCCTCCAAACTCTTTACATGGTCAGACATGTTTGATTGAACTTGATAGAAAACAGAGAGAGGGGGGGGGGGGGGGGGAGGATAGAAAGAAAAAGATTTCTATTTTTATGCCATTAATAATTGTTCTGACGGAATCCAGGGGCTCATAAGCATTATAGGCCCTAGTCGTTCTTTATGCCCACAAAATTTAAATGCATGTGAAGGTATAACTAGACTAACGCAACTAGCAATTAAAAAGAAATTCTCAATTATACCTCCTCGAGCCTTGACAAATTTGTCATAGGTTGAAAATGCATGGCTCTCCACGCATTCTGAAAAGTGATCTGTGAAAGTGATAAAATCAAATCCATTAGACAAAGGATCTAAAAATGAAAGCATATAATGAGCTAATTCCCCAACCAAAAAAATTATTTTCCTCATCTACAAATAGTTTCATTTTCAGTAGAAAATCGGATCATAAATCTTTAAAAATGCACATGTGTATTTTTCCCCATATTGATTTAGTTGGGTATAATATGACAGGAAATTCTCATAAGTATTCTGGATAACCAAACAAAGTGGCAGCCAGAATTCAAGATGCACATCAAAGCATGGAATTGATATAGAAAACAAGTGACTCACATGCCATTCTGGGGCTTATAGCATACATAAAGACTGTCATGAAGTAATAAAATATTGCAATGTGCTGAGCAAGAAAGCGGTCAAACCACCAAGAGTTTCCCCCCAATTCCTGCAATTCGGAGAAAGAATTTGTAACATAAGGTAACATATGCAAGCAAGACTATGATGGAGTTGTGTCCAAGTCTTATTTGTTATTAATCTTAGCTAATAAACTTCAACAAATACGAAAACAGTGCAAGGGAACACAATCTTATTGTGTCTGAAAAAAGGAAGAAGCATATTTGCTAGAATCAAAGAAAGATGTATACTTCCATGATAAGCAAGTGATGCATCTCATTCCAGCTCTCAGCAAAATGCACTTTCAAATAATCTGCTCTTCTCCACCAACCGAAGCTCTCATACATGTGTAGAACAGACATAAAAGCTGCCATAAACCATGAGTCATAAGTAGCTCTCCCAGTATTCCACAATTCAAATTTTAGCAAATTAAATAAAAATTTAAAAATCATATAAACTAAACAGAGAGAGCAGGGCAGGGGGACTTGCAATTTTCTCAACGGACATGTCTTTAATCTGGAAAGGAAAAAAAAATTGAGCATGCAATAAAGAAAATGACAGCAATTATGAATAAAATTACTGCAGGAAAACAAGACCACTCATCTTATCATGCTTATCAGAACATTCACAAGTAACATTGCACATGTTTTAACATTCTAGCATGATGATACGTATATACTGTTCCAAGGTATAGATAGCGTTTTGCTGAGCATTATAAGGACTTGGCTTCCAAACCAAAATACAAATTCTGCTCAGGAAGAGTCATTGCAAGGGAATTGATGAAATAAAGAGTAAACATTAACACTCACCAAAGTAAGGTACTCTTGCGATGGTTTCCAGTACAAAGAATCTGGCGTAATCTCTGTTGCGGTACAAGGTATCAAGTATCCTTATCACCGAATCCTGAAATTATCAATAGAAATAAATTACTGTTAAAGACAAAGAAATCTGAATCATAATTAACAGGGGGGACATCTCAAAGTCCAGGAGGAAAAGACTCACTGTGAGTAATATGTTCACGAATTGCTCAAACTTAATAATTAATCTCTCCAAGGTACTTGAGGAGGAACTCTGTGATGGCTCCTCCTCACTGCCTTTATTCACTTGATCATAAAGTGAAGTCTGGGACGGAGGGGACTCCTCCACTACAACTTTCTCCTCATTATCTTGCAGAATTGTTGCCTGGACTGTTAATAACTTCCTACACAAAGCAAAATTATACTAAAAAATAAAAACAAGGAAAAAAAGATGGAAGCGTGTGTATCAAAGCTTAACAACAGAAAAAGCTGAAACGGCTCCGTTTCTCAAGCACCACCCCTTTACATAGTAGTCCTAGAATTAACGTAACACGAGAGAAACATATAAAAAAAGAAACTAATAGACAACTTTGAAAAGCTATCAGCTCAGCTCAGATTGAATTTGCAATATTCGTCGCACTCTTTTCTGTCAGATTGGTAAGAAACAACAAGCAAAGAAATCCATGATTAAGCAAATCCTACTCGAACTAACGAAGTTTTCTACAACTAAAGCACTTTCAATTTCTGCAGAAATACAACAATCATACCATACATTTTGGAGTTCATTTCAAATCATAAATTTGTGTCGAATGAATGACTTATCCTGGTTAAAGCTCAATTTTGACTACAGAAATTACCAAAAAATCATTGAAGGATAACATCAAGATTTTTAGAAAAATAGAATCCAAAATTCTTAAACCCATTCTTCTAAACCCTGAGCAAACACCCCATATTCTTCTCACCGGATGGCACTTGCAGTAGCCGAAGAAGAACCAACATCAATGTTGCGATGAAGAACCCGACTTAGACCCTGAGCAGCCTTAACACCGTGGATCAATTCCATAAGCCCCGATTTCCCCACCATCCTCTCCTCTTTTTTCTCTTTTCCGTCCTCCTCTTTTTTCTCCTCTACAAGCTCTTCTTTTTTCTTCTCAACGTAACTGCCATAATTACACTCAGGCATATATCCACTTTCATTATCAAAGCGCATAATGAGACCATGCCACTCCCACACCCGAAAATCGGACCCATTCTGCTCGTGACACCCGACATAGGCGAGGTAGTCGCCGATGGCTACAGGTTGGCCAGAATTGGGCCTGAGCCGGTCGGAATTTCCAGTGACGATGAGGCGGATGATCTCCTTCTCGAGTTTGGATTCTTCCCTTTTCGGCGAGGGAATTATCGGTTTCATCGTCGAACAACAAATTCGGGTCGTCCGGAGATTTTTGGGAGAGCCTGTCCCTGGCCATCAAGGCCTGGAGAGGAAAATTGTCGAGTTTGGTGGTGGGATTGTTCGGAGAAAAAGGGACCTTTTTTTTTTTTTGCCCCCTTTCTAGTGTCAATTTGGGATTCAAACATTATTGTTTCTACTTTTTAATAATTAAAATTGATTATTGTTGAGAGAAATAATTCACAAATTAATGATTTGCAGCAATAGAAATGATGAACACTACAAAGTATACTAAAAACCTAATATACTCTCTCTCTCTCTCTCTCTCTCTCCCCCCTCCTTTTTGAGAAAACGTATCATTCGTTCAAAAACATATAAAATTGAGTGTGTGAACTTCCCAAATTTAACCCAAACAAGAAGAAGAAAAGCGAAAACGACGCATTGCTAATTGAAATTGTTAAGCCAAGATTTCGACCAAGAATTCCAAAAAGTTCCAGACTCAGAGACACGTACCTGGAAAGCCATGGACGAGAAGAATAAGAATTTTGACGGAAATGGGAGAGAGAAAAGCTCGAAGAGGCTAAATTCAAATTCAAACTCAAATTCCTGGCTTTCGGAGACGGAGACGAAGAAGAGGATGAAGAAGAAGAAGAGCACGAGGCTAAAATTGCACACACTGGAGAGGACAAAGTCGCCACCATTTTTGGGCCTTTTTTTTTTTTTTTTTTTTGTGAAGCTGAGCCTGAGAGAAGCTACTTGGAGAAACGAAAATGGACGAAATCAAAGTTTGGAATCCATTAGAAAAGAAAGATTGCCCAACCGGGCAGCAGGCAATATATAAAGGAGAAGAAAAAGTCGAGAAATCACATTTGGCTTTTGACGAGGAAGATTTTTATTTGCAGAAGACTTCAGAGAAAGAGAGATTGTTTTTGTTGTCGTTTTGTGAGGAGTCCTGAGCCGGGCAAGGACGGCGCGCATATTCCCTGGCTCATGTCCGGAGCTTGGACATGACATCACGCCTTAATGGGCCGGAGGGCTGGATGGGCTCCTAAAAAACTCGTTTTTGGGCTAATGCTAAAAGGCCCATTTTCCTAAATTGGGCCTTTTGATTGCCACTTGGAGCGCGTATGATGTCTTAACGGTCACTTTTTGTACACCATAGTGAGAAAAATACCAAGATGGTGAAAAAAAAAAAAAAAAACCATTACAATAAATAAATTGAAAAATCCATTGAATCAAACCCAAGAAAGGGATGATTTTTATGTACCGGAAGTTCAGATGAAGATAGAGAAATAAAAGAAAAGGCTCTAAGCTGGCTCAAGACTAACATCGAAGCAAATTGACCTCTATAAATAACTAATAGCTTTGATATCGAATTAAAAGTCTCGATGGACCAAGGTCTAAAGAAATACTTTTGAGCTTTCTATTATGGGTTTATTCAAGTTTTATTCTATTCATTTATCAAAATACAAACAAATACAAAATTAACAAAATCTAATACAAATCCGAGATAATTATTATGGTGACTTGCTCAAAAATATTACTTTTGACTATAGTTCATCATGAGACTAATGGTTTGAAATAGAACAATAATTTTACATATATAAACGATTGTAGAATTTTCTTAATCCTTTTAACTTTTATTAAGCTCTAGGGTTTGTTTGGTTGGTTAGTTTGAGTTGAAATATTTTAGTTGTAATAGTAAATTTTTTTGAATTTTTAGAAACGACAAAAAACTTTTTGAGAAAAAGACAAAAAAAAGTACAGTTTAAGTTGGAATGAAATAATGAGACAAACAAAGCCATATTCTTTTAAAGTGCAAAATTTCTATTTTCTTTAAGTCTATGCTAATCTTAAAAAATAAAAAACAAATTAAAAAATAAAACATTAGTCTCCAAATATTACCAACTTGACAATTAATAGGTGGGCGTGATTGGATTGGGAAATGGCAAAATAGTAGATTTCCAATTCCAGCAATCTAGAGCAACTTTACGCGTGGCCGTGGTCCTAAACCTGCTCTGCCCAAAAAGCAAAAAACACAGCTACTCCTTCTTGGCCGTACGTGTTCCAAAGTTCCACGTGTGTGTGTGTGTGTGTGTGTCTTTGTGGGGTTGTTCGCCGTCACAATCACTTAAAACACCCACTCACCGCCTGAGTCACTGAGTCTAGCTCGGCGCGCTAACTTGGGAACTTGAAGTGCACCCACACTCACAAGACTAGACAAACCATTTTGGATTTGGATGGGGCTACTACCTCTTACTACCAATCATAGAACTCTTGCGTCGTTTATTTTTACATATGACTAATTGATAAGTATTTGATGGATTAGATAAATAAAACAAAGTAAAATAAAACGAAACAAAGGGAAAAAAAGAATTCCTGTGACCCCCATGTGGATAAAAGTAAAAGAAAAAAAATGCATTTGGCCACCCCATAACTAACAGAGAAGAGATGACGAAAGTCTCCATTTATGTTTTTAAAGAGAATTAAATATTAAAAAGGATAATTCTTTCATTATTATTTATTATAGGTATTTTGCTAAATCACGCCCCTTCCTAGCTAGTATTGCAAGAGGAATCTGTTGTAGTGATGGATGGAATGTAAAGGATTTTTGATCTGAACATTTAATAACTATATATGAGTTTGTTAGCAAAATGCCTCAAACATGTTCTTTTTTTGTTAAATAATATTCTAAAAGTTTTTATTATGATTTCAAAACGATTGATTTTTTAGACCTTGTTACGATATTAAAATGAAAAAATGATTATTTTACTTATTTTAATTTCTAAAATACTTCTTTGGTACATCATTTCAACCAACTCAACTCAAACTTTTTTTTGTCTTTTTCTTAAAAAGTTTTTGTCTTTTTCTCAATAAAATTTTTTATCTTTTCTGAAAATTCAAAAAAATTTACTATTCAAACTTTTTGAGAAAAAATCTCAACTCAAAAATTTAAACTCTACCAGTTGGTTGAATTGGTCCTCATACTCTACCAAACTCCTCATAAGATTTCAAATAAAACACTCTCGTCATGTTATCATCATCATCACTGATACATACTTGAAAAGTTGCGTCCACGGATATCTTATTTTAACTTTTTTTTTTTTTTTAATCATAAAGAAATTTGATAAATAGCTGTATTCGGGAAGGAAAACGATAAAGCTGGCATTTTTTTTTCTACTCTTTAGTCTCTAGATCCTTCCGCATCTAATACAATAGCATAATATAGTTTTTCTTTTTATTTTTTTTATTTTTTATTCATCGTCCTTTTGGCCTTTTCGCAAAAGGATATACTTGATCACGAGGAAATGATATGTAAGTATTTGCAGGTAACTTACTTTTGTTAATGTCGGCATATGCCAATAAATAAATGCCAACATCGCCAATTCCATCCAACTCAAGAAATAATTAAAATAAAAAAAACCAAACCATATTATGGAAGCAAACAGAGAGTCAAATCTCTTTACGCAGTTTCCGCAACGTGGTTTTGTGGGGAAACAACGATTAAGACCAAGGAAATAAGACTAGCCTTAAAAATAAAAATATAAAAAATAAAAACTAACCAGCCAACTTTTAGCCAAAAATAATAATAATAATAAGAGAAAAATATTCAAGACACAAATTTTAATCCCGATTTTTAAATATAAACTTATATATGAGTTGTCGTTTTTTTATTATTAAATATTTAAAACATTGATATATTAATTAATTTTATTCTATCAATAAAAATATAATATATAAATTAATATTTAAAAAATTAAAATAGAAATTGACGTACCCAGCTATAATTAAAAAAAAAAAAAAACTTGCCAACAATTGCAACCAAGTTCACGCGTGCCAACCACTAATAGAATAATATATATAGTGGTTGGTCGTCTTTTTTCTCTCTCTCAGAATAAATTTTTTAGAGTGAAACATTTGAGTTTGAATTAAATGAAGTCAAAATCCTTATGGATCCTATCATTTGTCATGCAGCTTAAAGAAAATGTTGACACCGATCAGTCTCTTTTCATTAAAAATGAAAGTTAAAGATATAAATTTTATTTTTATTATATCAGTACATATTGTTGTTTTAGTTATAAGCTTAAATTTTTTTAATGGTAAATTATTTATTTAGTCCTTAAACTCTTAACGTTGTACAACTTTGGTTCCTTGAATTTTTTTTTTTTGTTACTGGAATGCCTATAAACTTTTAAAATACTGTACTACAAGAGTCATTTCATTAAATTTTGAACAAAATCTATTAGTTATTTGGTCAAAAAATTGATGCTAATTTCGAATTTCATCAAAAAATTAACGAAAAAGATTATTGTAGCAATGTTTTTAATAGTTTATGATCATTTCAGTTATAAAAAAGAATTTCCCTAAATTATGAAAATGTTACTACAATAGTTATTTTTGTTAATTTTTAAACGGAATCTGTTAATAATTTGATCAAAAAGTAATGTTAACTAATAAGTTTCGTTCAAAAAATAACATAAAAAACTATTGTAAGAACATTTTAAAAGTTTAGGTATATTTCAGATACGAAAAAAAAAATTCAGGATCAAAATTGTATAAAATTAAAAATTTAAGGTTATCTAAGCTATAACTGAGAGCAGTTCTTTATTATAAATTATAATAAGTTTTAAATGTGAATATTCATTAATTAGACATTAAAACAGTTAATCAAATTAGTAAAGTGATAACATCAACCAATACGATAATAGTATTTTTTTTTATAGTAAATTTCTCTTCTTATTAAAAATCACACTTGGCATATAATAGCTCAATGATTGACCATGTGTCACTCTCAATTTTACGTATATTCGACTCATATATTAATCTCCTTTTTTCTCTATTTTTTTATGTTCTCCTTCCAATACCAAGACTCGTCATTTTTTAATAAGAAAATTATCTAAATAATAATAATTTTTTTATCTATTAATTAACATGATATAAATTTTTTATTATTAAGCAGTATAATATAAATTTTAATTAATTTTAATTAATTTTATATCACAAAAATATCATTTTATATTAATTAAAAGATTATGTCTAATTTTCATGGAGCCCCGAACAAGGACACGTATGAGCCAACCTTTTCCAAAAGTTTTACATCCATTGAAGTATTAGACAAGACAAGATTTTCCCCTTTTCTCTGTCCCCTAGTTGCTCAAGCATCTCAATATAGCTGTATATTTTGTTTACGTCATGTCATGTAAAAAAGCGGTGTTAAACAGCAACAAAATCAAAATCCCACATCTTCTTTTCTTCTTTTTCTTTTTCTTTTTTTTTTGTTTTTTTCGTCTTGCAAGTAGCAAAATCCCACATCTTGGGTTTTAGCCTTCTTCACACCTCCGTTCCAAACTTATATAATCATTCAATCAAACAATCTATTGAATGATCTCCGCCCTGTTTCCCTTTTACTTTATATGAATATCATCTCTGCCCTGTTTCCCAGCGTAGCTGTGCAATGGAAGATGAGAGACAGGCACAGGCCCTATTGCCTCGGCGAAGAATCCACGGACACGGAGGAATGGATTTGAAGAGCCTGGGGTCGTTCCTGCGGTGGTTCTGCGTGGACCAGTCGAGCCTGTGGCGCGCCGGGCTGTCGTGGTCGGTGTTCTTCCTGCTGGCCTTCGGCGTCCCCGTGGCGGCCCACTTCCTCCTCTCCTGCCCCGCCTGCGACGCCGAGCACAGCCGTCCCTACCACGTCCCTGCCCAGATTGCTCTCTCTCTCTTCGCCACAATGTCTTTCGTCTGCCTCTCCCGATGGGCTCGCAAGTACGGCCTCCGGAGGTTCCTCTTCATCGACAAGTTGTCCGATTCCAGCGACAAGGTCCGCCATGGATATGAAGAACTGCTTCAGGTTAAACTTTTCTTTTAATTATGTTGATTAGGAGTCTCTATTAATTTCTAAATACTTTTGTTTTCGATCGGTTTTTAGGAAATCTGTTGGATTTGTTGAACCCTGTTTCCTAAATCCAGAATTTTTTTTTTTGGTTATGCTGAGGAAATTATTTGCAGTCTTTCATTTTGGAATTTTGATTATTATTATTATTATTCTATTTTTGTATGGAAGAGAAGAAAACAATAATAGAGACATGTTCAGCTAAATTTATGGAATGTATATGAAGTTGTAAAGAAGATGAAAGGTTGTAATTTTCTTGATGTCCACAAGAGACTGCAGCCTCCTGTCCAATTTTTTATTATCCAAAATGATGTTTAATCAATAATATTATATAAGTCATTTAAAGTATTTAAAATGCTTTGTAATTGAGTTTTTAATACTTTAGTATCGTATTATAGATATTATTTAAACATCAAAATCGAAATTGGACATGTGATCTCGATTTGTCCGGGAGAGACGAATCACCCTTTTCTAGTTAGTGCTAGGACATCATCCGTCTCACATTTGTCGCCAACATAAACAAAGAGTCAAAAAGAGAAATATTTTTCCTTGCTTATACGCCAAGGGAAAAGAAAGAAGAGAAATAAATTCCCAAAAAAGAAAAAAAGTTGTGCATCTATTTATTCTCTTCTAGTCTAGATATCCAAAAAAGATGAAGTATCTTCTTTGGCTCAGCGAATCTTGTGGCTTTAATAAAGTTGCGTCTCTCTAATGAGGAAGACCCGCATAGTGAACGACTTTTTCATGGTTGTAAACTTGTAATTTAATTGAGATGTGGACAAATCTGTATCGGATCAAGTGTTTGCTGTATTTCCCATTATTTTGTTAAAATAAGAAATTGAAACGTTTCCTTACGGAATAATCTTTTTTTTTTGGGCAGAAATCTATGAAGTTTCTCCTTATGATTATCCTTCTTTATTTTTCTGCTGAAAGCGCCTACAAAATCTGGTGGTATGTCTCGGGAGACCACGAAATACCACATTTTGGCAATCGATACCTAAGTGACACCATCTTCTGCACGTTGGAGCTTTTATCGTGGCTTTATCGGACCACAATAATCTTCCTCGTATGTGTTCTCTTCCAAATCATCTGCCATCTGCAAATCCTAAGACTGGAAGATTTTGCTCGAGTTTTTCAGAAAGAGACTGATGTGGGAACAATCCTGATCGATCACTTAAGTATCAGAAGGACTTTTCGGACAATAAGCCATAGGTTTCGACTATATATCTTGCTTTCTCTGATTTTAGTCACAGCAAGTCAGCTCATTGCCCTGCTCATGACAACCAGATCGAATGCTCATGTCAACATTTTCAAAGCCGGCGAACTTGCGGTAATCGCTATTTCCTAGTACTTGTCCTTGAGACATAGAATTCGATAGAAATTTAGTACTAATTAAATATCATCACAGCGTGGCGGTGTGAGACTTGTTAATCCAACTATTTACCAAACGTCACAATTTTGTTTTAATGTCACAAATGTAGTGATACTAGCGAGGAAACGAATTGATTGTTCTTATTTTGGTGCAGTTATGCTCCATAAGCATCCTCACGGGCCTTTTCATATGCCTGCGAAGCGCAACAAAAGTGACTCACAAAGCACAGTCACTAACAGGGCTAGCTGCTAAGTGGCACATCTGCGCCACAATCAACTCTTTTGATTACACGGATGGAGAGACTCCAACCTCACAGGTGTCTTCCGCTCAAGTTTTCCCTGGTGGCAATGAGTCAGAATCCGATGATGAATCAGGAACCGGAGACGATGATTTGAATGACACCAAGTTGGTGCCAATTTTCACGCATACAATCTCGTTCCAAAAGAGGCAAGCTTTAGGTGAGTGAGTTTTAATGTATAATCGATCTTTTATTTTAGTTTTTTTTTTTTTTTTCTTTCTGATGATTTCTCAAGCGATCGATATATCTTTATTGCAGTGACGTATTTGGGGAACAACAAAGCAGGAATCACAGTGTATGGGTTCATGTTGGACAGAACATGGCTGCACTCCATTTTCGGGATACAACTTGCGCTTTTGCTTTGGTTACTTAACAAGACAATTGGTATTTCTTAAATTCCAAGAGAAGAGTTTTTCACAACGGAGTGTAATCTTTAACTGGTTGATTCTGTATATTTCATAGTGTGCATATCAAGTATACTTTTCTAAAATGTATTCTTGGTATTTCATTATCGACCTATTTTAGCTTGTTTTGGTTTCTCACAGCCCTTAAATGTCTTCTAGCTCATAAATCATTACCAAAGAAGAAATACAAAATGTATGTTCTGTTTGGCCAAACAAAATCAGTCCAATATAGTTCTAATAAAATCAGCTTTGACGGCGAGATCCAATCCTTTGACGGCCATGCGAACCGCTGACGGCACTGTGACCCACAAGGACTTGAGGTACGGTGTCGAGAAGGTTGTGGAGAGGGAAAGTTCGGATTTGAGAGAGTAAAGCGAAGAAGACGATAGGGTCGGAGAAGTGAGTATGGACGGAGAGTTTAGGTGGAGAGAGAACGGAATTTCCTCTGGCTTTGGTCCGTCGTTTTGCTCCATCTTCCAGTGCGCCAAACACTGGCTACAGACTTCGGCGATCATTCGAATCTGATCGATGGCAGGTTGGTGAAGTTCTTCAATTTTCTTGCAAAGAATGGAATTTCAGGTCATGAAAATGTGATGAACTTTTGTGTACAGGGAATTTGTTGAGCTGATGTTTGATTTTTATTTTTTTATTTTTTTTGTTAAAAGTAAATTTTTTGGTACTTTTGTTAAGGGCAGTTTAGTATATTCAACTAAATTTTAAAACCAAAAATAGATTTCTGTCAAGTTTTTAACAGTAATTACAATAAGGAATGACTTGTAGAGGACCTTTTAATAAAAAAAATTTGGGGATCAATAGGCACATTCATTAATAGTTTAGGGACTACGGAGCAATTTACCGTATTTTTTTTTAGGCATTCAATGGGAACACTTTTGTTATTGTCGGTTTGGTTCCTTAATTAATGAGAATACTTTTTTTTAGGTATTTAATGAGAACACTTTTGATTATTGTCGGTTACTTTTTTCAAATATGGTATATTGTTCCTCACAAAATAAACCACATAGGAATGCCAACTTCGGTCCCTTAATTAATGAGGACACTTTTGATTATAATCAGTTACTCTATTTGCATGTGGTATGCTCATGTTCACCATAAAAACAAAACTTATCTGTAAAGATATTCCCTAATTTAATCCCTATATTTTTTTTCTGACAATCAGTCCCCTTAATTTATAATTTTTGGCAATTCAATTCTTTTTGCTCAGATTTGTTAAAAATTGAATGATTTTTTACATACAACTTGCACATTATAGTATAAGAAAAGCATTGTTGATCATTTTTACTTAATTACAATATAATTATCAAACTCAAACTTAAACTTTAAAAGAAATTTGTATTGCAATTAAATAAAAAATGAAACATTATCCCTTTTGAGCTATAATGTGCAGGTTATTTGCAAAAAACCGTTTGAATTTTTACAAATTTAAGCAAAAAAGACTTAATTGTCAAAAATTAGAAGTTCAAAAGGCTAATTGTCATGAAAAAAGTTTTGGAACTAAATTGTCAATTTCAAAAAGTTCAAGGGAAATTCATGCAAATATATCAATTTTGGTTCCTTATGACAAAACAATGTCGATTATTATCAGTTACTTTTTTTTTATGGTATATTGTTAAACATATATAATGGTTCTGGAGAAATCAATTTTGGTTCATTAATTAATGACAGTACAGTGTTGAATGTTGATTACGTTGTCTGTTATGAGACAAACTAATGGTTTTTTTTTTTTGGAAAAGGAGATAAACTGATAGTTTGAAGACTGATTATAGGAGATTTTAATATAAAGGATAAAAATGAATTTTTTTAGGGAAAAATATGAAAATAATCCTTTCTTAAACATATGGGCGGATGTCGACAATTTTTATATTTAGGGACTAAATTAGGTATATCTTTCAACCACGAAACTATTTCTAATTAATAGATAAAAAATGTTCAGGTACCTTTTATCAATCCAATTTAACGGTTTTCATTCAAAATTCTGATGAAGGGACTATGAAGAAGACACTTTTTAATTTCAAGGACTATTTGAGACAAAATTGATTAGGGTGGACTTGGTCAGGGGATGCAGAAATAGTACTTCAAGATCCATTACGTGTACAAGGCCTTTAGAGAGAAGAATTCATGAATTAATTAATTATTTCTGAAAAGTTAATGATATCTTTCTTTTATATCTTTTTTACAACGATGTCCTAGGTTTTTTTTTATTTACTTTTATATCCCATATAAAATTCTGTCAATTTCTAGTCTAAGCTAATACAAATTGAATCTAAGAGCAAATTTTTTCCCCAATATTCAAGCTTTAATTTTTCGGACATCAGTATCTTTAGTGCTCGGAGCAAATCCCAGTATCAGTCTCTCTTTTTGGAATACCATATATGTCAATTTATCCACTTTTAACAAATATAATTAAATGCTAATTATTAAGAAGAGTAGAAAAAACATAATCAAATTTTTAAAAAAATCATATTTTATTCATAAATTTATTCTCTCATAGCATAATTCTGATGACAAAAGGAAACCTAATCAGAAAACATCTCAATCCATACTTAGATATTTATATGTAGCTATATATATATATATATATATATATATTCCTTCAGCCTATAAATAAGCTTTATAACCATCTTCTGCACTCCATCGCTCAGAAACTAATTAATTCTGCACGTAGTCAAAAAATAGACGGATACAATTTGTTCGAAACTAAAAATATCGGAGGAAAAAAAAAAAAACATGCCACACGTCAATAAGATATAAAAGACGAATAATTAATTGCTGATAGCATTGATTAGGAGAAAAGACGAATGGTTAAAATTTGAGAAATATGCTAATGGCTTAGGCAAAAACTTCGTTTGTGTTTATTTAAAAGCCTAAGTACTATAAATTATACTTCCCACATTAAGGAAATTAGAGCCCAAATAGTGCCCTAAACTTTTAACTAGTGATGGAAGAATGGATAAGATATAGAGGAAGGGGAAGATTTCTTCAAAGTTATATGCTATGATAGGACAATATATATATATATAATGATTGTATATTATTTTATTCGGTAATGAAAGGAAATAAGTAGGAAAGGATTTAGTTTTATTTGTAAAATTACAGACTTATCATATTTTACTATAAACAATTACTTATACAAAAATTTTCCTAATTACTAGAAAGAATAAATAATTTTCAATATTACACGCAAGTGTTGCCTTATACATGAAGCTACTTTCACTTTGGCGAAACAAAATGGGTAAAATATTTCTATACATTTCCTTTCCATAGCACTAAAACTGATTCAAGGTGCCATAGGGATTTAAAAACCCAATGAGAAGAAATGTAAACATTCACACACACACACACAAAATCCATTCAATACAAGGTCCGTTTGATGAATAAGTTTGAGTTGGAAATTTTAAGTTTCAATAGTAAATTTGTGTTAACCTTTTAAAAAAGACAAAAAATTTTTCAGAAAAGACAAAAAACTTTTTCAGAAAAAGACAAAAACTGAGATGAAAATTTTAAGTTTGGAATGGTTTTTCAAACGAAGCCAAAGACACGAAGCCTTTTGATACAAACAAATTCAGGGTTTGCGATTAGCCTGAGTATTTTTTCGATTTTTTTTTTGTTTCCCTTTCAAAGAAAATAAATAATTGAATTGTACATTTAACTAGTCATTCATTCCCCTTGTATCGTATTATTAATATTACTCTTTTAATTTTCAAGTCATTGGTTAGATATGAACATCAGCTACATCCTGGAAGTAGTCCCATTACTAATCTCTCTTTTCGGAGTACCCATATCATGTCCATTTCCATTTATTTATTTTTTTTCATGTATACTACATTTTGCTGTTAATTTTAACTCTTCTGTTCAACAACGTTGGAACTAGATCGTAAAAAGGGAATCCAATTATATTTTGTTCACAGAATTAATTATTTTCTTATAGCAAAAATCGGATGACAAAAAGAAAGCTCTAGTCTCTCTCTCTTTATTTATTTATTTATTTTTCCCTCATCAGAAAACATTTCAATCTATATATATGTGGCTATTTTCCTTTTTGAATTGGTCATCAAAAACATCATCATCCCCAAAAGTCCAAGTCTACTGTTTCATTTTCCTATTCTAAATATTGTCTTTTTAATAGTATTTTGACAATACATTAATTTATTCAAAAACTTTTACTATTTAATTTTTTTTATGTAGTTAAATTTTTAAATTGAGATAATATGATATGATATTATTGGGGGAATATCCAATAAGACAGAAAATCCAAAACATTAGATTTCCATTCCATCCTCAAATATAGTAGAGACCAGACCATCATTCCATGTTTTTGTTTCTACTGGACCGTGGGAACTATAGTGGAGTGACTAGTTTTTTTAATTTGCTTTTTTGATACAAAGCTCAACTTTTGTGTGTGTGGTTGGAAGCGTGGAATGCATGATGTAATTAATTGAGTCAATTATGGTTAGAAATTAATTGTTAACCAGTTCATATTATGTGTTAAACTTTTTCTTTGTTTCCTTTTTTTTTTCCCTAATATTATATGTATTTCCTGCCATCACCCCGAATGAATCAGACATTCAATCCAAATGAATAGCACGATCAATCGTGGCGAAAAATGTTTTTTTTTTTTGTTAATAATTTTTTATATAAAGTGATTCAAATAGATTTCATATTGTCGCGGCTAAGTACAGCTGGATGATATTTAGGGAGAGTTTGGTAAAATAGTTTGAGTTGAGATTTTTAAGTTTGAATAGTAAATTTTTTTGAATTTTCAGAAAAGACAAAAAACTTTTTGGGAAAAAGATAAAAACCTTTTGGAAAAAAGACAAAAAAAAATTTGAGTTGAGTTGGATGAGTGTGTTTGTCAAAGAGGCCCTTATACTAATTTTTACGGACTATCGTTTAAGTTCTACACGACTGGACTCAAAGCCGGGGGTTAATTCGGTTGGTAATTAATTGTGTTTCAAAGAAAACCAAAGTACATTCAAAAATAAGATCTGCATATAGCTGTTTCCTTTTCACATTTTATTTGTTTAAACTTGGAGATTTAGTGCCTGTATTGTTCATTAACATTAAAGAACAGTACAAGTAAGGCATCTTATTAATTATTGACAGTAAAAAAAAAAAAAAAAAAAGATGAATCAAGTGAAATTATCGATGTTTCTAAATTACCAATCATGTATTTTTCTTTTCTTTCCCTTTTCTGATAAATTAATGAGATTATTACTTGCCATATAATATCAATCATGACAGCCAAATCCTGGTTCCCATCATCCGATCGATCGCATTCATAGTACATAATTTCACGTTTAGCGTCATTGCGTGTCAGACGTTTATTATGCAATAAAAAAACTTAAATACGGTCACACACACGTGTGTCTATATATATAATATATATATATACAGAGAGAGAGAGGATAGGAAGGTGGGGGGCGCGCGCTTTAATTTAATGGTTATAAATTCAATGCTGCCAAAATAAAAGGCCGGTTAGAAGAGTAGGACAACGAAAAGGACAAGTTCACAGAAATTGGCCGGGCCATATCGTATGCATCTCATGTAAATTCTATTGGTAGCAACAAGCACACACACAATTTTTAATAATATATTATTGTAGCCGGAGATTTGAGATCTTATAATATAAGACCCCTGTAGGTTAGCTATGAGCTTTGTAATCATCGGCTATCCTGCAGGCGCTGCAGGTTTAGGAAGTTTCTTTTCTGGGTCAAACTCAAACTTATACTCGAATTTTCAGAAGATAATTATTAATTAGCTGCCTAATTCGGTTCTATATTTCTTCTCAGCACAGGTCTTATTCTCTTAACGATAATTAGATAACGCAGTTGATCTAACCAGTACTTATTATGGCTGTAAGTATCTATCAGGAATTCGATGCCTACAAGTTTTTGATCTTGTTAATTGGTTTATAACTTTAAAATGTTCTTTTCTCCCCCCCCTTCCCTTTGTCGGATTTTGATTTACTTCGATATCTTACTTTTGTTAATTACGAACAAAAATCTTGCAGCAGAACTCTCATGTCCCAAAGTTCGGTAACTGGGAAAGCGACGACGACATACCTTACACAGCCTTCTTCGACAATGCGCGCAAAGACGACAAATCTGTGAAGATGATCAACCCGAACGATCCTGAAGAGAATCCGGAGGCTTTCATGATGATGATGCAGAGAAGATCGCGTAGAACTCTAGAAGGCGGCGACATTGCTTCTGATCATCCTCCCCATCCCTCCGTCCTTCAGGCGGCAGCGGTGCAGCCACCACGCCGCCTGATCAAGAGTACTAGTACTTCCGAAAAATCACTCCCCGCCGACGAACACACAAGGCACCCCCACCGTGCAAATCACGGAAACAATACTACTAATAGCACATTTTCCAAGAGTCCAACGTCGGAATCTGGCAGTGATCAAAAGACAAGTTCTGATCATTCGCTATTGCATCGTCCTAATCATGGGCCTTCTGTGAGATCTGATGATCATAAGAAGAAGAGTACTTCTTCAGGTCGACGGAGTGATAGTTCCTCCGCATCGGAACAAGGCCGGCATAGAAGACGCACAAGTGGTAGCAATAATCATCACACTTCTGATCACCTACAACATGTAAGTAATTTATTGTTTTTATAGCTAGCTTTTAGAAGAAAATGTTTTTTTTTTCCTTTCTATATATATGTTGTAGTTTAATTAGTAAATCTCTAATTTTTCTAAAATAGGCTAACTCAATTAGTGTTTAATTGGTGTCTGAGTTGTTTTTAAAGTATTGAATTCTGGATTCAAGTCTCAATGTGTATAAAAGAAATTAGTAATTTTCTAGTAAGTTTTATTATTAAAAGGTGAACAAATATATTAGTATTTATTTTCATGCTCTTCCCCAAGTACGTGGAAAACGAGAAATTGTGAAAGATATGTTAAAAAGTTAATTGCAGGAATTTGGACGCAAATTTTCATGTACTAAAAGTGTTTCAAAACCAGCTTAATGAAGCTATTATGAGTTGGTGACCAACATTAAGGGGGTGTTTGGTGTGTTAGTTTGAGTTGAAATATTTTAGTTGTAATAGTAAATTTTTTTGAATTTTCAGAAAAGACAAAAAACTTTTTGAGAAAAAGACAAAAACTTTTTAGGAAAAAGATAAAAAAAAATTTAAAATGAAATGGAGATGAAATGGGTGCCAAACTCACCCTAACTTTTCATATATCTTCATAGAAGTCTTACACAAGTTTATTTTATTTTATTTTAATGAAAACAGCATCAGAGGACAGCTTCAGTACCTAAATTTGGGTCATGGGATGTAAATGATCCAACATCAGGTGAAGGATTTACTTTTATATTTGAAAAAGTGAAAGAAGAAAAGCAAAGCAATGGAGCTGTTAAGTTCCCAACTACGTCACCCCCACGGCACCCAACACATTATAATGGCAAGGATCAGATCAAGCCTGGAAGAATCTCGTCTTGCATTTCAAAGGTATATATATATATATATTTATATATATTTATATCACTTTTAGACCCAATTTCATATATCACCTTTTGCTCTGTTTCAATGTAGATATTATTACTTTTTTGATACTGCAGATATGTTGCTGTCTGTGTTCAAGTGCAAAAGGATGATTTACATGGATGATAAAAGATATTAAAAGATACCGGTGATGTTGAACATATCCGGTAATACTAAAAAATTAATCTCACAACATCATCGGGTCTACCTATTGAATCTTTCTTTTATTGATAGTGTTGTTTGATAGTACTCTCAAGCATTTTTCATGAATAATTTACATCAATCGGTTGTATCAGCCCGGCAGGAGTAGGCCCAGCTAGGAAGTTTTTCACTTTCCTATTACCATATTGCAAGCTTATTGTATTTGTCGTCCTTTATTATTATTATTTTTTAGATTTGTATTTTCGATTTTATGTACGAATAGAAAGACCTCGTTTGTTTTGTTTTGCATAGTTGATATAGACATGTTTTGACTGAACCAGTAGTAGAATGCTTAGAACTAGGCCTTGCTGTATAAAAGGCCCTCTTTTTCTCATAACGCTATTGTTTGGTGGCACAGTTACAACTCGGCACTAGCAAGTGAAACAAAATATTTTTGCAGACCAAATGAGACACTTTTTTTTTTTTTTTTAACGTAGACAAATAAAGACACTAAAAAATATGAGACACACGTGATTTTTAGGGAAAAAAAAAATGTACACAACGACCTAAGGATCTAGGTAATATCAATAGATTAGTACATCGGTGATTATGTTTTTATTTTTTAAAAGTAAACTTCAAGTAATCTCAAGATGTTTTTAAGTTCAATATTTGGCAATCTTACTGTAAAGCTCTTGTCCGGTCAACGTATTGTGAAAGTGCAACGTAAGTTTTATGGTGGTTTACATAAAACTGGACTAATTCTTCTTGTAAAATTGAGCCACAATACCCTTTTCGAGTCATTAATAGACATCAAGATCTATTCTATAATGATCAAATGGAGAGTAAGATGAATCAATAATCCTTTTTAGGTTACCAAAAATGATTATATAATCTAAGAGCCACCGATGTATAAGAGATAGTGACTCTGTCAAATTATTTCTGTTGTTTTAGTTGTTTGATTAATGTATAATTTATGAATAAAACAGTTTTATATTATTGTAGAGTTTAAGATATACACTTTTAAATTATATCATTAAAAGATTAATCAAACAATTACAAAACGATGGATAATGTAAAATATGTTATCCTACTATCAGAGCTTTCTTTATCTTATTTTCTATATCATTCAACTTTTCGGCTTCGTTTGGTTTTTTAATTTAACTTAAATTAAACTGTATTTTTTTATATCAATTTTTACTTTTTTTTTTAAATTAACAAAAATTATAATTAAATTTTAAAAAATTAACAAATTTCAATTTAAAAATTTTATCTCTAATTAGCAAATCAAATCCAAGCATCCAAAAAGCTTCTGTATAAACATGTATTTTTAACTCAATCTCTACAGCATTGTTTTCGAACGTTCTCAAACGGCCTTTACACATAGTGTGTATTTGGTTGGTTAGTTTGAGTTGAAATATTTTAGTTGTAATAGTAAATTTTTTTTAATTTTCAGAAAAGACAAAAAACTTTTTGGGAAAAAAATAAAAATTTTTTGGGAAAAAGACAAAAAAAGTACTGTTAGAGTTGAATTGAGATGATAAAACAAACAAACCCAAAAATTAAAAAATTACTCATATTTATTCTTTGTCCACCAGTAGACACGTGGCCCAGCAATAAACATGAGTGGGTTCCACCTCTCAAGAGTCCGCGTTGGCAGATCGCCTATGGCGCTTGATTTTCAAAGTTCAAACTTGCCAGTCATACCAAAAAAAAAAAAAAAAAACTGCCAAAAAAGAAAAAGAAAAAGGAAAATTTCGCCAATCATAATCAAGAAAAAAAAAAAAAAGAGTCTTGCCCATTCAATGCCAAAAAAAAAAAATAATAATAATGAATATTAGTCTTATCCGATCATAGATTCCGGTACAGCAGCCCCCAGCGTAATGGTGCTGCACCTTTTTCACTCCCAATCACATGAACCGCTTATGAAGTCAACGCCTCCCCATTTCATTTTCCAAGTCAAACTTCCATTAATAAGTCTCATAAAGCACAATCACTGGACAAAACCAATATAAATCACACCAAGATCAATCCATTTCAAATTGCAAACGATCCCAGAGGAACAGTGCTCAATCACCGTCAGTTTGAAGTGACACCGCCAGCGCAGCAAACCTATAACGAACAAACGACGTCGTATTGAAAGTTTTACACCCCCAAAACACCTTGGAAGTAGCACAAATCCCCTTGGCAGTATAACTTTCGTTTTAAAGCGCCAAAACTGTTATAAAAAAGGGCCAAAACACTTGAATCTCACTCCTCTAAAATCCGCTTTTCACGCCGATTTTCGTCTTTCAAAGTTTCAAAATTTCAATCGTCTCCACTTCGTTGAGATTCTACTGTTAAATCTCTTATGGAGATTGGGTCTGGTCCGATCGGGCCCTGCCCGAAAGACCACCAGAAGATGTTTCAGGAGTGGTTCAACTTGGCCGATTCAGGTCTCATTTCTCAAGAACATTTTTCTTTTCAATTTTCAGATAATTTTCTCATTTCATTTCCAGTTAATCAGGAAATTAATCGGTGATTTGTGTGATTTTTTTCGTGGTTTTAGATGGAGATGGACGTATTACCGGCAACGATGCTACGAAGTTCTTCGCCATGTCTAAGCTTTCTCGACAGGAACTGAAGCAGGTATTAGATTTTTCACTGTCTATACAGTTTTTTTTTTTTTTTTCCCTTTTTCTTTTCTGTTTTAGGCATTTTATTCCGGGTTCATTGGTTTCTGTCTGGATTAAGATCTAACTTGATTTCATTTTTAAAGAAAGAGATCTATATTGATTTCGCATAAGAAATTTCTTTATATAAACTCAAATAAGAAATATTTAAACTAATATAACTTTTTTTCAGTTAACTTTAGATTAAATGAAAATAAATAAATAAAGAATAAGTTGTGATTCTTAAGGTTACCCTGAGTGAATTGAACTAATGGTGCTTGGTCTTTTGGTGATTTTGGTTATGTCTTGACTGTTGAGGACACAAGACGTTGATATTTCTGGAACCAAAATGTTTGGTTTCAGGATAATGTTTTAACTAACAAGCTCAGGGTCTGTTGAGTTGTGAGTGAAGAACACGAATAAGAAGGGCCTAATTAATTTCTGGGTTCAATAATTTTCGTGCACAAACTTATTTTGGATTATCCAATTCTTTGCGGTGCCTTATTCATCTGATTGTTTTTCGTGTGTGTAATGAATCATTTATATATTCTAGAACTATTGAATTACTGTTATTTTGGCTGTTTGAAAGTTTTTTTTCCCCCTCTCTTTTGTTGTATAATTTGTTTCACAGGTTATGCTTTGAGACTGACATTTGCTTTTGCTTATTCGTCTTCAAAGGTATGGGCAATTGCAGATTCTAAAAGGCAGGGATTTTTAGGTGTTACTGAGTTCATTACTGCAATGCAGGTAACGTTTATTTTACTCTATTTCATTTAAAAAAAAAAAACCATATTAGGAAAATTAAATAAATCTTAACTTTGCTTTAATTTTTTTCTGAACAGCTTGTTTCCTTAGCGCAAGCAGGACATGAATTAACTCCAGAGATACAGAAAATTGCAGGTAAATAGATATTCTATGCTGAGTTTGAGATCTGCAGTTTCTTTATACAAACACAGTGAAAAATGTATGCAAGTTGATGGAAACTAGATCCAACTTTGAAGTTTAATGATCTATGGATCATTATCTACTTTTTCAAAATTGGAATCTCTCCATCTTTGTCTCTGTCTCTTTCTATTTTTGAAGCATCAATAGGTTGGGGCACAATTTGTTGGCCATGCATCAACACCTCAAGGCTTGTGGAGCATAAACCTCAAGATATACAATCAAATTTGAAAGCATACCAATGATAACTATCAGGATCAGTTGTGGGCACAAACCGGAATGCATAAAAGTATAATTAATTAGATATAAAACACAAAAACTTGAGATAAGGGGTTTAGATAGATGCCTATAGCTATTATATAGAATGTAAAATGAGAAGAAGATGAAGGGTTTTCAAACCTTTTGTTAGGGCTATGTCTGAGTTTAAATCTTGCTTTGCATTATAACCTTACTGGCCACATAGACCAAAAATTTTGATCCTTTAGATACAATTTTGTTAATGAAGAAAAATACAGAGGATCACTTTTTGATCGTAAGAATATTTCTTCATTTGTGTGTTTCATGGGATTGACGATTATTTCCTTTATACTTGTTCCTACTCATGTTCCTGCATTTTGTTACATGTAAAGATGGCTTAGCATTATATTTCAGTTGTGTCCTTCTCAATGCATATTCTTTGATTTGCAGCTAGCAAAGATGAGATTCAACCCCCAACAATGGAAGGTTTGGAAACCTTAATAGCTGTAAGTATTCTGCCTTTCGGACCATGTATTTTTGAAACATAACTGTTAACATTAAGGTTGATTTTGTTAGCATCCCTGATAACGATCTTTTATCTACAGAAAACTAAGGCCCTGTCAACTTATAGCCAGCCAGAATCCAATGGTTAGAAAATATTCTTCTTTTACTACTTGAGTTAAATTGTTTCAATTTATTACTAAATTGGTTTATATGAAATGTAGGAACTGCTCTGCCTCAACCATCAACTCAATGGTTTCCTTCAAAATCTGTGAAAAAAGTAAGATCTTTCTTACATTGTGCCACTAAAGATATCCTTTATTTAAAACTGAAACATCCATTTTGTATTTCTTATATCATGTCTAAAAATGGATTATTTGTTGAATTTTATGTATTTTGTACGTTTGTCATAGGTAATCCATTTGATGGTTTTCCTTTCAAAGAGGATTTTGATTATGTTATTGTTGTCAATAAACAAGCCCTTTTGATTTGGTTGGGATTTCTTGTTCATAATTTGCTTTTTTGTTCAATGAGTTGCAATGAGTGCCTAATGTAACAAGCCTATGCAAGAAGAAGTCGTTGTCCATATTAATGAAGCCTTTTTTACTTTTTATTTTTTCAATTAATTTATTATGTTCTTATTCTTCTCACTTTTGGTTTTCAGTTGCCTCTTAACGCTGTCACATCCATAATTGATGGCCTAAAGAGGTTGTACATGGAAAAGCTAAAGCCTTTGGAAGTCACCTATCGTTTTAATGATTTTGCATCTCCCTTGTTGGTAAGCCGACTTATTAGCACTAATATGTAATTTGGATATTTAATTTGTTTGCCTGTTAAGAATCTGGATTCTTAGGATTAGTTACTTAATTTGGGTATTCATTTTTTTGCTTATATAGTGGGATTTCCTTTTGTGAATTATCTATATTACGGCTTGACTGCTGCTATCATACATTCCATGGAGGTTGAAGTTCACTTATTAACTTTACTCATTGATTTGTCTTTGCAGACCAACAGCGACTTTGATGCAAAACCGATGGTCATGCTTTTGGGTCAATATTCAACCGGGAAAACAACGTTTATAAAGCACTTGTTAAGATGTAACTACCCAGGTCAGTTAAGTTCTTTATTTTATTTCTCTCGTTTTCTATTTTGAAAAGTTTGAGTGTTCGAAAGAATTAGTGTTGATGAGTTACATTTTCATCTCTTTGTAACAGGAGCTCATATTGGACCAGAGCCTACAACAGATAGATTTGTTGTTGTAATGGTATGATAAGCAACCATCCTCGTTTCATTATTTTAGCAAAAGATGATAAGGTCTGATTTTTCTAAATGAGAATCACTTGTAGCAAACCAAAAGTTAAAACCTCTTGGATTATGCTCATACTGCTTTCACTTATGATAAATAGTTTGGCCCATTACGGTGTTCATATAGCTCAATATATATGTATATGTATATGCAAATATGTTTTACATAATGCAGGACAAAAAAGAAAGAAAATAGACTTTGTTGTTTCTCTATGAAAGTTATTTGAAAACGTTAGCTGCTGAAGTCTCACTGGAATAGCTACTGTTTTCTCGCTCCCTTTTATGGTTGCTAATTCTGCAATAGATAGTTTTATAAACTGAGTGTGAAAATTCCCCCTTTTTCGGCCAATGTAATAGCTTAGATTTTTTATTTTTTTATTGTTTATCTAGTCTGGACCAGATGAGAGAAGTATTCCGGGGAACACAATAGCTGTTCAGGCAGACATGCCTTTCGGTGGTTTGACAACTTTTGGCGGAGCATTCTTATCAAAATTCCAGTGCTCCCAGATGCCGCATCCTGTGAGTTCAAACTTCTCTCTGTGTACAAATTTCTATTCATTGTCATTGTCATTGCCATACTTCTTCTTCATGCTTATCTTTCTCTTTTGTACTTGGAAGTTGCTTGATGAAATTACCTTTGTGGATACTCCCGGTGTACTATCTGGCGAAAAGCAACGAACACAGAGAAGCTACGATTTCACTGGTGTTATTTCGTGGTTTGCTGCAAAATGTGATCTCATTCTTCTTCTGTTTGATCCACATAAACTTGATATCAGTGACGAATTCAAGCGTGTAATCTCATCTCTGCGTGGTCACGATGACAAGATCCGTGTGGTTCTGAACAAAGCAGACCAAGTTGATACTCAGCAGGTAAATGTGTACCTAGTCTATTTTATAGCTCTCTCTGTTTCAAATCTACGTTTAAATTTTGTTTATGAATTTTTCTGTTGATTATAGCTGATGAGAGTATACGGAGCGTTAATGTGGTCACTTGGAAAGGTTCTGAATACACCTGAGGTTGTGCGTGTTTATATTGGGTAGGCTCTTTTTCTTCAACTGATAATTTAATCTTACGTTGTCACTGGACTAAAATGTTTTACCCTTTTTCCTTCTGTTCGTAGTTCATTCAATGACAAACCTATTAATGAAGCAGCTCTCGGTCCTATGGGTCTAGATCTCTTTGAGAAAGAACAGGATGATCTCCTTGCAGACTTGGTTGATATTCCAAAGAAGGCTTGCGATCGTCGGGTACGACGATATTCTTCTGTTAAATTTGGTTACTTGTGTCACCGCAATATATGCTCTGTTGTCTAAACTTTTAAAACATGCTATATAAAGGAATTGATTGCAATTTTCAGATCAACGAATTTGTAAAACGTGCAAGAGCTGCTAAGATACATGCTTACATAATTAGCCATCTTAAGAAAGAAATGCCTGCGATGATGGGTAAAGCTAAGACGCAACAGCGACTCATCGATAATCTAGAAGAAGAATTTGCAAAGGTATCTCTTTCTAACTATGCATCGGACTTTTGAAAGTTGTTTTGTGAAAAAAAAAATGATAAATAAAAAAAAAATAGTGTACTGAACATTTTAAGCTTTTGCCAATAGGTGCAGAGAGAGTTTCATCTACCTGCAGGCGATTTTCCGAATGAGGACCACTTTAGAGAGGTCTTAAATGGTTACAGCATTGATAAGTTCGAGAAGTTGAAGCCGAAACTGATTCAAGCTGTGGATGATATGCTCGGTTATGAAATCCCAGAACTCTTGAAGAATTTTAGAAATCCCTATGATTAAGATTCTTGTTATTAATTCCTTCAAAAAAAAAAAAAAAGATTGTTATTAAAATCCATTGTGTATGCTTGATTTGAGTAATTTTTTCAAGATTAATTTTGGATTCCTTTTAATTACGTTTCAATATTGATGTTGTTGTGCCTTGCACTACTTTTGCTCTCTCTCTCTCTTCTTTTATAAAGTATTTTTGCTTAGAACAAAAATTCAGTAAGTTTTTTTTTTACAACCCCCCCCCCCCCCCCCTCTCTCTATTTAGACATGTGGGATATGTTTACCAAGATGGTTTGGACAAATGTACGAAGAACGAGCCCCTATTTCAGTTCATAGCAACATCCAAGAATTGGCCAAAATCTTTATTACTACAATCAATTTAGGATTGTGATATAAAATTTACATTGCATACTATTACTAAATATATGTATTAGATACGGCTAAAACCATTTTGGTCTACAATCTAAGAAAGTCATTCACTTATTTAACACCCACCCCCCCCCCCCCCCCCAAAAAAAAAAAAAGGAAAAGAAAAGAAAGTCATTAACTTATCAAAGTTAAGTTCAATTTAAAAAAAAAAAAAAAAAAAAAAAGCTCTGATCAAACTTAAGTGAAGACAATTCCCCTTAAGTTATGTCCTCAATGACGAATATACTTTTGGTTTTTTCTGTAAAACTACTGCCAGATTAGGTTGTCAAACGGACATTTCCAACTGAATGAAATTTTGAACTGGATGTATCGCCTACCATGGTAAAATTACAAAATATATATCATTATTTTTCTTCCTGTTCGTTTTCTTCAACAAAAAGAACAAGAAAAATAAATTAAAAAAAAAAAAAAAGTTAAACACAATGTATATCAATGATGGTCAATGGATTTAGCGGCCTGAATAAATGTATGGTCCCGTCTTGACTCTTACGTAGCTTGTGTCCTCTCCGAGTCTGATCTAAACACGACATTATTTCTGTTTGATTCCCGAGAAAACACAACTACCCAACCCCCCCCCCCCCCCCCCGTCCTTCTATAATTTTCTTCGCTTTCACTGAAATCGGCAATTTACAACGACAAGAAACCCAAAAAAAAAAAAAAAGAAATGCAGAAAACTAAGATAGGAAAGAGATTCCATGGGAAGGTGGCGATCGTGACGGCTTCGACTCAGGGAATTGGCTTCGGCATCGCGGAACGCCTCGGCTTGGAAGGTGCCTCTGTTGTGGTCTCGTCTCGCAGACAGGTTTTTTCGGACTCTTTTTCCTTCCTAGTTCTGTTTGTTAAGTCCAATTCGATTACTTCCTGTTCTCTATGCTTGGCTGCTGAGAAAATTAACCTCCTTTCCTTGTTCTTTTACGTCACATTTGATTATTTCCTGTTCTCTATGTTTGGCTGCTGAGAAAATCAATCTCCTTTCCATGTTCTTTGATTTGGGGAAAAATGAAAATCTTTGACCTTGATTAGTGCTTGGTTAGGTTGTTGAGAGTTTTGCAAAACGCAATAAGAAAAAAATTTAGATGAAACGCCAAGCCAAAATTTTGGAATTACGATTACTTATCACTTTATTTGGTTAATAATTTTGAATCAAATCATCTATTTTCTTGCTATATGGTAATCTTTTTGTTGGCTTAATTAACTTGATTTAGCCTTTTTGGTGAAATTGTTGCAGAAAAATGTGGATGAGGCTGTTGAGAAGCTTAGGGAGAAGGGAATTGAAGTGTTGGGGCTTGCGTGCCACGTGTCAAACGCACAACACAGGAAGAACCTTATAGACAAGGCTGTTGAGGTTAAACAATTTGTGTGTTCTTGATTTTGCTGTGTTTATTTCAACATAACTAATCATGGTCACTTCGTTAGTATATGTCATATAGCTATCTTAAATCGTTGAATTTGTTTGTTGCTTCCAGAAATATGGAAAGATCGATGTGATTGTATCCAATGCTGCCGCCAATCCGTCTGTCGATTCTATTTTGGAAACAGAAGAATCCGTCCTTGACAAGCTATGGGAAATAAATGTCAAAGCTTCTATACTTCTTCTAAAGGTAAAATCGAAGGAAACGAAAGGTGCATGCTAGTCTGGTTTTTCAGGACGTAGTCTTCGCAGTTTTTCGAATGGATTTTCTCTGTCATCTGCATCAATAGGTGGCCTAGATAACCTTTTTCGTGAATAATGAGCATCTCTTGACGACCTTTTTAAGCCGAAACTTGTAATTTGTATGGTTTTGTTCAACTTGATTATGTCAAACAGGATGCAGCTCCTCACTTGACGAAGGGTTCTTCGGTTGTTTTAATTTCCTCTATTGCTGGTTATCACCCACAAGCTGGCATGGCAATGTATGGTGTGACTAAAACCGCTCTTCTGGGACTGACCAAGGTAATGCACTTGGTTCAATTGTCTTACGTTTAAATTTCTTCAACAACTTTGTAGACTGCTCGCACATCACCTAATGCTTGTCTTTTCCAATCTTCTCTATAGGCCCTTGCTGCTGAGATGGCTCCTAAAACTCGAGTAAATTGCGTGGCTCCTGGTTTTGTGCCTACGCACTTTGCCGATTTCATTACAAAAGATAAAGCAACCGTAAGTAAATCTGTAGACCCAGTTAGGGTATTTAACTTCACAATAATAAATCTGAGCCGACTTTCCTTGCTAACCTCATTTTTTTTTCTTTTTTTTTTTTTGGTAGAGGAATAGAATTGAGGAACAGACCCTACTTAACAGGCTTGGAACCACCAACGACATGGCTGCTGCTACTGCATTTTTGGCATCTGATGATGCTTCTTACATAACCGGAGAAACTATAGTGGTGGCTGGAGGGTTGCCCTCAAGACTCTGATTCCCCTCCTTTTTCTATTTTGTGTCATATTATAAAGTTGTCTTGTAATGTTATAGAATTCATGGACTAAACTGAATCTTGATTTCGAGATAACTGATGGCAATAAAGTTCATCACTTCATCAGCAATCTTCTTCCTCGAAATGTCTTGGCGAAAATGCAGTGGCACAAGTAATAATTTGCTTTTGTTTAGTGTAAGACATGCAAGGCTTTAATTTACATTAATTTTCTTTGACTTGTTTTCATTTTGTTTGTTGCTCCCTAAACTCCTCGGTTTTGTTAATTTGGTGGATAAAACCACCCCTATGATGCTTTTTCTCCAGAAACTTTGCTCCGGTGCCAGAGTCTCTGGTCCGTCAAACCTTTGAACGCGCTATGTACCATGTGGTGGTGCTTCACTAGGCTCTACCTCTCGAATTCCATTGGACCATTTTCTTTCTACCCGCAGAGAATAAAAAGTAAAAAACAAAATTAACAATTGAAGATTGGATAGAATTTTCTGGTCGTGAATTGATTGATAATTTTTTTTTTTTTTTTTTTGTTTTGTTTTGGGGGAGAAATGAATTATATGCTTCAAGATTAGACTGGAAGGAAAAAAAAAAAAAAAAACTGCTTTCTCAAAATAATCTGCACACACACACATATATATATATATATATTAAGTCTTGTATTATGCTTTCTCAATTTTTTTTTTTTTTTGGGACGGTTTATGCTTTCTAAATTCTAACAAACCTGGTTGCAGGGTAAGTTGAAAATGAATTCCCAATGATAGCCGTTTGAATGTGGTACTGTTACTAACAATAGCAATCATCTAAGAAACTTTGGTTCAAAATTGTACTAGAATATTTTTTTCATGGCTTACCAAAGAATTAAAGAATATACATAAACATTAACATAAAAAAAATACAAAATAGTAATAACAAGGGTAGATGGGAAAGCTTAGATGTACATGCCTGCTGGAATATTACATCAGTCCTTACTGCCACAAATATTTGCATATTCAAATAGACGGAGACGGACACGTTCTTCCAAGTATTACAATGGAAGAAATTTTAAAAAAAAATTAATAAGAATATTAATAAATACATCTCTAGATTTGGTACTGAAATATAGCACAACCAAAGCAACCATTTTCCGAACCCTTTTGGGTATCTCTCTATGAGTTTTATGTACATAATAAAATCAGCAAAAAATAAAATAAAATAAAAAATAAAATTACAACGTGCTGCATCATCATCATCATCATACATCTTTGCTTCTTCACAGGTTAAATGAAATCCCTTCTCCTTTTGTGGACGGAGCTGTTGCAACACATTCACTCGCACAAGTAGGACTAACATACATTATTTTAAGTCTTCTTTCTTCGCATCTTTTTGGCCAATTTACACACCTAAGCTCGGAATCGAAAACAACAGAGTGGTCTAAAGTGATATGTGCCACATTTCCATCAGTCTCACCCCTTCAAATATTTACTTTGCAGTTTGCAGCACCAAACTTCCAAACAAAATCATCGTGGGAACTTTGGACACCTATACAGGAACTACATCGGCATTCTGATTATCATCACACGTCAAGATAAGACCTTCAACATAGGCTGGGAGGAGGCATCGCGACCACTGACAGCCCGTTGAGACCGGCTCTGTTGATGGGACTATCATTAGAACATTATCGTGGCGTCGGACAACCCCCATCACGCTTACGGTACTCCCTTCTTTGATATACCTAAGAGACAAGAAAAACACCCTTAGAAGACTTTAGTTGTAGATGTCTTAATATGTACCGTTTTCTCTAGTTTTCAGGGAAGGATCGTTAACCATGCCGTAGAGAGGTAACTTAATTTGAGAAAAAAGTTTTTCATTACCCTTCTTTAAGGCGCATTATGCGGTCATCACTAGAGAGCTTGCGGTCTGCTAGCCAGCCTAAAAAGCTTGGAGACAACTCTCTGTTTTCCTTTGTTATATCCACTACAGTAGCCGGCTTAACAAATGGTGCAACCTTAGCTCCATAGCCAACTTTCACTAAAGCTCTTAAGCCAGATTGGAAGTCCGAAATATAAAAATCAGCGACATATCTCTGTCCACAACAGAAAACAAAATTGTGTTCATCATTGCGGGGGGGAAAAAAAAACGACGCTGTCTGGTAATGAACATGCTCATATTATTCTTATTGCAGCATTTGCCTGTAGACAAAACATGAGCAGTGCAGCACTCGGCTATAAAAGTTGTCAAGAATCTGCATATACAACCTTCAGGTTCTTTAACGGTGTAGGATGGTTCTCCATACCAAATACAAAAGGATTCTTTTCATTACCCCATCCAGATTCTTCTACCATTCAATAGTGGCAGAAAGAAGAGGATGCATTAAAAACAAAATACTCCTGCTTAAAATTGAACTTCAACAATTTAACCTTGCTTTATGGTTCTAGGAGTGATAGTGCATTGACAAATAGTTTTGGCTATCACCTTCGTGCATACTCTAAAATTCATCAAAGACATCAGAATCTATGTAACATGGATGATAGTCTCTCACAAGTATTATCCTAATACAAACGTTCATTTCGGGCCTTGGCATGGTATTATCCGAATTAAGGTTAAAAATTCAGATACATTTTATTACTTTAAATACAATTTCACGAATACAGTTGGTTATCTTGGGAACTTATGACCTGATGTTATCCAGTTCGAAATGCTGTATGCCTAAAGAAAAATTTTCAACACAAAAAAAAAAAAAAGGGGGGGGGGGGGGGGGGGTCAAACAAGAAATTTAACAACTAACCTCAGAGCATCTAGATCCCCATGAAAAGCATCGGTGTCTAGAATTTGCAGACTTTCCACCCCATCCTTTATATTCATACAACTCAGTCGAAACATACACACACCTAGGTACTCTTTGGTATGACGATTCCAAAGGAATACTGCCACAGGTGACAACCTACAAGAAGTGGACCACACGATATACTATTTTTGAGAAATAACAAACATAAATGTAGTAATCTAGTTCGTATACTGACTCTAATACCAATTAGCAACAAAATAAATCCATAGATGAGCTAAAAAACTTACAAAAGACTGCATGGAAATCCCAAGTGGCTTTAGCAGTTATATTTTTGGCTAAATTACTGAATCCCAAAAATAAGAAAGGAGCAACGAGTAATGCAGCTATGGATGCTGGTTTTGGAGTCACCTCAATACAATTTTAATCTTCTAACACTTAAATAAGCAAAAACTAGTTCTTTTGTAAAATCTCGATGAAACATAAATTTTTGTTCGCCAATCTTTCATCGGCAACATGAATCAAAAGCAAAACCTTTTACTATTCAAGCATTTATCCGTGTTTCGGATTAGATGATGAACATAGGGCGGAGCAATTCAGCTTAAATCAACACGTAACCTTATATTATATTAAAAGCACAATTATTAGTTAAAAGATATCAACGAGGACCTCCCATGTCGTTGGTATAGTATATCCAGATTCCACTCCACAAATGACCCTCTTAATCAAGCCCCCACAAACCTCCCAAAAAGAGACCAAAAAAAAAAAAAAAACCTCCTCTTTTGAATTTGTGTTTTGTTTAGCATTCATTTAGATTACAAGAATGAGCAATTCAAAATCACTCAATCTGTTTAACAAATCTATTATGATTTATATTAAACTGGAATATTATGGGAAAAGCAATACACTAATTTAAGAAGCAAGTATTTCAATACTAAATGCAATTAATATAACTAACAAATAAAAAAAAAAGGGTCAAAATCTTTAGGTGTATCTGCTCTCGTTATTTTAAATAGTCAAATAAAATCCAAATAATATAAACATCAAGGTCACACGTATATATATATATACACACACACACACACACACATATATTGTGTGTGTATATACATATACATGACAAACTTTGTTTTTGTTGAATTCTGAAATTTTCATCGATAGTGATGGAAAAAAGAGTAATTACCCCAGTGACCTTGACGTACTGTCCATCAATGGCACCTCTAAGCTCCGCATCAGGATACCGCTTGACAAACCCTAGCAAGCCCCTCTTTCCCCAAAAGTAATTCCAAATCACAACGGCCAGGATCGGGACCAGAACCCCTGCCACCGACACCAGAATCACCGCCTTCTTCACCGCCACCATGAGGAATGCGCCAACCAGAAGCCCCATCGCCGCCACCACCAAGAAAACCCACACCACCGCCTTCGAAACCCTAAACCCGACCTTCACGTCCTCGCTCAAACTCGTCACGGCCGAGCCGTAAACCGCCTTCCCGGTCGACCCGGAGTTCTCCACCGCCTGCGAACTGGACCCCGACCGCCGGCCACCGGAGGAGGATCCAAGAGGGCCGGAGCCGAGCGGGCCGGACGTGATCAGGCCGGTGGGCTGGAGCGGCACCATGGGGCCGGAGGACTTCTTCGGAATGGGGCCGGAGCCCGAGTGCTTGGCAATTGGGCCGGAGTTGGGCCCGGATCGGACGGATCCGCTGTTGTGCTGGGAAGAGGAGGAGGTCCGGGAGGTCTTCACGGCGGGATCAATGTCCGGGATGTTGAACATTTTGCCGAGCTCGCCGGATTTCTTGATGTCGCCGCCGGTGTACGGCACGGCTCGCGACGCCATTGTCGGCTGCCGCTCCTTCTGCTGCTGCTCCGGCCTACCCGAGACGTAGAGCCCGCTGCTGAGCTGGTGAGACGGGATCCGGGTTCCCATTTCCCCGTTGGAAAGAGAAACTAGAGAGAGAAAGAGAGAGAGAGAGAGAGAGAGAGTTTTTTGGAGTGAGCCTCTCTGTGTGTCCGAAGAGAGTGTGTGTGTGTGTGTAGGTGAAGAAGGTGAATGGTGAGGAGGAAAATGGAGGGATAAAATGACGGAAATGGGTATCTGTTTTAGGTGAAATTGACGACCGTGTCCCCCTTTTTTTGGCATGTTAGGGAGGCTTCGCTTGGGGTCAGGGGAACTGATTCGTTGTGTTTGGAGGTTGAGGAGTGGAGTGATGACGACATGTTCCACTGAATTTACATTTCTAACCCTCATTTCATATTCAGTCGGTACGACACTTCTCTGATGTAACAAGTCATCGTTTATGATACACCGAGCTTTTCTAATACAACGTACATTTTACATTTTGGTGCCTTATAATTCTAATTCGCCTTATAATAATTATTCGGGCAATTCTATATTAGGCACGCCTTGTTTTACCCCATTAATGGGATAAAAATTTTCGACCATCAACTGATTTTGAATGATTGAGATTTAAAAGGAACACCAATTAAACATAGAGCCTAGCACATCTGATTATCAACTAAAAACATATCAAAAATTGAGAGCAAAAAAAAAAAAAAAACTAAACACTAAACGTTTAAATTTGACAATTTGTATTTTGAATTTATAAATTTGTAGCAATTTATTCTTATTTATCACAATGTTAGTCTTTTGAAAGAAATTGATATGTGATTTATACATAAGTCATTAATCAATAACATGACTGATCATTTTTATCTATTTTTAACTCAAATTTGTTTAGGTTAAAATCTTTAATTAGTATTATTAAAGTAGAAAACTTTAATTTAATTTTGTTCTAAATATAAGTTTGGACTAATATTGATTAAAAAGAACCTTTTATACTCTTAATTGACAACTTATATGTAAGTCAAGCGTCAATTGTTATTAAAAAAAAAAATCAACATTGTAATCAATAAGGACTAAATTGTCACAAATTTATAAATTCACGATATAAATTGTCAAAATTTTAATTTTAAGATGCAAATTGTAATTGTGCGATAAGTTTAGGTATACCTGTGCAAAAAAGCCTAATTATAACCAATACTATAAAGAGAGAGATCTTGTAATAGAAGTAAAGAGACCCAAAAGAAAAAAAATATATTACTATAGAAATTCAAATTTATGGTTTGTTTGACATTTCTACTTAATTCTAATTAAACAATATTTTTTTATTTTAATTTTTATCTTTTTATCAAAAATTAATAACAATTATGACTAGTTTTTTGAAAGTTAATAAACTTCAACTTAAATATTTTATTTATAACTGGCAAACCAAACGAAGAGTGCATTTGGGTTGTTATCTTCAACTTAAAATTTCTATCTTACTTTTTAATTTTTTATTTTTTTAAAAAATTAATAAAAATTATAATTATTTTATGAAAAAATCAATCAACCACGATATAAAAGTTTTATCTCTAATTGAGAAACCAAATATAGGTTTCTCGTTTATCAAACGGACCCTTACTTTCTATGTAGAAAAAAACTTAAGTGAATTAAGAAGTCAAAAGTCAAACTACGAAAACGTAGGCTAATTACTAGTTGGAATTTTTGAACAAGAGGACAGATGTCACAAGAAATTTTATGGTCTAATCTCTTATTCAAGAGAGAGAAAGAGCTCCTTATCCGACAAGTTTAAAAGTCGAAGTATTCTTTAACCGGATTTTTGGCTACTCCAACGACTTTGAATACCGTGCATTCCCGACAAAAGAAGTTTTCTTAAAATTTTGAGTTGCTTACGTGAACATCTAAATTAAAAATATTAATTTAATATATATTTATTTTTTTATTTATAAAAATATCTAAAAAAAGTAATTATAAAATCAATTTTAGGCCCCATTTGGAGCAAGAGTTTTAACCTTAAGTTTAAACTCAAATTTTTATTTTTTTCCTCAAAAATTTTTTGTCTTTTTTAAAAAGTTTTTTATCTTTTCTTAAAAGTCAACAAAAATTACTATTCAAACTTAAAAATTTCAACTCAAACTCATTCACCAAACGGCCCTTACTCTTAATAATGAATAATTAATAAATAAATGAATTATGAAAACATAAACAAAAAAAAAAAGAAATCTAAAGGGGTGTTTGGTTCGCGAGTTCATCTCCGTTCCAACTCAAATTTTTTTTGTCTTTTCTCAAAAAGTTTTTGTCTTTTTCCCAAAAAGTTTTTTGTCTTTTCTGAAAATTCAAAAAAATTTACTATTACAACTAAAATATTTCAACTCAAACTAGCGAACCAAACACCCCTTAAAATGTTTATCAAATAGGGCTAAAGTTGATTTAATGAAATTATTAAAAAAAAATGATAGAAAAGAAAATTTTAAAATTTTTTTGATTTATTGTAAAGAAGGTGTAAATTTCATAATAAACCAAAAAATAGAATATTTTCTCAAAACCATATTTCACATTAATGAGAAAAAGTTAAATAAAGAAAAAAATCTCAAAAAAATATTTCGTGTTATGAATCTATCTTTATCATAAAGATGCATTTAATTTAATTTCTATTAATTTATATAGATAATAGTATTCTTTTCATAGAGAGTTTGATTCCATTTTATTGTATTATTCTTCAATTTATTTAGTTAAAACACAAATGACACCACTTTGATTTATAGTGAATTACATGAACAAATGAGTTTTTAAATAAAAATCTATTGAATTTTTATTTGAAAAATATAAATATTTATCGACCTTTATTATTAATATTTTATATTACGTTTATTATTTAATATGAACTATCATCTTTATAATAAATATTTTATATTTATATACATTATAATACAAATATTATAAATTAATATCTTTAATTTAATGTAAAATTAATAAAATAGGAGATAATGTAAGAATTTATAAAATTTAAGAGATAAACTGTTAAATTAAAAATTTATTGGGTAAGTCATCAAAATGTGATAGATTTATAAGACCATAAAGCTATATACCCGGAAAAAAAAAAAGGGTAAAGGGTAATATTGGAAATTGGCTCTTATTAAACCGGTCGGTGGTGAAGGAAAACCATTTTGTAGCATAGTGGTGCATAAGGACGAATATATCCTTGTCAAAAAAAGAAAACATAAAAAAGGAAAACAGTTCGAAATTGTAGTATTATACACTGATACGCTGGTCTTAATTTCTTAAACAAATGCTACCGCTACGCGAGGCGCGTGGTTGTCAAACTCATGTATTTTCTAACTTCAAAAAATACATATATATATACATGTATTTTCTCAAAAGATAATTCAAGTAATTGAACTATTTTTATTTGGGAAAAACTAATTATGATAATGTCAAAATCTATAGCAGAAACACACATTGTTATTCTTATAAAAAAAATAAATAAATAAACCCCTTTTTTTCTCTTTCCTTTTTCCCTCAGATTTCTCATACATTAAGGTTTCCCTTTATATGAAACTTTTACCATTACTGTCATCATGGCTGGCAAAAGTGATCGAAGGATCAGTGATTTCTACAAGGATTGGAAGGTGCCAGTTGGAAGTTTCTTGACAAAATCTAGCTCAGCAAGACCTTGGTGATCCGATAGTTAGTGTGGCGATCTCTTATCTTCAATCGAGCTGATTGATTTTCTCTGAGTTGTGTTGTAAGGCGGAGTGATTGTTCCACGTGAGGTGAAAATTTAACGATCAATGTTATCTATATCCATGCTGTTTTTTGTATTTTAGTTTTAATTTTATACTAAATAAGATAGTTCCTCCACCTCCGTTTTGTTTTTGTGTGTGGGTTTTGCTCGAGTTATCTCTGGTGGTATATATCTATGGGTTCCGTTAGTGTTACGGTTATGCAGAGGTTGTTGCATTCTCTGTATTGCGAATGATTGTTTTTCAATCAATCAGTATATTCCATCAATTGTAGATTTTTTTTGAAAAGAGCTTTGTATATGCTCGATTGTAGGATTGTTGAGGAATTCAAGAAATTTTCCCGCATTGGGTGTCAGCTTATATCCTCTTCATTGAGTTTCATCAGATTTTATTAATGAATCGATCTTAGTTAAAGGTTGTGTCTTTTATATCATAGGATTGTTTTATTTTTGATATTTATATTTTTATCCAATTTTAATTTGAATGATAATTTCCCTTTCAAAAAAATTATAATAGAAATTGTATTTTATCTTATTGATAGATATTTATTGTTGTTATAGCCGATAAATGTAAGTACTCTTCTTTAAAAAAAATATAATTATTATTATATTGATGACAAAATTTATAGACTTATTTATACACATACCCCTAAAATTTTTAAATTTGATAATTTAGTCCCTAAACTTTTTTTATTGGCAATAAACCCCATAAATTTATAATTTTTGACAATTCAGTTCTTTTTGTTCAAATTTGAAAAAATTTGAATGATTTTTTTACGCATAACTTACATATTATAGTTCAAGAAGAGTATTGTTAATCATTTTTTATTAACTTCAATACAATTGCTTTTGAAAATTTGTACATTAATTCAATTATACTCAAACTTAAACCTAAACTTAAAAAAAAAAAAAAGAAATTGTTTTGAAATTAAGCAAAAATGATCAACAATGTCCTTTTTGAGTTATAATGTGTAAGTATTGTACAAAAAAATTGTCTTAATTTAATGAATTTAAATAAAAATAATTGAATTGTCAAAAATTTGAAGTTCAAGGAATTGACTGATAGGTAAAAAAATATAGGGACTAAATTATTAAATTTAAAAAATTCGTGGGCATTCATATAAATACGTAGAATTTATAATATTAACTTGTACATTTATCTTATTAATAAATATTGTTGTTTTGAAAAAAATTATAAATAATGGAGGGACTTCTGCCTGGTGACGGAGGGGAAGAGAGAAACAACCATGTTGGTCTCCCATTATCATCAATCAATTCTTTGACTCTTCAAACTTCAAATTGTTCAAACGGTGAGTCAGTCAAATTGTTCAAATTGTATTTTCTTTATCACGATGATCTTTTGTTTCTGCTCTTTTCTTTTTTCTCTCCTCCTTTTTTCAATTTTAAGTTTTACTTCTTTGAAAATCATACATAATTGATTTTTCCAACCAAATTGAACAACTTTTGGTTTCGCAATAATTTTCACTCGATCGGAGATGTTTGTAATCATATGGAGGATGTGTTAATGATGAATGCTATGGAAATCGTCTTCCACTACATTGATGTTGAAAATTCTGGTAACAATTGTTTAATTAAGTGGTTACCAATTTAAATTTTGCAGTTACTGATTTAAATCTTACAGTTACCAAAGCAATTTAAATTTAAATTCCAACTTATAAAGTCTTAAAATTTGAATTTTATTTCTAAAAAATTATTATATTTATTATTTGGATACTTAGGCAGTTTTTTCAGATAGTTATGGAAAAATTTGAATTTCAAAACCTTTGTTTTCATTAATATTTTTTTAGAATAAAATATATTTTTATTAATATATATTTGAGAAAGATTGTGATAGTGCTATTTTTAAATACCCTATCGGTAAAACTCTTTTATACACCATTTGATATAATTTCAACAGTTAAGATATTGTCTATACATGATGCTTATAATGCACCTTAATTTACAGGATTATAATCTAAAAAAAAAAAAAAAAATTTCAAAGCAAAGAAAATAGAAATTATAAAAATTATAAAAAAAAAACCTAACCCTTAGACCAAAACCACCCATAGCGACGAGTGCCCCCCCCCCCCCCAAAAAAATGACCAGTGGCCTCTATCTCTGAAAGCACCCCTATGCCAGTGAATCTCTACTATTCAGTGACAAAACCGACCCCTCCCCTGCCAAACATCCGTTGATGGCGAATCACTCCCCCAACCATCCCCCCAGCCCATCAAAGCCCTGATCTAAACCCTCCCCCACACAAATACCTATCAAATCCCCCAACCTGCCCCCCAATGCCCGTCGAAGCCCCCACCCCCACCCACTGCGACGTTGAAATCGCCACATACCCCCTCCGACAACCTTCCACCGACCAACCCTCCTCAACGGACGAAGAAGAAAACTTCAAGTTTTTATTTATTTTATTGCAATAATATGTTTCAATGTGTATTTTAGTTATTAAACACTCTTAATTTCTTGCCTATTTAATTAAATTTGAATGGTCTTAAAATGATCTTTTATTGATAGGATATATAAAAAAGGTTTTATCACATCCTTTTCCTATATATTTTTACTTAAAAAAACAGTATTTTTTTCAAAAAGTTTTGTTTTAGAAAAAAATGTTGGTTTTTTAAATTTTATTTCATTATAACTACAAGTACTTTTCCCTCAAAAAAAAAAAATTATAAGTACTTTCCTTTAATATAAAACTATAAGTGCTTTTATGGATATGTATATGTGTGTATTTAATCGAATACAATATTTTGTTATTAATCATAGTAATTTTGAGTATAATTAATTTATATGGTTTTTTTTTTTTGACAAGGTAAATTTTATTTCACAAGAAACAAAATACATTAAACACAAATAACCCCAAATACAAAGGAATTTGGCCTCAGATTAAAGACTGGATCCTATCAGTAAAGACCAAAATAAGCCAAATGGTAAATACAAATACTGAGACTCAAATAGGAGAAGACACATTTGGTACATAAACTTCAAACTTGACCATTACTCGTTAAAAATACAAAAACAGTTGATGAACTAGCCTAATTAACCGAGATCAATCCCCATGTAATGGGTGCACTTATACCTACAACATCTGATAACAAATAGATAGGAGATGCAAGCGGAGGACATCGCCTCCATTATTGCCGAAGCAAAAACACCAAAGTAAATAAAAAAACATACTAAAGGCGCGGAAACATCAATGTCATTATTACAACAAAACAAAAGAAAGATCCACGATTAGCAAGCCATCGGCCGTGGTAACGGAAGTTAGATCTAAGTAAAGCCACCCTAGAAGGGACAACCTACCTCCAAGATAGGTTAGATTCGTTCCAACAGATATACCGCTCCACATAGCCACCATCACAAGAAAGTCGACGTCGAGAAGAGTCCAGAGACTGAACTTCAGGGTTGGAAAGCCCTGCGACGCATCCAGAGGTGGCGTCAAAGCTCTGGCCAAACAGTACAACTTTTTTTCATATTTAGAGCGAGAAAGAGAAGGAGAGAATAATTTATGTGGGTTTTTGATTTATTGTAATAACACATTTCCTTTTAACAAATATAAATACATGACTTATATGTTACTTTCTTTGATAAAGTTTCAACAATTTGATGTTAAATCTTTTAATGAGTATTTTTAAAAAAAGTGTTAGGCTCTCTTTACGAGAGTTTCAATGGTGATTTATTACTAATCTTTATTTGAGAATTTCACAAATTGTTTATTATTAGTCTCTCCTTGATAGAGTTTCAAAAGTCTCTCTTTGTGAGAGTTTCAAAGGGTTTTATTATTTTTAGTCTCTACTACTGAGAGTTTCAAAAGTAATTGATTGGAGTTGTGAAATGAAGTGTATATTGCTTTTCTATTTCCCATCAATCCAACTATCTAATCATTTCAACCGAGTCTATGTCAACCAAGGAGATATAACTAAGAAGTTTTTACTTCAAAATAAGCTCTAAATATGGAAATTAGAGTTATTTTTTCTAATTGTTTTTCATATAAACTTGTATTAATCAGTTGTGTAATTTTCTAGGTACTACAGAGCATGAAGGAATATTGATGCAATAGAATTGAGATCTTGATTAAAATCTCCAATATATGGAGTCAATACATTGATAGTAATCCAAACTACAAAAATTCTTTTATTTTGAATTTGGAGAGTTATTGTTAGATGTGTCTGGCTTATCATCTTTTTCCAAGAGCTAAGTTTTGCCATTTTGGTTGCTTAGAATATTATATAGATGATTAAGTTTTTTTGGTGAAGGATTCTCCTTTGCTCATATATACAAACTGTTGTTGTATCATATGATTATTAATTATCATAACATATTCTATATTCTAAAAAAATGTTGTTTTAGTCGATAAATTGACTTTTTAATGACTTGATCTATGGACTGAAGCAGTCATGCATCAATCATAATAAATTTTTGGCATTGACACTTGCATATCAAGCCATTAGAAAATTAATTTTATAGATAAAACAAACTATATTTATCAATAAGATAAAAATTCAATTCTTACCATAAAATTTTTCTTAATGAAAAAATATATATAGTTTAAAAAACTATTCTAATGCTGATACTTTGTCTGTGAATTTTTTTTTTTTTAATTGCAACTTCATTAAAACTATATGCACTTTTTTAGGTGGAACATCTCCGTACTGTTGATACTTTATCACAAACACTATATAAAAAAATAGTAGATTTCCTGATGAATCGGAATATTGAAGATCCATTTAGGTTATGTAAGTATTATTTGCGTGATATATAACTAGGAAATAATTAGGTAGATGGGCCGTTTTAAACACTTGTTTAAAAAATAATCAATTTTTTTAAAGGTCGATAATTATTAAAATGTTGATTGATTCATTTATATTAATATGGTTGACCATATTGATATCGCTGTATTTGTGATTAAGAATAATCAATTAATGATTGATAAAATATCCATGTCAATATAGTTAATTACTAATTGTTGACTATTAAAAAAATAATTATTCTTCTAATTTAACAAAATTTGAAATATTTATTAAAAAAAATATACTTAAAAGAAAGAGATTATTTTCTCACGTATCCTAATTTATTGAAATTTAATTCATCAAAGAAACAGGATTTATTGTCTTGCAATTTTGAGATAGGCAATTTCAATTTTTTCAGGATAAATATCTGAATTTCCAAATTATTTGTTCAATAAAACGCTGACTTTGTACATTATTGTTGAAAAATGAATGATAATTTATTGGGGCGCATGGCACCTTTTTGGTTGTCGGAAATATTATATTAATTCTCCATATTGCAAAAAAAAAAAAAAAAAAAAAAGGGGTTTCTACCATCAAATAATTTTAAAACAGTTTTCCTGAAACGATTTCTTTTTTTAGGTAAATTTTTTAACACTATTTTAATATTGAAAATAAAAGATCTTAAGTTAAAAGATAAAAATAAAAGATCTTTAATAAAACATTCACAAAATAAATAATAATGAGATATGCAAGTGGCTAGAGCGTGCCTTGCATGAGTGGGAAGCGGCAACCAGTTAGTCCTAATTCCAAATTTTTTTTTTAATCAGAAATTATATTTTCCACACTCTTGACAATCATATCTTTTATTATTTAAAAATAAAATTCGTATAATTTTTTCTAGAAAAATAAAAATATATCACTCTCAATTTTCATTAATAAAAAAAAAAATCTGCGGTATCGATAATAATGAATAAAAATGGTGAGAAATAGCAACTCCTAATTTATACGAAACTGTCCCCCAATAACTTATAAACATAGAAAATTGTACACATAATGAATATTTAAATAAATAAATATATATATATATATATATATATATGCGCGCACACACACGCACACGCACACGCACATAGACATCGTCTCTTGTATCCCAGAAATACAAAATCTTTATTTTTTTAGAACAGAAAAACAATATAACTTTTCAATAATGTGTTCGAAATAAGAAATTCCAATCCCATGCATTATAAATTTAGTCGTTATAGTTATAATTTGTTTGCTTATATTTTTTGGAAAATTCTATGTTAATTAGCAGTACGGTTGGCTAATCATAATTAGCTGACGTTGTGAATTTATCCTTGGAGTCTTTGACAAATCATTGTTTGTTATCCACACCATTCCATAAAAATTTAAAAAAAAATCCATAAAAAACAATATTACCAATCGCCAAAACTAAAAATTAAAAATCAACCAAATGAGTGATTGTAGATATAATTTAAAGGTAATAATATACTTATTTTTATCATAGAAGATAGAGTTCAAAACTCCAGTTAAAAATAAAATTAAAAAAACAGGTAAGTGAAAAACTATATAGAATTACATAATGCAAAGCTAGAGCTGGAATTATATATATATAATGCAAAGCTAGGGTTAGATATGATGACATTATTCAAAATTATGATATTAATAATGAGTAGACGGGCCACAAGTTAGGTGAAATGTAGCTCATGTTGAACCTATTTGGATTGAAAGGAACATTTTTGTCACGAACCTATTTAGCAAATTTAAAAACAAAAAAAAAAAAAAAAAGCTGAAAATTTAGAGGTTTGATAATTGGCGATTAGTCCCATTAAGGAAATACGTTTGACTTTCTTAATCATTAGTTATTAGTCAAACTTGAAGAACAGAGACCCATTGCTTGAGATTCACTTTTGCTTTAGCAAAATTTAAAAAAAAAAAAAAAAAAGATTCACTTTCTAAATACGTTGATTCCCCATCGCTTTCGGATCTTTTTCTTCTATGTACAACGAAAAGAAAAAGGTGGTGAGATTTGTTTTGTAATTTCGGGTCTCCATAAAAAAATAATAATAATAATTTTGTGGTAGAATTTAGGGGGAAAAAAAATTCTAATGACATTTTTAGACGTTTAAATTTTTGTTAAATTATTATAACTTGAATATATATATATATTATATTTTCTTTTCTTATGTATTTATATATTTTGATTTAAGACGATTTAAACCTGACTAAACTGTTATCCTAAAAAATATAAGTGTTAGTTTTATATCTGGCCATGTTATTATTGTGTGTTATTTTTGATAGGATCAATTGCTCATTTAGTTCCTAAATTTTTAACCCTGTGTAACTTTGGTTCATGAACCTTTTTTTATTACTGGAATGCCCCTAAATTTTTAAAATGCTGCTACAATAGTCATTTCCGTCAATTTTTTAACTGAATCGGTTAGTAAATTGGTCAAAAAGTGATGTTAACTTCAAATTCCGTTTAAAAATTAACAAAAATGATTACTGTATAACAACATTTTTAATAGTTTATGGTTATTCCCGGTATGAAAAAAAGAATAGATAATGCTTATAAACTTTTAAAATATTACTACAATAGTCATTTTTGTCAATTTTTAAATGGAATTCATTAGTATTTGGTCAAAAAGTGATGCTAACTAATGGATTCTGTTCAAAAATTAACGTAAAGGACTATTATAGTAATATTTTATCTATGAAAAAAATTCAAGAACCAAAATTGTATTAAATCAAAAATTTAAGGACCAATCTAATAATTTACCCTTTTTGTTATTTGCTTCCAAAGTGTTTTAAAAGGTGAGTTAAGAGATCTTTTATGTCTTATTTACCAAAAGAAAAAAAAAAAAAAGAAGAAAGTAGATTTTTTATGCCTTTTTCTACATGCATGGGAAATGGAACTTTTTTGTTTAATCAAATTTTCTTCAACTATTTGTTTTATTGTTCATGAATTGTTTGCATGGTCTATCCAGATGAGACAAAATAACGTGCCTGTCGAATTCTATTTCTTTTTTATTTTCGGAAGAAATATATTTTTCTCTTTCTTTTTTTTTTTTAGGAAAAAAATGGACATGGAAACTTGTCGGTGGAAGCATTTATATGGTCCCCCTACTTTTTCCAGGGTCGAAATTTTATTAGAAAGCAAATTACAATTTTAGTATAAAATCCAAGATGAGAGAGTTACATCAGAACTCTGATAAAGGACGTTTCCTTTGGAATGGATCTCATGTCCATGGCAGTATCTAGAGCAAAAAACGAAAAATGCTTTAGCGTTTAAGTAATGTTAAATATCATACTAACAAATAGATAGGTCCTATTAATGAGTGTTATATTATGATACTCACATTTTATTATTATTGATACTTCGTAGTAATGTTCGTAAAAAAAAAAATGATATGACTAATCTAAGGGCCCATTTTTTTCTCTCTGTCCTTAATTATTTGAAGAAAAAGGCTTTACTAAAAACAAAATTTTTTTCTTTATATTTATATCCATATGTTCTATAGCCATTAATTGTGATCAAAAGATCTAATCAAATGGTGTGAATTTGTTTGAAGTTTGATAGTAAGATAATTTCTTTAGACAACATTTGATGAAGAACTAAATAGGAAAGTTGAATTAAACTTGTATATTTATCTATTAGGATATTTATAAACTTTAGTATTTGATTTTAAATTCAAGATTGTGTTTATCTTTTAAGATTATTTAGATTTTTTTTAGTTAAGATTAACTTATCGTTGTAATTCTCTATAAACAGCTTAATGATTGTAACTTCAAAGAGAGTTGATGATTACTTAATCAACATTGAGATTTCTAGTTTTCTAGATTTTATTTCTATCTCGCTAGTAGTTCTTTTTCTTTATGTTCAATTTTTCTATTTTTACTTTCTCTCTCTCTCTTTATGAGTAAAAAAGCTCTGATGGTGACTTCTTTATCACCCTAATTTCAGCCTCACAGACGGGATCTACTTTTCTATGTATGGTAAGAAAGAGATGTGCCTTTAACTCAACATCTTTCAGTTATCAACATAAGCTCTACCGAGAAGATCACCAACCCAGTACATCTACAGTCTAAGCTGGAGCGGGGGACTTACGAGAGTTTCATGGGATTCAAACTTGAGTGGACGAAGGAAGAGGTCAAGGAATGTATCATCCTTCTTTGTCACCCCATTGACACCCTTATGGGTGTACTCTCTCTTTTATTTGATCCTTCATCAGTACCACTATAACAATTTTATAGATGCGGTTTGATTTCAACCATTAGATTTAGAATAAATTATGTCATTTTACATATGTTTTTCATTCTAATGTGATTTTAATCGAATCTAACATAGATATGGTTGATAGGAAACTTCCTACAATAATGATGGAACAGATCTGCCACCTCTTTTCTAAACGGATCAATTGGTTGCAAATTTCGCTTTCAGGTACCCTACTTTCTGGAACACATGGCGCAGACGACGTTTGTTTGCTAAGTGGCAAAACTTGGGGCTGCCCCATATCATTATTATTACAGATGTTGGACGATCCATAAATACTGAAAATCTTACTGTTAATCTCTGTCATTGTCTTCATATCAGTGTTATAATTCCAATGTGTTGGTGATTATAATTATTATAGCCAAAAACTCAGCTTATTTTCCAGTCAGTTGTTTTCCATCTCTATAATTACCAGAGTCTATTGATGCAGTTTAAGGTTCACCAGTCTGACAGCTACCTATCACCGTCTTTTACCTCTCTAAGAAAAATTTTTAGTAGAAACTGTATTTTAATTATTAGATCTATTATAGAAAGCAATTTTATGTATCACATTGTAAGTTTTTTTAACATGAACACTCATATATCATATCGTTAAAAAGTTAATTTAATAATTTAAAAAAAACAATACTTATCGAGAAGATAATAGTATAATTCTTACAATGAATTTTGCCTTTTTAATCTTTCTGTCTTTATTCTGTCAATCTTACCATCTCAATTTCACTGATTTTCGAACTCCAAATTTTTGTGTTGCTTCTTATCGAAAAAACAGAAAAAGAAAAAGAAAAAAAAGTGTTGCTTCTACTGCAGGCGTAATGGGCTGAAATTTAATGTGGGTATGTACATCGAACTGGAGTCCAATTATCTGTTGAAGCGAGTCGTGATTTTCTGACCAAACTTGCATAGAGCCCATCTCAAGTAGGGATTCAAAGCCCTTCTAAGTTGCAAGGGACGATTGCTATACGATTCTCTCTCATTCGTTAGAGGTTCAATTTTTTACGTCTACATTTACTTTAGATTGTATGCTTCTCATATATTAATATCTAGAAAATATTGAAAAGGATATAAAATAGACTCATTTCTGTTCTTCTCATGATCTCAGTAGATTAAGAAAGTAACAGTGGATTAGACCGTGAGAACACCACTAATCTTTTTTTTAAACATAATAAAGTAAGCACTAAAAATATTCTGCGAGCTTATACTTAATTAAACCCCCTTTGTGTATGGAGTTACCTAAAGTGATAAAAAACAAGATAAATATGCAAAGTGAAGTGGAAATAAACTCCACTCCAAAGGGAATTTATTTTAGTCTAAAGAGGGACTTGTTTATCCATTGTGCGCTTTTAGAAAAATGTAGCTTTTTTTTTTTTTCCTTTAATGTGATTCCGAAATATATGAATAAGAGAAATGTTCCAAGCTAGTTGTGATCAGAAACCCAATAATAGATTCTTCATCATACAAATACATTAATGGAGAACCTTTTATTTCATTTCAATTTCTATATATATATTTTTTTTCCTCTCCCCTCTTTCCCTGGCAATTTCATGTTGATTGGTTTCGGAATAAAGCGATGAGCGTAAGCTTGGGAGAAACTGTTTGTTTTAAGAAAAGAAGGGCAAAAAAATAAAAGCTTGCTTTGCTTTTAAATTATGCAGGCTTCAAGTGTGGGACACAAGTAGGACTTTAATTGGAACCAATTTGGGGAAAACAAATTTCTTTTGACGTTTTAAAGCATCTAAAGTTTTGTTGTCGGGGAAGAAAATCCAATTGATTGTCCACAGAAAACCGAAAGAGACAATTGACAAAGAGAAAATTCTCAGTTCTTACGTGCTTTGCTTACTTTGAGATGGAATTAATTGTAACAAGGTAAGTACAATAAGCAAACTGCTCCCAAACGTAACACAAAAGAGAGAGAAGAGGGGAATAATGAACTTTTTTTTTTTTTAAAAGCAAAAATAAAGGAAAATTAATGATTGACTTGAAAATTGATGACTTACATTACAGTCAATCAATGATTGATTATAGCTAATCACTGATGTACCAACTTAACAATAATAATTTTTAGTGAAGTATTAATTAATCATTTAAAAAGATTTATTGGCAGTTTTGAAAAGAAAACTTTTAACTAATTTTAAAAAATTTTGACCTCATTAAAAAACTTCTTATAAAAAGGTTATTTACCTCTAAATCCCTTATAAACATTGATAAAGTGTATCCATCCTCGGAGTTACGGGCGTACAAAAAGTCCTTGTAGGGTGTTTGTTTGTTTGTTTTTTTTTTTTTTTTCAAGATGATTCTCATAAAGTGGTCTCTTAGTAGATCATCATTTTCACTTTATCCCTTAAATTTTAAAAATTCTTGTTTTGCCTCTTAATTTTGAATTCAGTCCTAATGAACTTAGCAACAAACTAGAAAATAAGGATTTAATTACGATCATATGGAATTTTTCTATTTGTTTTTAGTAGAAATTTGAGAGAAATAGATAAATGGTATTTTTTTTTCCTGAAAATATTAATGAAAAATCACATATTTTAAGAAATATTTGAGATAAATATCATATTTACAGTAGATAATTTATGACAAAACATATTTACTGCAAAATCACCTTATAAATATTTTAGTAAATAAGTTATTTATTGTAAATTTTCTACTCATCTAAAACATTTTAAAACATGATATTTACCGTAAATATGTTTTAAAACTGGTCTATTTACTGCAATTTTCATAGTAATTTTAACAAAATGGGTTAAGTGATACTGAGTTCTTTTTTTTTTTTTTTTTTTTCCTTCTTGGTTTTTAATATGAGGGGATAAGTGAGATTAATTTAAAAATTCAAGAGTTAAATGAGAGTTTTTAAAGTTGTAAAGTGAGAATAATTCTAAAATTTATAAAACATATATGTGAGATTGATGCTTTTTTTTTTTTTTTTTAAATTCAAGAGACATTGGTCAACTATGAACAAGATAAATAAAATGTTTGCAACTATTAGCGAAAGTAAACATATTGTTTCCAACTATTTGAGCTTTTTTTTTTTTTTTTTTTTCGGGTGCTCTGACCAACTATTTGTGGATTCCCCTTTTAAGCAGTTATAATTCCTGCAATTTTATTTTTTTGGTGGCGCATGTTGACATTATATTTAGAAACAACTTGTTCGTTAAAAAAGAAAAAAGAAAAAAGAAAAAAGAAAACAAAATAAATTGCTATAAATGATTTGGCCATTGATTCGCCACTTTTCATCTAGTTGTATGGTCCCGCGCATGCATGCCACTTGTATAATATATACAGTGTACATTATATATATATATATATACAGTCTACATAGATGTATTTCCATTAAAGCCTAAAAGCCCTAGTCTGACTTAACAAGTTTTGAGTACAAAAACTAGTGGCATTACCGTTAAAATGAAGGGATACTCGTACAATCTCAAGTTTCCAAGAGCAGCAAAGCAAAGCAAAGCATCGTCTGTGAATGTCTTTTTTGACACTGCCCACTTATTAGTATTCATGATGCTAAAAAGTGCCTGCAACATAAATCACAGGAGATGGATATGGCCAAGTGCAACCCAAAAAGAAAAAAAAAAAAGGCTCTTTCCCTTTCTCTCTCTTTCTCTGTCTACAGAGAAAAAAGGTTCACTTTCTGAACCGAGGAATCACGGGGCACCCATGGAAACTCTACCTTTGAATTCATCTTTCTACTGCCAAACAACCTAATCCTCCTGATCCTATCAGAAACCAGCCGTGAAAAACTGCCTCCTCTCTTGCTCTTTGCTTCTTCTGATCCTTTTATCTCTCTGCAAAATCTGCACTGTCATGGATTTTCTTTTCCTCTCTTTCCGTTTCTCCAAGCCATGAATCTCCGAAACCTGTTTTCCCTCGAATTCAGTTGTCGTCGTCATGAAGTTCCCATCAGTCGGTCACTTCTTTGATCATAAGTGACATGGGAAAATGTTAGAAGAAGAAAGAAAGCATCAATGGATGTCACAAGAACAAGATTATTATTATTCCGTCTTTGTTTTTACAAATTCATGATAACCCGTTTTTCCTCTCCACTCCTGTTTAGATCCCATGTTTCTGAATCAGTTCATGCACTTCCTGAAATCAATTCACACATTCAGAAGGAAAATTGTCTGTTTTGACAAAAACCAAACAAAAACAAAAACTCCTTTTTTTTGCAAAAGTTACTGACATCACACAGACTCTTTCTCTCACTTTCTCTCTCTATCACATGGCGTCGTCGTGTTTCCACGCGCTTCGCATAAGGAGGTCGAAGAGCAAGCCTTTAGCGGGGCCGGCGCCGAAAAGGCATATGAATTCGGACATGGAGAATCTGGAGAGGAAGAGGTTCGACAGCCTGGAATCATGGTCGATGATATTGGACTCGGAGAATGTGGAATCGTGGGAGCCGTCGAAGGAGGACCAGGAAGAGTGGACGGCGGATCTGTCGCAGCTGTTTATAGGGAACAAGTTCGCGTCAGGAGCTCACAGTAGGATCTACCGAGGGATTTACAAGCAGAGAGCCGTTGCTGTGAAAATGGTCAGGATTCCGAACCAGAAGTTGGAGACCAGAGCCTTGCTTGAGCAGCAATTTAAGTCCGAAGTCGCCTTTCTTTCCCGTCTCCTTCATCCCAATATAGTGCAGGCAAGTTTTTTCCTCCTCCTCCTCCTTTTTTTTTCCCTTCTTCTTTTTTTGCCCCAATTGAAAACTATTTATGTATACTTTTGATAAAAAATACGTTACTAAATTTGTTTATTTATTTTAATGGTTTTGTAATCATAGGCTAAGTTGGATTTCATCTTAACTTGGTGGGGTTTTAACGTATGGATTTACCCAATTACATTGTCTATGAAGGGTCAGAATGCTCGAAAAAGAATTTCTCCCATATCACTAAATTATTAGATTGTTATAGTATTTATAGGTGGGCTAGACACCCATTTTTCTTTTAGGTTAACTTTTGAGATTGCGTTGTATCTGAACTCACTCAATATGGTATTCAGAGTGTCTAAATAGTAAATTATGAAATTCAATTTCTTCACCATTTCTAAGGGATTGAGGGGGGGGGGGGGTGTAAGCAGCAGTCTTTGTGCTTGGCTAAGATTTTTGCTAGTCCATATCTACTATACTATTTTCGTGTCTCAATAATTGTCTTCTTAATAACGTTTTGATAACTAATCAAATTATTTAACAATTTTAGTATTTAATATTTTTTATATAGTTAAATTCTTAAATTCAGATGATATGATAAAATATTATTAGGGTAACAACAAATGAGATAGGAAATTTATGAGAACAGAAATACTTAATTAGATGGACAGTGAAAATGGAAAAAATTGACAGAAGATGTGTTCCTTGCACCGTTCTTTATGTTTTTTTTCCCCCGCATTGTTTTATTGCTTTATTTTTGTGTTTTTTACAGTTTATTGCAGCTTGTAAAAAGCCCCCAGTGTACTGTATCATCACAGAATACATGTCACAAGGAACGCTGAGGATGTACCTCAACAAGAAGGAGCCCTACTCACTTTCAACAGAAACAATTCTTAGGTTAGCTCTTGACATCTCTCGAGGAATGGAGTACCTTCACTCGCAAGGTGTAATCCACAGAGACTTGAAATCCAACAACTTGCTTCTTAATGACGAAATGAGGGTTAAGGTGGCGGATTTTGGCACGTCCTGTCTCGAAACGCAGTGCCGGGAGACCAAAGGGAACATGGGAACTTACCGTTGGATGGCGCCGGAGATGATTAAGGAGAAGCCTTATACTAGGAAAGTTGACGTCTATAGTTTTGGAATTGTGTTATGGGAACTCACGACCGCGTTACTGCCCTTCCAAGGAATGACCCCCGTGCAGGCTGCATTCGCTGTGGCTGAGAAGGTCAGATAGCTATCCTTCAATTCGCAATTATATGCCTTTTCATTCTTCACTCGTGACCTACCACTTTTAAGTTGATACTTGTTTGTGAGTCCCAGTTTTTCTTACAAGAAGTCCAAAAAAGGTGCTTTTTAACTTTCAAAATTCTGAAAGGGATAACTAAGCTATTCGGAACAAATAGAAGTGCTCTATAATATATCTATACTAGCTACGGTTTTCTTAAAATATGTTACATTTACCTACGCAAAGTCTCTTATTGTGTAGTACACAACTTTATTCTGTCTAATTCCTTCCCACCTGGCATTGTGTCTGTACAACATTGTCTTGTTGTGACATTATCCTTTGACTGTCTTAGAACTTCAAAGTGGCTAAAAAAAAACCACTCTTGATATGTCTCAAATCTAAGGAAATAGAACAAGAGCCTACAGGTGACATCCAATTTAAGCTGCAAATTAGATTCATATCTTGTCCTGTTCATTTTCTGTGGCAGAATGAAGCGGCCTCCTCTACCGGCTAGTTGTCAGCCAGCGCTCGCGCACCTGATTAAGCGTTGCTGGGCCGCAAACCCCTCAAAGCGGCCGGATTTTAGTGACATTGTGTCTGTTTTGGAGAGGTATGATGAGTGTGCCAAGGAGGGTCTTCCTCTCACTTACCATTCGAGGCTCGTCAGCCGAAATGCCATTCTTGAGCGCTTGAAAGGCTGCGTATCTATGAGCTCTTCCATTCCTGTACATGCCTGACACCATTAAAAGAGGTATAAATTAATTTACTATTAGTATTATTGTTACGGAATAATTTTATGTTTAAACGCTGGTCATGTTAGTTTATTTTAATTAGTTTGATTTGTAATTTGTACATGCATTGCGTTCTTTTCAAATGTGTAATGTAACTATCTGCTAGGTTTATAAGGTTGGCCTTGTGCTGGTAAAGTATATCAAATTACTCCATATGGAGTAATCAGAAATAGGAAATAGTACGCTGATTGGCTAAACGATAAAACAAACAGACAAATTTTTTGTTAGTATGTTCTATAAAATTAAGAGAATAAAACCAATGTTTTTTTAGTATATTGTTTCTTCAAAGAAACTTTAAAGTGAGAACTATCAATAGATGGTTTGATGTGATCTAGAAGGTTAGTAATGCAAATTTTACTCTATTTTCTTTTAATGGAAAAAATTTTTCATCATATTTTAGCTGTTTAAATATAAAAACTATTAGGATTAATTTTCCGAATGACTCTGAACCATGCACATTATTTTTCTTTACCTCTTGAATTATCAAAACCGTTCATATATATATATGCAAATACACCACGGGTTTCTACTTTTGATAATTCAGGATAAAGTTTCTACTTTTGATAATTCAGGATAAAGTAAAATTAGGTATATAGGTTGACCATTGGTAAAATTAATCTAGTTTGTTTAGTAAAATATTTCATTTTAAACTAAATTATACTTTTTCATCATAGTTTTTATCCTTTTCCCAAAAAATTTTTTGTCTTTTCTGAAAAAAGTTTTTTATCTTATCTAAAAAGTCAACAAAAATTACTATTATAACTAAAATATTTCAACTCAAACTAACGTACCAAACAAACCCTAACTATTAACTATCATCCGATTCGGATTTGCCTAACAGTACATCCAGAATTGGAAAGGCTGGACCCACTAGTGGCCAAACCAATGTGGTAGTCTCCAATGAGGTGTGTACCATCTGTCTTAAATAGATAGTTTTTTTTGGGGGGGTGGTGGGGGTCAAATTCTAATCATTGAAAGCAGTTACTGTCCAAGGAATCTTTTTATATTTCCATTATCGAACCTCAATTATTGGTTCTTTTGTCATCCAAATCATGCCCCATTTCCTCATGTTTGCTATTTGCTATTGCTTTTGTGATCTTCTACTCAATTAAGGTGAAGACTTGGAAAACATTATATTCCTTTTCTCCATTTTCTCCTGAAAAATTTGTAAAGAATTTGTTGTTGCACGTATAATATGACTGTAATTTTATATATAATCTCATTTTGGGATATAGAGTTTGAATCTTTAACTCTTTAAGTTTAAAAAAACAAAAAATTATAAAGGATCACATCATAAAAATAAATTTAAAAAAAAGAGCAAAAATCGTTGTACTGCAATTGCATGTTTTTAAGCTTTTTTTTTTTGGGGGGGGGGGTAATGAAAGTTACTTAAAAGAGTGATTTGAACGATATCTTCATTTTAGGATAAGGATATTTATAGGTAATGCTTTTGAGTGTCTAAAAGAATATGTTAAGGCCACAAATACCGAGTCAAGCACGTCTGTTTGATTTAAAAGTTGAGTCCCTGTCACAAACATAACGTGATTTTAATCATAAAAGTTTGCAACAAAAGCACAACTTGATGTTCAGATTGGATAGCATAGTCTTCGCGTTGAGGACGTTGATTATCAAATGTGCAAAATCTTGACCCTTTCCTTAATTTACCCTTCCGTGGCCCCTCGTTTGTGTTTGACAAAGTCAAACTATATAAACAAATATGTAAAGCAAGAGAGTTTATTATATATGCTTGCTCGGTCCCTCTCTGCTGTGCGTTTGACAAAATCATGCGAATATATATTATCACCATCAATATATTTATATAAACAAACGAGACATATTCTAATAAGCCATGATTTTTTTCTTTAGTAGGGTCCATCTACATGTTAATGAACAGTAGTGACATTCGCTTTGTGATTGAATAGTATTTATAAATAATTTTACTTCTAATCAATGAATTGTTGATGAGCCAACAATGTTTAAGTTAGTTTAAAATTGGTCAAATTTAAGTTAGTTTAAAATGGGTCAAATTTTCCTTAGATACAATTCACCGTATTAGACAAAGAGGATTCTTATTCATGTCATTGTCAAAGATTAAGTAAATAGTCTCACTCCAAAAGGCCAAAGAGAGAGATAAATAAATAAATAAATAAATATATATATATATATATATATATATACACACACATATGGGACAAGAAAAAGATTAATCGTTAGGTAAACGCAAAAAGGCGTGAGAACTAGTCTATGTTACCGACCAACCCTTCCGATTGATGACAGGTATGGTATATCGTCAACTGTGTGGTGGACTATAGTCCCATATTTAAATTAAAAGAAAAATCTTTCTTAGATTTTAGCCAACTTGTTTATGATTTCAATTTTAGCACGAATCAAACTCAAGACTCTCTACTTCCAAGCTTGACTAGGATCTTGATCCAACACTTTTTCTCGTGGACTGAATTGCAGCTTATTATTATATTAAACTACCCGAGTTTTGAAAACACACATAATAAGAGATAGGATTTATTTGGTGTTTTAATTGGAACTTAAGTTTTTCATATATGTTTTTCTGAAAAGTCAACAAAAATTATAACTATTTTTTAAAAAGCCAATCAAATCCAATTTAAAAATTTAATCTTTAACTGACTTACCAAATGGAGGCATAGAAATTTTAAGTGAATGATTCGTTCTAAACTTGTGACTTCTACCAAACCCAGCAAAGACAAAAAAAGAAAAAGAAAGAAAAAAAAAATGTCGGATTTCATCGTCACAAATTAGTACTACTACTAGTTGGAGACCTTGTGGCATTGAGTGAATATTCTCACTGCAATATTGGTTGCATACATATATATATATATATATATATATATACACACACGATAAATTATTGGTTGCATATTTGTTAAGTTAGTACAAGACTCCCAAACCCACGAGACAGATATTGAATATTCTAACTTTCTTTTTCTTTTTCATCCTCAGTACACTGATTTAGTATTTCTAAAATTTTTGTGCTTATTCATATAGTTGGTCAATTTCATTTGACATTGCATACAAAAAGAGCCACCTAAGTTAATTGATGGGAACTTTTACCGATATTATGTGTTTTTAAATATTTGTTGGTTTCAAAATCAAGGCTAATTTTTGGTTGATATATCCTTAAATTGTTGAATTTTTGTGCCCCCCTTTTTATTTTAATCGTCGAAATAATCTTGAATTTTTAAAAAATATTACAAAAAAATCATTTTCTAACGGAATCCGTTAATTTAACAGATTCACTTAATTGTCCAAAATATCATAAATGTAATAATTTAAGGACCAATCGACCAATTAAGTTAATAATTAACAAAATCTATTAGAAAAAATGAACTTTTTGTAACTTTTTAAATGTTCATGATTATTTAAGTTACAAAAAAAATTAGTAACTAAAATATCACAAACGTAATAATTTTAGAACTATCTGGATAATTTATCCTAAAATCAAATAAAAGATATACAAAATTGATCATATTTGACAGGGATTTTTTTTTTTTTTTTTTATGGTTTTTGACTAAGATTTGATGATAAAAAAAAACAGCACAATTTGATCGGGTTTTTTCTGTGCTTCACATTATTCTTAAATTTACAAATTATGCATGGGAAATTATGAACCTTTTTTTTTTTTTTTGGCTTTTTTTGCATTATAGTTAAGAAATCCTCCACTTATCCTTTTTTAGATTGACAATCATGAGATTAATGAACCCCGGAGCAAGCATCAAATGGGATTAATGATTATCTCAGGATATTTTAAACCAAAACAAAAGAAAAAAAGAAAAAAAAAAGGGAAGATCATGACAGAAAAACACGGGAATCATGGGGAAAACGAGGCTACAAAGGACACGTGTACGGCGATAGCAAACGCAAACTGAAGGTGCTGGGGTCGGCAAAGCTATTCTTCGAGGAATATGTGCTGGGGGTCACCGAGACTTGAGCCAATTGTCCCTTCTTTCTGTTTTCATTGGCCGAGCATAAAGTAAAAGATTCTCATTCCTAAAATACCCTCTTTTGCTTTAATCGAATTTAATATTGTAAAATAATAAAAATAACAGAGAAAATTAAAAAATACAAGAAAAGAAAATGGCTCCAAATTTTTCATAAGAGGGAGAGTACGCGGTAGGGACAATTTAAGAGATATTATCTCTAATTACTAAAATATACGTCATCAAGACTAAATCACACAGACAGGATTATTTAGTTGCACAAAAGCTTAAGCGCACATTGTTCCATATAACCGCACCTTTTTCTTCCCCAGTCTAAAGGCCTGTTTGATGAATGAGTTTGATGATCACATTTATAGTAATTAGATCACAACATCATCAGCAACCTTTGTAGCTGATAATGTTGTGAAAACAGCTTTCGTATCACAATTGCGATTCCACAACCTCCATTGTCGACGGTTTCTGTCCTCTGCATGGATCACGACTAACGACAGGGGACCCTAGCCCTCACCCATTCCCCGATGACAATACCCATGAAGGACATATACCTCTCTATTTGGCTTGGGTCCCATAGAAAATTTTCCAATTCCCAGTTCATTAATAATTTAATGAAATACTCTCATTCAAAACCACACTTCCACTACTTCGTCTATATTATAAAATTCATAGTTCGCTTTGAATGCTCTATTTGATCTTCTTATTCATCCATTTGTAAATGTTTTTTTTTTTAATATTTTTTTTAGGGGATATCTATTCTTTTTTTTTTTTTTTTCAGAATCATTTTTTTTTAAGAATAGAGTTTCTTCTATTTTTGAATGTTACGTCTTCTTCTTTCTAAGGTATGTGGCAGGTAAAAAGAGATTCCACTCTCTCTGCAAACTGCAATTCTTCTCTCTCCCTAACGTTTTTGTTTGGCAGAGAAGAAAGAAGGGGTGCGAGAGAAAGTGTGAGAAGTAGAGATTCAACAACGTAGTACTGTTAAAAAAAAAAAAAAAAAACCAAAATGTCAAAAGAAAATTACAAATACGCCCTTATTGAAGCCACTTTTTTGCTGGGACCATATTAAAGCCATTTAAAAAAAAAATGGTACTACGTAATCAGATGCACCAATAACCACACTAACAAGACTTTCTAACCGTCTACTTCAAACTTGATTAACTATTGTCGATCGAATGAAATATTACAAATAATGTCTCTTAAAAGTCTCTATCACATATTCTCTTTTTAATAAAAATGCCCAGACCTTTTTTTTTTATTTTTTTTGAGGGTACAAGTAACTGAATTTCTGAATGGACTGTCGTCCCAATAAAACAGCATATTTGCCTATTAGTGGTTATACAATATAAAGTTAAAAAAGGACAAAGTAAATTTTCTTTTTTAAACTTTTACAAGACAACTCCCAAAAATTTGAGTGCTCTCACTGGTCATTTAATATTAAAAACGTACGGGCCTCAAGGCAACAAGTGTTTCAATTTTGGTATCCTTAATCCTTAATTAGGTACAACTTAATCCTTAATTAGGTACAAGTGTCATAGTTTGGAGTTTCGACAGTTTTTTTTTGGTAAATTAATTAAATAAAAAAAGAGGTCTTTTTTTTCTTTTTTGGGATATACTGAGTTGGATTCGGTGACATCACAAGCGTGGCTTTCGGAATTCATTGAAGTTGTTCGCATACAGATATCTTCCCTGACCTACAATTTAAAACGGGGCAAAAGTTTTATACATATTTGCCAATTGTAGTTGTTGAAACTCTATACTGTATATTCACTTAAGCTTTTGGATAAGTGTTATGCCCCTTATTTTAAATAGTTTTATGCCCACAAATTATCTGGTAGTTAATAATTATCTAAAAGTCATAATTTAATAAGGTCTATTTAATTGCTCTCTCTGAATATTCTTATGCTTGTTTTGTTTTATGAGAAATATATGTGTTCTTGTTTATATATACTAAAAAAAAGTATGATGGTTGAACGCTTGCCCTTTCTAAGATAGTGATTTTCGTTTTTTCTTTTAATCAGAAAAAAAATTATAGTAAAATTACAATAAAGGAGGATTGGACGCTTATCTTTTTATGTAAAGAAGATCATGTTACGAAAGATTTGCAAGCCTGACTAGCGATAATTTTACTAGAATTAAGTTAACAGTTTTAGGTGGAATCTTTCCAATCTTAATTGATTGAAAAAGAAAAGAAAAAAAAAGCCTCATAAATTCAAAAGACTTCAAGGCATAGAGGATGCCCATACTTAGACCAATTGAGTTGTAACTATCAAATCATTACTCGCAGTCATTACACCCAATTTGAACTCGACCAACGCTGTCACTAAACCAGCATACAATGTTATGAGCTTTTAATAGCTTTTTAACAAAAGAAAGAATAAAAATTCGCATGTGGTGATTTGTAACCTCAACCTACTAAATAGCTTTATCAGAATTTCAGTTTTTTTTACTTTCTTTTTTTTTTTTAAATATAATTTGGGGTGGGCACCAGCATTTCATAAGCAAAAGTGACCAAAAGGGGTTGACATTGATTTGACCTTGAAATGCTAAAATTATTAACTATAAGCTATTTAGCATGTTAAGATTTCTTTATTATTATTTCCTTGTTATTGTATATGTATGAAAGAAAATTTCTTTATTATCCTATCATTTTTAAGTTTTCAATCGTATAAATAGAAATCTCTTTTTAGATATGACAAAAAGACATATTTTTTATATTAATTTTTTTCAATTAATCTTCCAAAATTTACTCAGTCATCATCAAATCTTACTTCAACAATTAAAAATGAAACGAGGTTTAAGAAAAGATCATTGGTATTGAACTCAGATGGATAAAAGGGAGAAATTAATAAAAACACCCACCCTTGTCTAACTCATCGACCCGTGGGTGTTATGCACGAAAGAAAATTGGTAGAAATGGTAAATTATTATTGAGCTTTTATTTGAAGGGGAGTATTTGGAATAAAAAAGGAACGAGGGTAGAATTGTCCAAATGGGTAAAAAAAATGCAACAATTATGGCAAGAAAAAAAATTGGCATGGAAAACAACGAAAAGATATTTGGACGGGAGTCATTAGTGGGACTTTTTTAATTTTTTGGGGAGCTCCCGTTGCTTTAATCGAAGCCCATATTTTCGCCGACCTCGTTTATTGCGACACCTGCCCAACCGCATCAGATTCTTTTTGCTGACCATTATGCCCTCCGTAATTCTAAGTACACTCCCAGTCGTACAAAGCACGGCAACAAGGGTTTTCACCAACCCACTAGACCAGTCCACCCTCAGGGTCAATTTCGGAAAAGTAAATCTCAACCATGCATGTCTGAGCATTTCCGGCAATGATTGCATAAAGCCATTAAATAAAAAAAAAAAAAAAAGAGCAAAAAAAGGGGACCACTTTAGCATTTTAGCCCAAAACGACGTCGTTTGTGAATGACAGATACAAGATTTCCTGGCAATTCTCGTTTGCGTCTCGCATCAAAATTGCAAGGTTTTTCCACTTATATGACAACTTTTATCTAAGGGGCCGATTTAGATACAAGAAAGATGCCTTCTTTTTCACCATCTTTGTGTACTTCTCAAGTGCAAATTTTTCTTACTCAAATAGTGATTTTAGTATTTATAAAAAAATGTTTAGTTAAAGATTAGACATATTCCATCCTAATTCGTTTAATACTTGTAATGAAATAAAAGGTCATTCACATAACAAGGAAGAAGTTGTTCCTAAAAAAGAACTAAACTATTTCTGTGAAACAAAAAATTTCCTTTGTAAAATCCCTATTTCCAAGACCAAAAGCAATCAAGAAGAATTAATTCAGAGAAAAAGCGAGAGAGGGAGGGACCAACATCTGACTAATTTACATAAGAGAAAGCTAGAAGCTTTTCCTCATTCAGATTAGCTGAACTTTCATTTGAAAATTACATAATAATAGTAACAAAAATTGCTAATTGGAAGAGCAAAACGAAAAATATTTCGCGATGATTCAAAATTAAGATACCCAATTTTTACAAGAAAGGGTAAATTTACAAGAGACCCAAAACCCAACAAAAAAAAAAAAAAAGAAAAAAAGAAGAGAAACCCCTTTGTGGAGATCATGATTATCAAGGAGGAGGAAAAACAAGATTAAAGAAACTAATTAATTAAAGCCTCACCTCTCTGATTCATTTGTTTTTCTATAGTAGGTCTTCAGAAATCAGCCCCAAACCCCCCAAATCCTCTCCCCAACAAAACTCACAAATCTTCTCACCGACCCTTTCTCCGACGACACCACCTCTTCCTCACCTTCAACACCACCACCACCACTGCCGCCGGATGTTTCATGGCCTTGCACCGATTCCGACTCGCCCGCCGTCTCGGTATTCCCCGAGCTCAGCTCAGACCGTTTCAACTCACCCGAGCCGTTACCACCACCACCACCACCATCAGCAGTTCTCTGCTTCCTTCTCTCCTTCTTAGTGGTCTTAGCGGCGCCGCCTTTGGTTCTGGATTGCAGCAGCTCGTCCTCGAAGGCGTCGATGATCTCGTGAATCAGCTCCCGGTTCGGCGACGAGCCCCAGCGGGCCCAGTAGCTCATGTAGCACCTGAAGCAGTCGCAGTTGAACTGGGGAGGGTGGTCTCCGCAGGCCGACGACGAGCCACCCCTTGCGCCGCGTTTCGGGGCTGCTACGGCCATTGTCGACGGTTTCTGTCCTCTGCATGGATCACGACTAACGACAGGGGACCCTAGCCCTCACCCATTCCCCGATGACAATACGCCATGAAGGACATATACCTCTCTATTTGGCTTGGGTCCCATAGAAAATTTTCCAATTCCCAGTTCATTAATAATTTAATGAAATACTCTCATTCAAAACCACACTTCCACTACTTCGTCTATATTATAAATTCATAGTTCGCTTTGAATGCTCTATTTGATCTTTCTTATTCATCCATTTGTAAATGTTTTTTTTTTTAATATTTTTTTTTTAGGGGATATCTATTCTTTTTTTTTTTTTTTCAGAATCATTTTTTTTTAAGAATAGAGTTTCTTCTATTTTTGAATGTTACGTCTTCTTCTCTCTAAGGTATGTGGCAGGTAAAAAGAGATTCCACTCTCTCTGCAAACTGCAATTCTTCTCTCTCCCTAACGTTTTTGTTTGGCAGAGAAGAAAGAAAGGGTGCGAGAGAAAGTGTGAGAAGTAGAGATTCAACAACGTAGTACTGTTAAAAAAAAAAAAAAAAAACCAAAATGTCAAAAGAAAATTACAAATACGCCCTTATTGAAGCCACTTTTTTGCTGGGACCATATTAAAGCCATTTGAAAAAAAAAAAATGGTACTACGTAATCAGATGCACCAATAACCACACTAACAAGACTTTTTAACCGTCTACTTCAAACTTGATTAACTATTGTCGATCGAATGAAATTTTACAAATAATGTCTCTTAAAAGTCTCTATCACATATTCTCTTTTTAATAAAAATGCCCAGAGCTTTTTTTTTAATTTTTTTTTGAGGGTACAAGTAACTGAATTTCTGAATGGATTGTCGTCCCAATAAAACAGCATATTTGTCTATCAGTGGTTATACAATATAAAGTCCCTGTTTGCCTCGTCATCTCATTTCAATTCAAACTGTGCTTTTTTTTTTATCTTTTTTCAAAAAAAATTTTGTCTTTTTCCCAAAAAGTTTTTTATCTTTTCTGAAAATTCAAAAAATTTTACTATTACAACTAAAATATTTCAACTCAAACTAACTAACCAAACAAACCCAAAGTCAAAAAAAGACAAAGTAAATTTTCTTTTTTAAACTTTTGCAAGACAACTCCCAAAAATTTGAGTGCTCTCACTGGTCATTTAATATTAAAAACGTACGGGCCTCAAGGCAACAAGTGTTTCAATTTTGGTATCCTTAATCCTTAATTAGGTACAACTTAATCCTTAATTGGGTACAGGTGTCATAGTTTGGAGTTTCGACAGTTTTTTTTTGGTAAATTAATTAAATAAAAAAAGAGGTCTTTTTTTTTCATTTTTGGGATATATTGAGTTGGATTCAGTGACATCACAAGCGTGGCTTTGGGAATTCATTGAAGTTGTTCGCATACAGATATCTTCCCTGACCTACAATTTAAAACGGGGCAAAAGTTCTATACATATTTGCCAATTGTAGTTGTTGAAACTCTATACTGTATATTCACTTAAGCTTTTGGATAAGTGTTATGCCCCTTATTTTAAATAGTTTTATGCCCACAGATTATTTGTTAGTTAATAATTATCTAAAAGTCATAATTTAATAAGGTCTATTTAATTACTCTCTCCGAATATTCTTATGCTTGTTTTATTTTATAAGAAATATATGTGTTCTTGTTTATGTATACTAAAAAAAAGTATGATGGTTGAATGCTTGCCCCTTCTAAGATAGTGATTTTCGTTTTTTCGTTCCAATCGGAAAAAAAATTATAGTAAAATTACAATGAAGGAGGATTGGACGCTTATCTTTTTATGTAAAGAAGATCATGTTACGAAAGATTTGCAAGCTTTACTAGCGATAATTTTACTAGAATTAAGTTGACAGTTTTAGGTCGAATCTTTCCAATCTTAATTGATTGAAAAAGAAAAGAAAAAAAAAAGCCTCATAAATTCAAAAGACTTCAAGGCATAGAGGGTGCCCATACTTAGACCAATTGAGTTGTAACTATCAAATCATTACTCGCAGTCATTACACCCAATTTGAACTCGACCAACGCTGTCACTAAACCAGCATACAATGTTATGAGCTTTTAATAGCTTTTTAACAAAAGAAAGAATAAAAATTCGCATGTGGTGATTTGTAAACTCAACCTACTAAATAGCTTTATCAGAATTTCAGTTTTTTTTACTTTCTTTTTTTTTTTTTTTAAAATATAATTAGGGGTGGGCACCAGCATTTCATAAGCAAAAGTGACCAAAAGGGGTTGACATTGATTTGACCTTGAAATGCTAAAATTATTAACTATAAGCTATTTAGCATGTTAAGATTTCTTTATTATTGTTTCCTTGTTATTGTATATGTATGAAAGAAAATTTTTGGTGAAAAATAAAGGATTTGAGAATGAACCTATTATTTTTAAGTTTTCAGTCGCATAAATAGAAATCTCTTTTTAGATATGACAAAAAGACATATTTTTTATATTAATTTTTCTCAATCAATCTTCTAAAATTTACTCAGTCATCATCAAATCTTACTTCAACAATTAAAAATGAAGCGAGGTTTAAGAAAAGATCATTGGTATTGAACTCAGATGGATAAAAGGGAGAAATTAATAAAAACACCCACCCTTGTCTAACTCATCGACCCGTGGGTGTTATGCACGAAAGAAAATTGGTAGAAATGGTAAATTATTATTGAGCTTTTATTTGAAGGGGAGTATTTGGAATAAAAAAGGAAAGAGGGTAGAATTGTCCAAATGGGTAAAAAAAATGCAACAATTATGGCAAGAAAAAAAATTGGCATGGAAAACAACGAAAAGATATTTGGACGGGAGTTATTAGTGGGACTTTTTTAATTTTTTGGGGAGCTCCCGTTGCTTTAATCGAAGTCTATATTTTCGCCGACCTCGTTTATTGCGACACCTGCCCAAACCCATCAGATTCTTTTTGCTGACCATTATGCCCTCCGTATTTCTAAGTACACTCCCAGTCGTACAAAGCACGGCAACAAGGGTTTTCACCAACCCACTAGACCAGTCCACCCTCAGGGTCAATTTCGGAAAAGTAAATCTCAACCATGCATGTCTGAGCATTTCCGGCAATGATTGCATAAAGCCATTAAATAAAAAAAAAAAAAGAGCAAAAAAAGGGGACCACTGCAGCATTTTAGCCCAAAACGACGTCGTTTGTGAATGACAGATACAAAATTTCCTGGCAATTCTCGTTTGCGTCTCGCATCAAAATTTCAAGGTTTTTCCACTTATATGACAACTTTTATCTAAGGGGCCGATTTAGATACAAGAAAGATGCCTTCTTTTTCACCATCTTTGTGTACTTCTCAAGTGCAAATTTTTCTTACTCAAATAGTGATTTTAGTATTTATAAAAAAATGTTTAGTTAAAGATTAGACATATTCCATCCTAATTCGTTTAATACTTGTAATGAAATAAAAGGTCATTCACATAACAAGGAAGAAGTTGTTCCTAAAAAAGAACTAAACTATTTCTGTGAAACAAAAAATTTCCTTTGTAAAATCCCTATTTCCAAGACCAAAAGCAATCAAGAAGAATTAATTCAGAGAAAAAGCGAGAGAGGGAGGGACCAACATCTGACTAATTTACATAAGAGAAAGCTAGAAGCTTTTCCTCATTCAGATTAGCTGAACTTTCATTTGAAAATTACATAATAATAGTAACAAAAATTGCTAATTGGAAGAGCAAAACGAAAAATATTTCGTGATGATTCAAAATTAAGATACCCAATTTTTACAAGAAAGGGTAAATTTACAAGAGACCCAAAACCCAACAAAAAAAAAAAAAGAAAAAAAAGAGGAGAAACCCCTTTGTGGAGATCATGATTATCAAGAAGGAGGAAAAACAAGATTAAAGAAACTAATTAATTAAAACCTCACCTCTCTGATTCATTTGTTTTTCTATAGTAGGTCTTCAGAAATCAGCCCCAAACCCCCCAAATCCTCTCCCCAACAAAACTCACAAATCTTCTCACCGACCCTTTCTCCGACGACACCACCTCTTCCTCACCTTCAACACCACCACCACCACTGCCGCCGGATGTTTCATGGCTTTGCACCGATTCCGACTCGCCCGCCGACTCGGTATTCCCCAAGCTCAGCTCAGACCGTTTCAACTCACCCGAGCCGTTACCACCACCACCACCACCATCAGCAGTTCTCTGCTTCCTTCTCTCCTTCTTAGTGGTCTTAGCGGCGCCGCCTTTGGTTCTGGATTGCAGCAGCTCGTCCTCGAAGGCGTCGATGATCTCGTGAATCAGCTCCCGGTTCGGCGACGAGCCCCAGCGGGCCCAGTAGCTCATGTAGCACCTGAAGCAGTCGCAGTTGAACTGGGGAGGGTGGTCTCCGCAGGCCGACGACGAGCCACCCCTTGCGCCGCGTTTCGGGGCTGCTACGGCGGACCCTCGTCGGGATGACGCCGTGGTACCTGCCGCGGGGCTGTTGGAGGCGCTGTAGGAGATGAGGTAGGCCAGGACCTCCCTGTCCTCCGGCGTGAGCGCCGCCGTAAGGGTCAGGATGGCGGCGGGGAGGAACGCCAGGTGGTCGGATATTATCGGCGGCGATGGGTGGACCGTGCCCTTCCGGCACAGCTTCTTCATGGCTAAGTTTGATGAGAGAGAAAAAGAGGGGGGGGGGGGGGGAAGAGAGAGAGAGAGAAGGAGTTGGCTATAATCTAACGGTGAGTAGGAAGCTTGGTGGGGTTTTATTCTCGGAGAGAGAGAGACAGAGGGTGTTGCGTGGTTTTGTTCTTATGTAAACTAATTATTACCTTTTTTTTAATAAAAAATAATTAAAATAATAATTAAATTTTAAAAATTTAATTAATTTTAATTTAAAATTTTCATCTTCAAATAAATTAAAATAAGTTAAGTATAATTGTTATGTATTAACAACTAGTGTAAAAAGTCTAACATAGAAAAAGAATATAAGTGTAGAACACTTTATAAGTTTTCTCACCTTAGAAGACTAATTTAGTGACACGTAAGAGTGTTTATATGGTACCTATGTGGTTCACATACGCTTGCATATAGCGTAGACAGTGAGGTTGTAAAGGTCCTTTTGACGCTTCCTACACATATTTGGCACTTGACATGGCGTGATTAAACTACTATTAAATAAATAAATTTTTTTATTTAATTTTTTTTATTTTTTAAATTTAAATTTAAATTCAACTTTGAAAACAAATGTATTCTTTAGAAATGGTTGCATTTTTTCATAAAAAAATACCTTTTTTTGAAATCTCTTGTAAAATTATATATTTTCAGAAAAATATGTTAATGACAATTGTTCATCAGAAGTTATCCGATTTTTATAAAAGTTGTAGACAAATTAAACTTCATTCACTGAAAAAATTTGAATTCTCTTTCTCTTCTATTGTTATTCTTTCAGCATATTATGTTTTTTTCTACTCAAATTTTCACTCATGTTTGGTGTTAAAATTCATTTAAAGATAATATCCTACAAGTAATTTACTATTTGACCTGAAGTAATATCTTTTCAAGAGAGTGTAAGTATCGCTTTTGAAAAGAACGTGCTTATTACGTGTTTTAAGTTGCCATATTTTGTTTCAAGTTTCTATTTTCAGAATTTTCCAACAGGGAGACTGGAGAGAGAGAGAGAGAGAGTGAGAGTGAGAGTGAGACATTGGAGTTGGTGACGTATGTCTGGGTCTAATTGAGAAATGTTCACGTGTGCCGCGGGACATGTGTCCAAGTGGTGTAGTCTCAGAGTGAGTGAAAAAGATTCGTTCTCACAGTCAATCAGCCACCGATTAAGTCAGGGGCCCACCTTACTTGATCACTCTCCATCCCTCTCCCCCCACCCTCCCCCCTTCCTTTTAATACTTCAATTTACAAATTAGGGTTGGTGGGGTGGAGCGATTGGTCAGGTTTTTTCTATTTCTATTTTTATTTTTATTTTTTTGGTGTTATGTATTCTATACATGTACTTTATAAATGCCAAATCCAGTCCCAAGAGTTCTTCAAGAAAAAGACATGTTATTACTTGAAGTCTCTAGGAGCTAATTTAAGGGGTTTTTTTTTTTAATTACTTTTTTAAATATGGCATTTTGAAGTACAAGTTTTTAGAAAGAAAAAAATATAGTATTAAGATGTTATAATTGATTTTAATTAGAAAGTAATACCGTTTTGATGAGGTCAAAAAACGAACTTTCATTTTTTTTTTTTTTTTACATAAAAAATAATTCCCACTTTTTATGACCAGTTTATTGAGTATCGCCATCGTGTATTCCCTCTCTCTAACGTCTGTTGTTATATTACGCGTATTTCTTGACTTTTAGAAGTTAGAAATTAGTGTTCTCAGCACTTGGAAATTTAGGCAAATGATTTTGGGATTACTTGTTGGACCGTGTACTCCGTATTAATTGGTCTATATTGACTCTCTTGATCATTCTCAAAGGGCAACACTACTAACGTTTTACGATCAACCGTTCAAAGTTTACAGTACATGACACAAAATTGCTCTATCAATCATAAAATTAACAAAATTAATCCAATAACTATCAACTCCTACCGACAGTGCCAAAAAAGTAGTCCTATCGTAAAAGTCCTAAAATTGATTCGAGCGATATGGAGCTAAAGTCTTCTCTCTTGCCATGTGTTACCACCCATGACAGTTAAAAATGGTGGTCAGTTAATAAAGACAATGTAAAGCAATTACTCAGGTGAACTTTGGAATTTGCTTAGTGATGCTCAAAATACCATGGACAACGACAAGTTTGGCAATATCACTCGTCCAAAAGACCTACCTGGCCTTTTGAAGTTGTCAAGATACTTTTATATGCATATACACACACATTATATATATGTTGCTGATAGAAATTTGACGATAGTAATGTTGCTGACACTATGGAATAGAATATAGCATATCAACTACAGGAGTTACTAATAAGGCCAACTTAGCGGACGGGAAACTTTCTTAGTGTCATCTATGAGTGTCGTTTTGCATGACAATTGACAAGGGCAATTTAACCTGTGGTTTGGTAGTAATCGGTAAGAACTGGAGCAACTTTGATGTAAAGATTTTGTCGATTTCTACGTGGAAAGTGCACGAGAACGAAATGATGAAGCTAAGAGATCAACAAGACACTTCCTTACAGCATTGGCTTCTATGCAATTCAAAGATTTGGAACAGTTTCAACACTGACTTCAATCGTGAACCAAACGAAACGGAAATAGCTGTTTGATTTGTTCAACTTCGTGCATATAAGCAAACATCATTCTAGCACCAAGAGAGGGTGTGAAAGCGATGTGCAACAAAATCAGAAAAAATTTTTTTTTTTTAATTTCCCCATTATAATGATGAAGTACCAGCAACTATGGTGATATAATCAGATGGATATTCAACCTTTTAAGAAGAACTTTGTAGCCGAGATTTGATCCATGATTCCAGATGCTTGAGCTCTTCACTGCTTATTGAATGGCCAAGACCAGGATAGGCCTGCAAATTAAACAACCAAAGTTTATCAGGAATCTAGTGTCAAAAGCAAATAATTATTTGTGCTAATTCATTACCTTAAATTCGCAGCTGACACCAGCTTTTTCAAGAAAAGGCGGGCCTGCTTGTCCTGCTTCAAACAGAACTGTTCTGTCGGACATTCCATGAGACCACAAAAACGGTGTCTGTATACAAGTTTAGATTTCAGATTTGCTGAACCATTTCCAAAACTTCATAACAAACAGCAGACACAAGTGCATCTGAAGTTAAAGTTTACATCTAAGTTTTGATCATTAAATTTGGAATCAAATTTTTTGCACCAAGTATTTTTACTATTTTCTCTATCAGCATTTTATGAGCAAGTTTCATATATTATCCCAATCTAACAGAAAAAATCACATCAGACAAAGTGAAGATGGTTTATTGTGAGCTGCAAGTATAGTTCCTTAATATTCTTAAAGATATAATAATAATAGTAAGAGTAATGCTAGGACACCAACTCCAATCCCAACTTTTTGAGAACCAACTTATGTGTTGTATTTTTATTACTAAATGCAATCAATTAATGTGGCAATACTTTCAACACTTGCGAATAAAAAAATAACAACTCATACGCCACATAGGTTGGTACTCAATAGTTGAGAGTAGAGTTTGTATCCCTAGCATTTTTTCTAATAATAACAATAACAATAATAATAATAATAACGTAGAAATATGACTGCAAGTGCAAACCAAGACCGAGAAATATCAGAAAAGTTTTGAGAAGCACCCTCTTGGCTTCTGTTGGTATTTGTTCTATCAGTGATGAATTAAAGGGAACCCAACCGCTAAACACTGCACCTCCTCCAAGAGTTTTAGGGTACAGCAGGACACTCGCCAATGTCAAAGCACCTGGGGGAGGTTTTCAAGATTCAAAGTTACAAGCAGCAAAGGAAACCATAACACAATGATGTCTTACTGTGTATGATTGTGTAAGAGAGGGAGAGAGAGAAACACACCTCCTTGACTAAATCCGCACAAAAACACGTTATTAGGACTAGTACCAGCAGCTATCTCCTTGTCTATCATCTTATGTACATTCTGAACAGCTTTAAGCAAGCTGCTTTCATCTTTTGGCGAATCCTGAAATATTTTGTGAACATTAATTTGAATTCTAAGAAAGAACAAGCAAACAAAAGTTTGTTACTTTTGTGTTATCAATAAACGAAAGGTTGACTATGTAGTAACTAAAGCTTAATGTGATCGACAATTTTTCAAACAGGTTTACTCCGTATAAAGTTCCTTACAGCATCTTCTTGTTAATATCTAACCGCAATATGTTTGCTTCACAGACCATCCAATTAACAAAATAAATTCACAAGAGATAGATTCAAGAAATCCAGCAAGTACAACTTACAGCCGTCACCGGAATCTCATGAATGTCGAACCATGAGGGCATTACAGCACCATCTGCAAAAGCAGCAATCAGTACAGTGCTTCTTTTTCTTTTTCTTTTTTTCCCATAACATGTCAATGGAAGAAAATTCTCAACAGATCACAGTCTATCCCAAATCCTGTCATCTAGGATGTTACATTTTCATAAACATGTTGAAATCGATTCACAATTCGAGTTTAACTCCAAGAATAAGAAACGAAAATGTTTTCTGCATAATTTCATGTAAATTTCTTATCACATTGCCACACTCTCTTCTCTTCCCAAATCCAACTAAAAAGTCAAAACCCAATCCATTTTTGCAATCCAATTGAACATTATTACCCACAAAACAGAAGATAAAACTCAAATCCGAATTTTCCTGAACAATGTCAAATCATACAAACCCCTTAAATCTCAATAACAAAGAAAAACAAAATAAAAAAAAAAAAAAACCCATCTCGGAAATTACAACACCCAAGTCATCAAATCAAAATCATAGACACAAAACAAATATCATACATGAATCAAAGACCGAACACGAACAAAAATCACATGTAATTATCAAAACAAGGAAGAGGAGGAAAATCGTACAATTGCAAGTGACTGGGTTCGAAGGAGCAGAAGGGAAGGACCAGATTGTGTTCCTGAACTCGGGAGAAGTGAAGAACGTCTTTATGGGCTCGTTGGCGGGGCCGGAGTCGCCCAAGCCGTGAAGCCACAGAACGAAGCTCCGAGCCATGGAGTCTGGTGGTGTTCTAGAAGATGAAGGACGTGGCTGGGAAAGTAGTATGAACAAGACAGTTAGGGCTAAGGTGATTGTAAGAAGAGCAATTGGCTTCGTTATTAGCACCACCTTCATTCTCGATCGTCCATGGAGCTGTGTCTCTATACAGCACAATTCTTCGTCCTCGTTTAGTAAAAGACTTAATTGCCCCTCTAGTTTTGTAGATTACTGATTTGGTCCCTTGGGGTGCGTTTGGTAAGAATGAAAGAAAATGGGATGAAAGGAGTCACATATTAAAGATCATTTTCAATATATCCGTCTATATTAACGTTATATTTGTTAGAAAAATATGAAAAATAGCAATATCTTAATATATAATATTATTTTTTATTTTTACTTTTTGTTATTAATATTATATTTTAGAACTTATAAAACTAAACTTTTAGTGTTCTTATAAATTAAGCATGAAAATATTGTACTAATTACATTAAAAAATAAAGACAATAATCAATTAAAATTAAATGTTAAATTTGAAATTGACTATATTTTATGACAATTTTGTCTCAAAGTTTAGTATAATTAAAAATTGAACATCAAAGATAACACCCCATTGAGCCATTGGAGAGCTTTTTTTTTTTAAATCAAAATATCAAAATTTATCATTAACATAACGATATAGTATTGTATTGGAGCTTGGAGGTGCTCTAACCTAAGTGAAGAAAAAAGAGGAGGAGGGAGCTGTTCTTTCTCTTACGATGCTTAGTATCATGTGAGATCAAAATTGAAGTGTTTCAAAGAGTTTGAGATCCATTTACGAATCACTTCTTCCATATTTTCTCCTTTATCAAATAATCATAAAATATTCCTGCCAAACAATCATAAAATATTAAAATCTTTTTACAAATCTCTCCACTCCTGTTTTTATCCTCATCTTTTCTCTCCTGAACACACCCTTCCCTGTTTCCACTCTTGGGTTGAATGTACATATCGCCCAGCTAGTCCGGCCTAATCGAGGGCTAATGTGCTTTCCCCTTGCGCTAGAATTTTAATTAATAATATTTTTATTAATTTAAATAAAATAAAATAAATAACAGTAAACATTTAATTTATTAAGTAAATTAAATTAAATTAATAAATTAATTATCTAATAAATTTGTTATTCACTATCATCTATTTTAAAGATTTTAAAACACCTTTTATTTACTTTAATTATTTACTACAAAACTGTTATGTATTTCTTTTTCTCAAAAAAGAGAGAGAGAGAGAGAGAGAGAGAGAGAGAGAGAGAAGAAAACAAAACCACGGGTAATTTGGAAAGAGTAATACTTCATGTATTCCCTATACCAACAAGTTCTCCTTTTTTTGTTTTTTTGTTTTTTTTTTTCCAGTGTTGGTCAAGCAAGTTTCAATAACACCGTAATGTGATTGTAAGCACAATCTAACGATAATTTTATACATGACTTTATTATAAGGTGTAAAATTCGAATCTCCACTCTAAGTTTAAAAAAAAAATTATATATCTATATTAACTCTATAGCCAATATTTCTTTACCACGGCCTTTATTATTTTTCTTCACAAAAAAAAAAAAAAAAGGGTTTGATCCACATCTTGTCAAGAATACGTGGCACTCTACTTAAAAATTGTTACACTACAAAGCACCGACATAATTGCGGTTTCGAAGGCTCTTGTTGTATGCATTGTGGCCCTGCTGGTATGCTCACTCACCGCAGGAGTCGTCGGTAAAACCATCGGCTAGGGTGCTGTCAATAACGGCGATAAAAAGTAAAGAGTGGCAAGGGCAACGCTTGCTATTTGTGGTTCTCCATCAAACAACAGAGGTTGCCCGGGGAAAGATGATTGTAGGCGGGGAAAGAATGCATAACACCCTTTTTTTGTTAATGTCTTTCATGTTTTGTACGTACCCGAATATATGTGTGGTAATTCATGAAGATGTCATATATATATATATATATATATATATATAAAATGATGTTACTCATGAATAATCATTGGAAGAAGATTAATGTGCCAGTGTGACTGTGTCAAATTTTGGCACTTATATTAAAGTATAGAATTAAAAATACTATTCTGTATATATATCTATATGTATGTGTGTGTATATATACACTACAGCATTCGAATGTACATTCACATTTATATTTACATATTATGTTGCTCAAACATACTCGTGACAGGTAGCACGTTGGAGTTCGTTGGAGAATGCAAGCACATGGATGCACGGTGGAACGTGCTACATTGGATCCCACATGGCCTAAGGGCGCTGACATGCGGACGAAGACGTGCCAGCTAGAGCAACTTTCGCATACTCGCGATCTGGGCCGCATCTGAGGTCGATCGAACGGTTCAAAATGCAAGTGGTACACGTGTAACAGCCACGTGAGCGATCAAAGTCGGCACCGAATTTCTTTTGTAATTTTGAATTTCTTTTTATCATATTTTAGTTCCAAATTATTGCTTTTAATCCTGTTAATATAATTAACCTTCACACGTGGAAAAACAAACTAAATTTAGGGAAAATTTAATATAAATTACTAAAATTATAATAAAACTATAAGTTTACGAATGTTAAAATAACTTTATTTTGTAGAGTTATCGCTCTTCTTTTTATTTCACATATCCCAATCTATTGAGTGGCGAACTCTGTGAATGTCGTTATATATATATATATATGTATGTATGTATGTATGTATGTATATTGATGAACAGATTTGTCACTGTAGGTCATTTCTTGTTACTGACGTTTACATGGGGTATCAACATTGCAAATGTTGCTGAGTTCTCTAAACCACCTGAAAGCCTTTCTTATTCTCACCAAATAGGTACGTACCTTATTTAATGTTCCTGATGTTAAAGATACATTTCATGTAATTTTCATGCTACGCATCTATTGATGGGTCTAGTTACAAATATATATAACGAAGGTTGCTTTAATCTCATACTAATATAATATATAGACTAGATTGTAACTAAAAAGATATTTCAAAATATATAGTTTTTCAGTGCATACTCAGAACTTTATATAATATAATTGTTTCAAGAAATATATGTAGTCCAAGTAGGAGATTGTTGGGATTTTGTTAATTCCTATTATGGACTTACATATTAAATAACAATTATATTATAGGCTATCTAATTTAATAGAGCCAAATAAGTGATATATTAATTGAGCTTTAGAGATATCTATTGGGTATGAGTTTTAATGTGTAGAAACCTAATACTAATTAAAGTAGGGTCAAAGGGAACCTAATCTGAGTTAATATATAAAAGTCATTATAAGAGTTGTGGTTCCAAAATCGAATCATAATACGTAATATTTACTTTCCTGCTCTCTCTCTCTCTTTTTTTTTTTTTTTCCCCATTTCTTTGTTGCAAAAGTGCAGCCAACACCTGTTTTTTTTTTTTTTTTTTTTTTTAAGTAAGAGGAGAATAGATATTATGTATTATGTTTTTTTTTAAAAATTGAGCTTTAAAAAAAAAAATCCTAATTTTGTTTATTCGTCTTTTTCCTACCGTGCATCTGCCACCACCTTCCTTTTTTTTTTTTTTTTTCCCTTTCTTTCTTTGCTACAAAAGTGCAACCAACACCTTTTTATTTTATTTTATTTTTATTTTTAGAAATCAATTAATATAAGGATTATTGATTTAAATAATATCACAGATAGTAAGTAGAAATCCTTTTCTTTCCCAATATCAAAACTAGAAAACATAAATGCAAAATTTCAAGCAATCTTTAATCCATATATATATAATGTCTATATACCCAAAAGTTGAATTCAAAAATAAAAATAATCACAAAAATTTTCAATCTCAACAATAAATGCCGGAATTTGTCAAATTTGAATACACCTATATCAAACATAATAAATATATATATCTCAATGATTCAACATAACTTCTCTCTGATACCATTTGCTGGGGAAAACTTTAATTGATAAAACTATCGCCAAATCCAAGGTCTCATGTTAAATCAACAAGAAAAATTAATCGAAAGTATACCTGAATCGATGAAGACAAATTAGAGAAGGATGGAGTTTTCCACAATCAAATCTCTTTAGTTTCCTAAGGTGTTTTATGGAATCTCTCTCTTAATGGGGAAGGATGAAGAGAGCAAATATTACGTATTATGATTTGACTTGGGGACTACAACATTCATAATGACCTTTATATATTAACTCAAATTAAGTTCCTATCAATCATAATTTAATTAATATTAAGTTTCTACATATTAAAGCCCATATCCAATAAATATCTTTATACCTCAATCAATAGATCACTTATTTGACCCTATTAAATTAGATAGTCTATAATATAATTGTTATTTTATATATAAACCCATAATAAGAATTAATAAAATCCCAACAGAACCTTCTTCGCGTAAACATTGCAATGGCCGCGATAGGAATCTACCAACTCTCTCGTCAAATACAGTAAGGGTTTATTTATATGATCTGCTGCGTAAATTTTCCATAAATATGATCCATGAATTTTGCATGTTCATGGGTTTTTTTTTCTTTAATAAATAATAATAGCGTAAAAAGAATGATGACAAAAATATTCAAACCCAGATTATGTGGGATGAGGGAGTTCCATGTTGTTTCTTTCAATTGCCGTAACTTGAACTCTAATGCCATGGAGTTCCCAAAAAAAAAAAAAAAAAAAAGGGAAAATGAAAATGTCCTCTTTTGTGTTCCTTGGTATTTTTTATTCGGCAACTTGAACAGCTAACTCATTAGTGAATGTGATGTAAATTCCTCCAGTATGAGAAATAAAGAAAACCTTCCGAAAAATCTTTATCCAGCTTTGTTGTTTTTTTGGTCAATTATCCAGCTTTGTTGTTATTACTTGGTAAATAATGCATACGAATTAAATTAGAAAGTAGAAAAATCAAGTTTTCAGTACTCCAATCCAGGAACGTAATTAAAAAAAATAAAAAATAAAAAAGTTAACGTATTGTGTCTTGTACCAATAACTCAGAGACAAAATAGTTTAACAGAGACATTTTATCAAATATCTGGGTCTCATGAAAGATAAATCCAAAAACATGGATTAGGACAATCCAAATGTTCAAATAAAAATTCCTAGATCCCCCCCCCCCCCCCTTTTAAATTTTAAAAAAGAACTTTCGAAATGCAAATGCAAATCAAATCCAAAAGTTCCTTAAGGTCAATTTTTCTTTTGAGTTTGAAATTTTTTAGAGAGAGCTCATTGAGAAGCTGTTGGACACGATTTCATTAACTACATCCGTCTTCAACCTCCCTGATAAACTCGGGACCTCGTCGGTGTCGATGATTGTCACTGCGAGCACTAAGCCCAATAGCTACGACAATGAGTCACTGGAGAAAGGAGAGAGAGCTAAGTTTTTTTTTTTTTTTTCCTTCAAAAGTTTTCAAAAAATTGTCAAAATTTTTAAAAATTAGATAAAAGATCATTTTTCTTAAAATGATCAATCGCCACTTAACTATATGATATAGTTAATGATTATAGTTAATCGTTAATTGACTGTAATGTAGATAATCAATTTTCACAATTGATTATTTATTAATTATAATGTAAAAATCATTTAATTTCATAATTAATCACTGATTGATCATAATATAATAATACTTAAACCCAAACCAACCGACCTAACTCACAAACCCCTCTCTCTCTCTCTCTCCTCTGACCCAAATCCACCGTAGACATGGTCATTGCTAGAGAAGATGAGGAGCTCGGACGTAGACGACCCCAATTTTGCCGAAGAAAACCATGGTATTGTGAAGTTGCATGAAAAAGAAAGAGATTGATTAACCAAAAAATGACTATTAAGCTTTTTAACTGAATTAAAACAAATATATGCTATATATTAAATTGGGTGTACAAAAAGCGACGCTCTGTGTTTGAAAGTAAGGTCTAACTCAATCAAAACTTAAAAAATTTAATTCATTTTTTTTAGAAAAGTCAATTTCAGTTTTATTATTCACAGTTTTTGTAACTTAAATTTTAAAAGTTTATAACTTTATATAAATAAATCCAAATATGATAAATTTTTTTTTAAAAATTACATAAAATTTAAAGATGAACGAAATAAGATCCATAATGATAATTTTTTTCTGAACCTATTTTAAATTTTTATATATTTTAGTTTCAATAATTCAAATACATCACCAAATATACATTTAATTTAACTCAATTCCAATATAAAAACTTCTGTTTCAACTCTTACATTAAACGTTTCATTTGTCAAATTTCTTTTAAAAGTATAAGCGATGGGCAAAACAAATATAGAGGGAGAAGATGGGGCATACAAAATAATATTTTATTAAAAATAAAAAAATTTAAATAACCAGTTGGAATATTTAGCCCGCGATAGAGAGAGAAAAAGAGAGAGAGAGGATTAATGGCGGCTTCGAAGCTCCAAGCGCTGTGGAACCACCCGGCCGGCCCTAAAACCAGTGAGTTATTTCCATTTCCACATATCCCAATCTCTCTATCGTTCTTTTTTATTATTGTTAATTTTTTATTCAATCTTTTTCCTCGTGGAATTCCAATCTCAAGCAACACCTTTTTTTTTTCGCCCTTTTTGGTTGATTTGAGCGAATTAGATCCTATCTTCAGATCTTCCTGGCCTGTTCATATGATTTCGTCATCCTATTTGCACCCAAAAGATTGACCCTTTTCTGTTTGATTTATTTTTATTTTTATTTTTTTAAAAAATAACTGTTTGATACACACGCAAATATATATATGTATTTCTTTTCTAGATGGTTCAAATTGGCTTTTAGTATTCACGGATGATTACAATTAACCCTTTTTTTGTATAATAAATAAAATTAACTAAAATGTTAATATGCCACATCTGAAGATCTGTAAATAGAGTTTAAACGTCTCTTCTTCTTTTTTTTTTTTTTTTTTTTTTTCCAATTTGGGGCTGATTAATTAAGGCAACAGGGAACGACTTATGGGGAAATAATATCGTTTCACTTGTGAAGACGTTGAACCCAACTGAGAATATGATAAGAGAAGTTGGGTCAGATTTTCTTTGTGCATTGAATATCAACACACAATTTGATACACATATCTGGATAATATTTTTTATAATTGTACATATGTATATTCGCGGATTTTTCACGGTGAAATCATACATTAGTTCGAGCATTTCATTTTAGTTTTCGTTAGGAGTCGGGCTTTCACAGGTTGCTTGAAATTGAGTCTGTGAATTTGTTTCCGAAGTCACTTTGGGGATCCAAGAATCCAATAATCTTTTAAGGCCACTTACCATTTATCTCTTTGAAAATGGTCCCCACAGAACAGGTTCAGCTGTTTAAGAGGTGAATTTTTCACTCGTTTTTGTTAACTGAGCTATTCACGCGATAGAAAACTAGTCATGGATATTGGATTCCGATTCTATTGAGCTGCGAACTCTGTGAATATTGTTATATATGTATTTATAAACTGCTCTGTTACTGCAGTTCATTTCTGGGCACCGACGTTTAAATGGGGTATCAGCATTGCAAATGTTGCTGACTTCTCTAAACCACCTGAAAAGCTTTCTTATCCTCAGCAAATAGGTATGTACCATATGTTCCTGATATGCTGTGTGAGAATTGTCCCTGCCACACCACAAAACACATGAGCATTCATAAATGAAAGTGCTATTTTTGCCACATTGTAGATTAGGCTACAATGGTGTGATTTTCTCATGTTCCTTCTTTTCTCTGGACTATGTCATCAGCGGTCACTGCCACGGGAATTATCTGGTCACGATACAGCACTGTTATCAATCCTGTAAGTTTGATTCTCCTTCGAATGACCTGTAGAAGATAGAGTTATCGATAGTGCAATTTACGTTTCGAGGATTTCAGTGAGATGTTGTGTACTACATTCTAATTGTGAAATCATGACTTCAGCCATGCTTAATAAAATTGTCAGTCCAAGCCTTGCTTGAAAATCAGATTTCAGTATGCTCTTATTGCTGATGTTATACTTGTGCATCGTCCCTTTTGGTTGTATTCATGTGTTAGTATGTATGCCTGGATGTATGCATTGTCCCTTTCGATTGATGACGGAAAGAAGGAAAGAAGGAAGAAAATTTTCATTTCTTTATCGCCAAATATCTCTTTTGAGTGTCACATTGGACACAATGTATATATCTAGTGTCTTCGTTAGTTTTTGTAGAACCGATATTTGGCTTAACTTTTAGCTTAATTGCAGAAAAACTGGAATCTTTTTAGTGTAAACATTGCAATGGCTGCGACAGGAATCTACCAACTCTCTCGTAAAATACAGTAAGAGTTTATTATTATGGTCGCTTTGTATGTTTTCCATAAATATGGTCCATGAATTTGTCGTATTAATGATACTTGTTTTATTTTTTATTTTTTTTAAAATAATGCAGGCACGATTATTCCTCTGAGGTAGAAGCTTCTGTTTCAAAAGAATGATGGCGAAAATATTCAAACCTAGATTATGAGGGGATGAGGGAGTCCCATGTTGCTTCTTTCAATTGCCGTAAATTGAACTCCAATTGCATGGGAACTCATTAAAGTTTAAAAAAAAAATTCCTCTTTTTGTGTTTTGTATTTAACGTTATTGGGCAACTTTAACAGCTGAGAGTCCCTGATGACTAATAAAGATCTTATTTGACTCGTCGATTTTCAGAGTACAGATATTAATATTGACATATTTTCTAATGCTTTTGGTATTTGACAATATGAAAAGTGAAAAATAATACTTTTCAGTAAATATGATTTTAAATAAAGATGATATTCCCCCTCAACGGCGTTTTGATCCTAAATGCAACCACTGTTTATCAAACAACATAGAAATGACTCACTGTGAATTCCTCGAGGAAATAAAGAAACCTGCTTTGTTGATTTCACCTAATAAATAGTAAATATAAATTAAATTTGAACGTAAAAAAAGACACAAGTTCAAATAACTAAATAATTCATTAAGACCGCTTTAAACTCGATATAAGTCTATCATTTGCGTCCAGTGTCTCAGCAACAACCAAAAAAGGAAAAAAAAAAAAAAAAAAAAAGCCGGAATGGTGAAAAAAAATCAATTATTCAGTGCTCAAATCAAGTATTGTGTCTTGCACCAATAACTCAGCATTGGAGCATTTCATATGAAGGCTTTAGAGTACATGCAATGGCCAAAGACACCGATTTGCCCAAGCCTGATAGAAAGCCAAGCGGAGGAAAGCATCTTCATTTAAGTTAATTTGTGGCTGCTCGATTTATTTCGGGTTTCTGACAAATGAGGAAAGCCTTCCATTCTTTACTCAACCCTGCTTGACTTCACTTGTTCAGCTTGCTATCTCTGTGATCGGCTTTCGAATCAGTGTCATTGTTGCCATCGTGGGCATTCAAACCCAAGCTCAGGTCCAAAGTGCTTTCATTCAGATCTTGGCGTACTACCTTATTTGTATCCTGAGATTGAGAAGCAAATGTTAGACCTAAACAGAACATGAAGACGCTCTATTTGTTTTATATTAAATTCCATTCAGACAAACCAATAAAGATTCACATTCTCTTCCAAAAGGAGGAAGATATCTATCAAATTGCAAAGTATTCAAACCCAAAACCCAAAGCACAAAAATCTGTGCACAGCAGCACACGACCAACATTTTGTCGCCTATATAGAAGGTAATGTCTCACCTGATTTTCTTCCATGGGAACATCGTTAATATCAGGTTTCTCATCCAAATTCTCATCTTTGGTAGATTGATCAGTATCAATTGGTTTAGCTTCATCAGTTGCCTTTTCCGCAGCATCTTCTTCTACAGCATCATCTTTCTGTTCCTCTAGCACTGCGATCTGCATTATCAGATGGCAAAAGAGAAAACGTATCGGCGAAACACGGCAACAACCAGAAAGCAACAAAATTGTTAACCCACATTTCAAATATCGATATTGTTAATGATGTTTTATCAAAGGCTTCAAACAGGTAACTTTTTTCCTAATATAACAAATCGTTAGTAGAATGCACTAGCTTCAACTTCATGTCTAGTGATTCTTTCTATTTCCTAGAGAAGCTCATAAACACATTAGAAAACATTAATCTTCCCTCCTTCACTAGAACTAGTTTCTAAACTTGTTGCAATTTGATTAAAGCCTCGTCATACTAAAAACCCGGTTTGGAAAGTAAACTAAACCGGCATCGTGAACATTCCTTGCCAGAATCTAAAATCACTCCACTATTCCAAGTTCTCTCAATATAGGGAAAATGGCAAATTCATTCCTCAGCTCTAAACCAATTTGAAGTTTTGCTACCCGAAACCAAGTTGTAATTCACATTACGACTATTCTATTCTACGCCGGAGCAACTCAACCGGAGCACCAGTTTAATCATAACACAGATAAAAACAAAGTAAATTGAAGGAGTGAGAAATAATCTCACTCCGCATTATCATCACTTCTCCCCAAGTGCAGCATCCCAACATTATATTCAATCAAAACTGCTGGTCAACAAAATCTTTTTTTTTTTTTCCTCTCATTGAACTAAATTCCTAGGCAAAAGACAAAAGGAAAGCTGTAATATTTCAAAATACCATCTGATGTTTTTCTCTAAAGCAAACACTATGCATTGTAATAACCATCAAACCAAAGATTAAAGTAAAGATCATAAACAACCAAACCTCAAAGAAACACCAAAGATCCAATCTTTCTAAACAAATTCTTCAATAAACCCACACAAAAATTTTTATTAAAAATAAATAAATTAAATTAAAATCTCTCTATTCTCCCAAATCTACAAACCCAAAACCCTAAACCACAATTGACCAAGAACACGAACTCAAATAAAAAAGCGGTAATACCGGAACGTATTTGAATTTGCGGCGAGGAGGCTCCTCCGGCGCGGCGGCGGAGGAGTCGGCTGGAGGGGCGGCGGAGGCAGAGGCGGAGGAGGAGGAGGAGTTAATGGCGGAGTTCTGGCTCTGGGTAAGAGGGGTCCACTTGTAGAGGAGGAGATGGGAGGCGTTAGTACCGTTAGAGGAAGAGTTATGGAGGTTAGAGTGATGATGGTGGTGGTGGTGGTTGGAGGAGGAAGAAGGAGAGGCAACGTGGACCCATTTCTTCTTCCACTTCCTCACCGGCCCATTGAACACCGTGGCCGGTCCGTACCGGGTCGATGACCGGCCCAGCCGGGCCCCCACTCCCTCCATGATGGGATTTCCTTCGCCGCCGACTCGATAGACCCCCGATCCGGTTTTTTTTTTCTTATTTAAAAAATAAAAATTAAAAAGAGAGAGAGAGAAAGAAAGAGAGAGAGATCAAATTAATTTATTTGAAATAGGAGGGATAAGGGAAAGTAAATTAAAAAATAATAATCATAATAATAATGGGATTTTTTTTTTTTTCCTTCTCTCTGTGTTTCTCTCTCTAGAAGGCTCTTTTTCCCTGGTGGGTTGTTGGTTGGTTTGGTATGGTTTTGTTTCTTTCTCTCTCTATGAAACAGGTAAGGTGTGTCGTGGTGTGTTTGATGGTTTCCGTGTTTGGAAAGGGGATTGGATGGTGGCGTTACTGTGTGAACCCTCGCTTGTGGTGATGCCCCAATCATGGCCGTCTATGTCATCACTCTTTCTAACTTGCAAGCAAGAAATTATCAGATTTAAAGGAATTGCAGAAAAAAATTAATCTGCTTTGGTGGAAGTTTTAGAAGAAAAAATGTAAGTAGTTTAGATATTTATTTTAAATGGAATGATTGTTGCAAAGTTCCGTTAAAAAAGCACCACCAGTAATTATTATTTTATACATCGTTAAAATGAATCTAACAATAAAAAATATAGAGGAACACATGACTTTTAATGCACATTTATGTACTAAATAAAAATTTATTAAATTACAAATATTTTTTTTCTCTAAAATGTGAAAAAAAAAAAAATTCAACCAAAACCCATAGAGCCCACGACGTCACCCACAATCGGCCGTCGGAGAAGCCGTCAACGACCATAGAGGAGACTGGTGTCAAAGTCTCCATTCGCCTCTTTCTTTCTTCTCTCATCTTGGCTGTCACCGTCTGGGTCTTCAATCTCCGTTACAATATCCACGATCTCCGTCCACTATCCTTTCCCTGCGAGGCAATTGACGAGTTGAGTTAAGGCGAGGCGACAACGATATGATGAGTCCAGCCACAAGCCCCTTTGCAACGATCGCTGCTTTGACCCAAGGTTTGCGACCTGACACTGCGATGGACCTCCCCTCTGTGCCATCGCGATCTGTGGCATTGTGCTTCGGTGGCTTAACGAGGCTCACCCACGAAGCTTTTAGAGACCCGATTGGCGAGATCTGTGAGTGTCGTCGGAGTCTAAATGACACGGCCATTTGTCGATCGTGATTTGAATGCCATAGCCGCGTTGCGATCTAAATGCCACAGTCGTTGGTCGCAATCTGCATTCCAGTGGCTGGAGAGAAAACGAGGCTAGCAATAGTAACGATAGTAAACCTCTGATGATGGCGTCGAATCAAAGTCGCCTCTCTATCTTCAGCGATGGGCCTCTGATTCTTTTTTTTTAAATTTATTTTTAAGTATCATAACTAATTGTGGAAGGAAGAAAAAAAATGTAACTCTAATACGAAGGATTACGCGTATACAAGATTATAATAACATTGGATATGCCTCGTATCATTTTGCGTATTTAGTTATACAATCTTTTTTAACCATTAGATCGATTACTACCAGTAGTGTTTATTAATTGAGCTCTAACGCAACCTTTCCCTATTTTAAAATTAAATATTTTTGTGACACATTAAAAATAATATAATAAACAAAAAAAAATGGAATAAGTTCAATTGAAAACTTTTTGCACAATGGGATCACCCCTGATCCATTTATTCAAAAAAAAAAAAGGAAAACTTTTTGCATATTGGGTAGAAATATCACAATCCAATAAAGCTATATCATGATTGGGAATTTATGGTAATTTAAGTTTAAAAAAATGATATATTAATTCACATGTGTAAATATGCTAAGTGAAGACAAATATATTATTTGGATAATAAAAGAAAATTGTCAGGGGTATCAATTATAAGCTCAGTTTTTTAGTTCAACTTATATAATATGTGAGTTGTCATTCTTTTGATAAGTGTTTAAAGGATTGTCACATCAATTGATTATATTTACTAGAAAAAAGAGAACAAAACTTATCTCAATGTAAACTAGTATTCAAAAATTAATGTTAAAGTTGGTGTCCCTAATACTAATTTTATACTACAACCTCTACAAAATCAATACTTTTATCAATATTCTCTTAAATTTCGATAGAAATTATTTTACACCTAAAGGTACTTTGAGATCTAAAAAGATACTTCGGGACTTTCAAATTTTAAATTTAGGTGGAAAGTTTGAAAAAAAAAAAATATTGGAGAAAATTTTCATCTATGCTGACTTGGGAGAAAATATTATGAAATTCCAATTCTACTCTAAACATATTCTAACTTGGGTTGACACTTGTTTATGAGTCTTATTTATTTATTTATTTTGCTTTTTGTTTTTGTTTTGCTTACAAAATGTTAAAAAAGAAGCGCCTTTGACCTATAAAATTTCCACGCATCAAATTTGGGAGTGGGAGTCAGGAGTGCTGGGAAGTAGGGTTTTAATAGGAAGTGGATTCTGTTATTATGGTTGGAAAGTTGAAAAAAAAAAAAAAAAAAGACAATAAAGTAAATTGTGGCATTGTTTGGTATACAAGTTTAACTTAAGTTAAACTGTATTTTTTTTTTTTTCTAAAAAAGTTTTTTGTTTTTTCTAGAAAAGTCAATAAAAATTACTATTCAAACTTAAAAATGTTAAACTAAACTAATTTACAAAACACCTCCTGTATTTTTCAAGAAGAAAAGGAATTGTACGTTTAGTAATAAAATAAATTTTGTCGTTTCAATTGGAGTTTAGACGTTAAAAATAATACAAATACAGGTCAGCTCGTAACTAATGCAATTATGTTGGTGATAGTATGTGATGAGAGTAAATCTACTTGGAAGTTTGAACACTATTTTCCCTCTAGAATGTGTACTTGTATTCTCGATCATTGCAAAGATGTGGAAGCGTTGAGCTTTCAATCAAATCTTTAGAACAACCACACCAACAACAATACTATCAAACGACACATAAGAGCAACAATCTACGACAACATCGTTAAAACAAAAGGACACAACAATTGCCCTAGAAAACTACAAGAAAAATTTTAAGGGTCTGTTTGGTGTATGAGTTTGAGTTAAGATTTTTAAGTTTCAATAATAATCTTTGTTGACTTTTTCAGAAAAGACAAAAGACTTTTTCAAAAAAAGATAAAAATTAAGTTTAAATTTATGAGTTTGAGTTTGGCATCCAAACTCACCCTAAGTAAGATAACTGCGACACATGGAAACATATTGTTTATTTATTGAAAAGACGATTTGCTTTAGTCATTATATGTGTCTTTTTTTGTTTTTTTTGAAATCATTATATATGTGTCCCTCCCCCCCCGCCGGTTGGGTGCTAAAGATATGGTTTTCGCATACGACAGTTTTCACTGGAAATAAACGATATGTCGTTTTGTGGTAGAAAAATCAGATCCCTTATATACGACAATCATTTTATTTTTATTGATCGTTTCCACCCTAAAAAACGACATTAAAAATACACGTCTTGTTCATCAGAGAGATGTACGGTTCAGATCAATCCCCCACTCAATGTACCGCCTAGATGCCTATATAAGAGAAAGCGGTCGCTAGGGTTTTCGTCAGGAGACCCAACAAACCTAGTCTGCGTCATTCTGTTTCTCTTCTCCCTGATCTGTTTTTCTTTTTCCATCTGGTAATCCTTTTTTTAATTTCTTTTTTTTTTTTTTTTGGTGTTTTGATTATTTGTTTACCGAATTTTATTTAATGGCTACATGTACCAAGAGAAGGCTGTCGAATGAGTACCCTTGATCTTGAATTGCCAAAGCGGCTGTAGCCAAATGAAATCCAACGGTTGGGAAGTTTACTGGCCGGTTGTTGTGAGATCTATCTCCCCGTCGACAAATCTGCTTACCGAACTTCTCACATTTTTCATTCCTTTTCTTCATATTTTCCGTTTAAATATATATATATATGTTTTGGTTTTTTGTTGTTTTGTTTTGTCTTTTGGTGGAGAAATTACGAGAAAATGAGAAGGGAGAGAAGAGGGAAATGTCGTATGATTTAGCCATTTCCAGAGACCCTTCTCGTTCATCAACTTTTTGAGAAACCAAAAAGGGTACCTTCCAGGCAAACCGCTTTGATTCCCCTGCTGTTTGCGTCTATCGGTGCCTACATTAAAAAAAGATATATATTTATTTTCTCCTTTTTTCTTATGAAAAGCTCAATCCACGTTTACTCTTTGCACACTGATGTTAAATTGAATCTCAAAGGAAGCAACTTTTGAGTCTTAGATTTTGGTTAAAAAGTGAAGTTTTGGATTTAAATTTTAGTTGAATTGAAAACATTTGCATCCGTGCTTCAAACGAGTTCGAACGAGTCCTAAATCGTTAAAAAGGATAAACTTTTGAGAGTAACAATAAGGAGTAAATTTGCAATCTTTGCCATCTATTTTACACAAAAATGACCCTCCACACCCTTTTTTACAGACCAATGCAATTTGACTTTTGCCAAAATGCAAACAAATTCCAATCTTACCATCAAAACCAATACTATCAACACCAGAAAAAAGGTCCCAAAATTACACGAGTAGACAATGCCTAATGCCTTAGAATATTACAAGGCAAAGAGATAATAACAATTACGAGAAACTATGGCTCAAGTTCAGCCATTGAAAGCTGCGGTCAAATTCCCTACTCTCAAACCGCCGACCCTTGTTGCGAAATCTGCCCTGCAAAAATTTGGCATTATGGGCAAAGCCTCAAACCCAACAGATCTCTTCCCATCAAAAGCTTCATTCTCTCTAGACCCCTTTTTGGATGGAGTTGCATTTGTGGTCCTTTTGTAGGTACCAAACCACTTTGTCTGCATATAGGCGTTTCTTCTCCATGGTGGCATGGGCATGTCATTGCGCTTCATCGATTGTTTAATGCCACTGCACATCAACCTCACAACCTGCTTGAGCTCCCCCACTTTCCCAACGAATATCGTCGGGATAATCTCGAGCAAGGCAGCGTATCGGTCGGTGGGACGGGCTATTTCAAACTCTCCGACCAAGAATGCTTCCACTATGTAGCGAGTTCCTTGGAAATTCACATCGACGTATTCATACACCCCTGCTGGAAACCTTTTTGATCTCTCCCACTTTGACTTGCAAAGCCCTGCACATATTTGGACACATAAAACATTAGCGATGGCACTAGAGCTATAAAATTATATAATCTCCAGTTGCATTCATATCAATTTGTTACACAAAAGTGTCTACTATATCATCATACTATTCAATGACACAATCTCCAACTGCATACATGTCACTTTGCTATACGTAAGTGACGACTATACCCACTTCCCTTTTGGACCCCTTAAGTTCATGATTTTATTTTCTGTATTTTGGAAAATAAAAAAAAAAAAAAAAAAAAAAAACAAACAACAAAAAAGTGAATTTGTGTATCTAAAAGTATAAAATGAGGTAAGTTTGGAAACATCCTTTTGTAATCATTTTTAGACAAATTTGGATAAGGGGTGTTTGTTTCGCTAGTTTGAATTGAAATATTTTAGTTGTAATAGTAAATTTTTTTAAATTTTCAAAAAAGACAAAAAACTTTTTGGGAAAAAGACAAAAACTTTTTGGGAAAAGACAAAAAAAATTTGAGTTGGAACGGAGATGAACTCGCGAACCAAACACCCCTAAATGTTTTCCAAATCATATAAAAAGCAAGACCTAAACCAAACTGCTCAAATATTTTAAAAAGTTTTTGAACCTAAATTACACAAACTAAACCGTATTCCTAAATGAGTGGAGGACAGGATAACACCAATCAATCTCTCTATCTCTTTTTAGCCAAAAAAAAAAAAAAAAGAACCATATTCGTAGAGCATATTCAACAATTCCTAACATTTTTATGAAAAAATTAAGAGGTAAAATTTAAATTAAAAAAAAAAAAAAGTGACTTACCGGCATCAAATCCCTTGGCTCTCAAATGGGCCATCAAGCGTCGTTTGAAGCCCTGATCGGACCTGACGTCGCCTAATCCAATCATCCCAACTGCCTCATCACGAATCTTCTGCTTGATCATAAGATCATCATGATCATCACCGTCATGGCTTCCCATCAGAAGACTTTTCAGCTGCACATCCTTCTTCTCCGACGCCTCTGACCAATCACAACCGTCATCTGATCCTTCATCATTAATCCTCTCAATATCCTTGTCGATTTCCTCGTCATGATCGAAAATATCTCCTCCATCCCAGCCATTATCTCTCTCGATGAAGGAGTTCACAAGATCGGAAAGCTCCGGCGAGTGCTCGCTCCCGCTGCTCTCGCACAGCCTCACCCTCGCCGCCTCGTCGAAAGCCGCCGCCACTCTCGAGAACCTCATCACCGGAATTCTCGCCATTTTTTTTTTTTGCTTGTTTTCTTCGTTGAGAACTCTTCAGAACAGGGAAAAAAAAAAACAAGAAGAAAGTACTAATAAAGGGCTAGAGAGAGAAAGATGGTGACTTTTTTCTTCTATAGTGTCGTCATAGTGTGATCATGGTGTTTCCATGGTGTTTCCACAGAGGAACAGAGTACAGATTTCAAGAAGAAAAGGGTGGAGACCGTGGGGATTCAGAAGAAGATCAGGATGGATGGAGAAACCATACGCCGCTTATGCCTCTTATTTATAGTGTACGGGTGTTTTTCATATATGGACGATGTTTTAGAATGTATTCGGGCTTGATTGCGAGAATTCTCAATGTATCTGCCCCTTATAACGTCTAAGTTCCCTTTACCGCTATTTGCTTTTCAACTTTTAAGTTGTAGTGGAAGCACTGAGATATACACCGGGATCATTACCTAAAATATGGGTTAATCACGTAAAACATAAAATGGGACGGTTTAAAAAAAATTAAAAAAATTATAGAGATTGTAAACTAGTGGTCTTTAGGGGTTCCGTACAGATTAATTACCACTAAACGGTTTTTTTCCCCCTCAAAATTGCTCAAATTATAGATTTTCTTTTCTTTTTTTTATTGATATAATTTTTAGGTTCTTTTTTTAAAAACTTTTTTTATGTTCTTTTTTTTATATATAAATAAGGAAAGTATTTTTCTTTAGTGGTAATTACCACGAAATCGGTCGTTTTTCAAGATTGCTCAAATGATAGATTTCAATTTTTTTTTCTTGATTATTTTTTTAGGGTCTTTTTTTTTTTTCTGTTAAAAAAATTTATATTTTCATAAACGATGCTTAATTTCTTTTGTATCACTATCATGCTATTTATCACTAAAAGTTATTTGCATAATTACCAATAATGATACATGGACACAAATCCAAGATTATATTTTTATGGGGGCATTAATCAGAGAAAAAGAAAAAAAGAACTAAAAGCACAAATTTTGTAGGGATAGAAATTTCATATTTCTTAGTAGTACAACCATATTTATGTTGAAAGAAAGATTGTATTAATCTCTCATACTCTGATGTTTAGCAAGTATCGTTGATATGCTTTCCTACTTTGTTTGATCGTTAAAATTATAATTTGAAATTAACGATGATAAAAGCAGAAAATTGTATGAATGTATCATTTCGTCATAGTATCATTTGCATGAATGTATCATTTCGTCACCGTGTCCTCATGAAGGCTATATATGTTGGCCACATAGTGGTCTAAGGGCCTATTTGATTGGTTTACTTTAATTAGTTGGTATTTTTGAGATATTTTGATTAGAATTAAGTTGAGTTTTGAAAATGTACATTTAGTTGGAAATAACTTTGTTTGGCGTTTAAGTTTAACTCTAACTAAACTGTAACTTTCATATTGGTTTTTGTCTTTTTTTGCAAAGTAAAAAAATATATATATATAAATAGTTTTTGAAAAGTCAACCAATTCTAACTTAAAAATTATATTTCCAACTGATGAACCAAATGCAAGCGAACTGTTTGGTGTTAAAAGTGTAAAAACTTGAAATGTGTTAAGAGAAAAAAATAGCAAAATAGATTTTGTTTCATGGCTATTGAATTCTATGTAATTAAAAAAAATCATCTCATTTCGATTTAAAATAAGTTATAGACTTTTAAAGTTAAGTTTTTAAGAGGGATTTGGATATGTAAATAGTGACATTGTGTTTAACTTTTTTAAGAAAAATACAAAAAAAAAAAAAAAAAAAACCCTTTTGAAAATGTTTGGTTGGAGTGAACCAACCAAATACCCCATTTAGTTTATTTTCACTCATGCATACAGAGGATAATTAGTTTCATCTTGTCTCTTATTTGTATCCAAAAACATTATGGGACCTATTAGCATAATGGAAAATCTCTAACCCAATTGCACGTGAAAAATGAGTTTAGTTTCACTTATATTATCATGAATTAGATATTACACAGCTTATTAGTCGAGTAAGACTATTAATTAAGACTATTGAAGTTTCAAAAATTGAGGGCAGTTTGAAAGGAGGAGAAGAAAAAACTTTCTTACCTAGTGATCTTGAATAACTCCAACAAAAAAATTCAATTCCAACCTATACATCAAAACGAATGTTTATACTATCATGAACCGGACATTGCACAACCCATCGATCGGTTGAGAAAGACTTTCAGAGCTCGTTTGAGGCAACATTTCCAGATTCAAGACTCTCAATCCTACATCAAACTTTATTTTTATTCCATTTTCAGAAAACTGAAACTTTAAAAGAACATAACTTTCTCATTTCAAACCGAGATGAGATGATTCTTGTGTTAAAATGTTCACAACGACAAGACAAACAAGACAAGATCCATTTTGCATATTTTTTCCGAGCATATTTCAAATTTTTAGACTATTTTTTACGTCACAGAACTTTTTCAAAATTAACCTTTACCCTAAGCATACATTTCTAACCCAATCTTTAAAACACCGTTTACACACGTCTCCGCGGGCCCTTTCTTGAGACTACAAAATTGTGGGCAATTGGATAGGAAGAGAAGAAAAAACATTACTACACCATTACGTTAGTGGTATTAAATGGTCTTGGTTTACTTGCGATTAAGGCGGCTAAATTTATCACAATGAAGTTTTTGGGCACGAAATATATGCGTTGGTAAGTGTCATTGTTTCAAATGACCGTATATGTCTAGCCAAAAAATAATTAATTATAAAACAAAACAAAACAAAACAAAACAAGACGGACCCCAGTCTTACAAACGGTTCAAAGTTCAACGGCTCATATCAAACTCTGTTTCTAAGGTACAATTGGACGGGCTTGACTTGGGTACTGCGTCAACGAATCTCTTGATGCCACGAGATCAAAAGCTCTTCCACGTCTTATCCACGTGGACCCCATCTCTATTCGTTCGTCACACGTGCGAAATCGAAGGACGTCCCTTGTGTCACTTTGCTCAGTGTTGCCACGTCATTAACCTTTTTTTTTTTTTTTCTCTTTCCCCTCTCACCTTTACTTTTTTGGAAGATAAATCATCAGTGACCGGATGTGGAAAATAGACGCTGGCGAGTTTAATCATGGATAGCAAGAGTGTTAATGTGTATGTCCAGTTTCATTGAACCTTTTATTGTGTCCAGGTGCGTTGAACCGATATCCTTCCATGCTTCATTGCGAAATGGATAAATCCTGTCGAAAAAGGAAAAAAAAAAAAAAAAAGATAGTTGAATTTATTTAGCCTTAAAAGCAACTTACTATCTCTAGCCGCCAGATGAGAGTTTTTTAAGGCCGTGAGCAGATTATAACGAATCAATTCAACTGAACGTGAGTTGGTAATTTAATTTAAATTTTTTAAGGTAAAGTCTGCAACTTAATTGGATTTTGTTGAAGAAAAGTTTAAAGTTTAATCGGATGGTTTTTTTTACTAGAAAAAATTAAATTAACCATCCACTCCAATTTAATATATAAATATGTATTTTTAAATATATTCTTATCATTTTACTTGTCTAAACATTTGAAAATTAACTGCGTTTTTCTTTGTTACACTTTTTTGTAATGTAATTAAAAAAAAAAAAACTTATAATCCCACTCTTTATTATATATATATTTGGAGTTACTTCATTGTGGAGTCATCTTAATTATATGATGTGTCATTTTTAAAGTAATCTGATTCTTTGGTATTATAGACACATGCATAGAATATAGAAGACATATGCCTAAATATTGAGACTCTTGGATTTGATCTACTTTATTAATAAATTCACGTTTTTATGTTTTAGATGAATCATATCTTTAAGTTATTGATTAGCTTTGGGGCAAAATAATGTCCAAAGTATGGGGTAATCTTTAATAAAGGAATAGGAATCTTAAAATTATAATATTTGTTACGAGGTTATCTTATTTTAAAATACCTGAGAATCTGAAATCCATGGATTTCAGATACCCTTTAAAGGGGTAATCTGACCCAAGGGGGAGGTGGGTTTCAGATTACCCATAATCTAAATATCATGTAATGTATCTATTTAACTTTTAAAATTGTCTACATAATTGGAATTTAATTACTTTAAAAAAATTGTCAGGTATTAAATTTGATTACCTTCAACCAAACACCCCCTAAGTTACTAAATTCAATTAATTTGTTTAATTAGTCTAATATAGTGTTAGATGGATAGTCGAGACAAAAAATATCTAAGAGTCTTCAGGAAAAAATAATAATTAATTAATTAATTAATTAATTAAATGTGTTTGACGTTTTGGAACCCGAATGGAAAAAGCGTGCAGAAAATTTTCCTACAAGTTATCATCTCTTTCGAGAGAATGTGGAATCTTATCAAAATATCAAGTAACTGATCTAGAATACACCATTTTTTCTTCTAAATTTAAATAAGAGCTTTAACCTCTACATTTTTTCATTAAATTAAATATGAAATTCTAAGATTTTCGTTAAACCATATCAACTATCACATATTAGACTATTAGTCTGTGTTATTATTATTACACAGGATATTTAAAGCATTATGACATGTGGGGAGTAGTCATGAGTCAAATATCTATTTTTTTGTGCCTATATGTGATGTTATGGTCAAATATATACACTATTTTGTCACGTTGCAACTGAACCTGCCTATGTTTTTGTAGGAGTGTTCTACATGGAACAAACTTTCATCAATTATGAGAAAAATGGTAGACGGATTTTTACACTACATGAAATTGTCATAAAATAGTAGTGTAAAAAAGTTTAACATAACAATTATTTTTGGTTCAAAAACTATTCACGATTTAAAAAATAGTCAAGGGTGAGAACCACATTAGGTTGCAAGAGGCTAATTCTTTCATGCCCTGTGGTGTTGCCCTACCGAAAAGTTGGCTATCTCACCAGCAGACATACTTTTGCACATATCAACTGGTTTTGCTTTTGTCTTCGGTTTCTCAAGAGAACGGCTCCAATACGCAACGAGTTTGTATAGGAGTGATCTAATCCTTCCTTGATCCGTCAATGAAGAGCAATCTACACACCGTCAAAAGACATCCCATTCCGTCAACGGTGCCTACAAATACATGTTTTGCCCCATCCTAGCATACCATTACCACCAACACAAGGGCGTAAGATTAAGCCTCCCAACACTTCAAAATTATACAATAAGACATTTTTAAATCTTCAATTGTACTTTTAAGGTTTGATCATTAAGAAAATTCATTATTCTAACTTAAACCCCAAATAAACAAGTCATTTGATACTATCCTATAAATTTGTTCACTTTTGTAGATTTTTAACAGAGTCGGAAAGAAAAATAGATGACAAAACTTAAGGTAAAAACTGTACTTTTACTCTATCAATGGAAACAGTTGTTTTAGTCGTTGAATTAAGTATTTAATAATAAGAGATGCTAGTCTTCGTATAAAAAATTTACAGCTTGCGACATGCAAAGCATCTCCTAGTCATATGTACTAGAGTTCTTATCCATAAGTTATTTCCAAAAAAGATTGTTACACTGTTATCTTCTTACAAAGCTATGATATTCAACTCATGCTCCTTGAAAAGATATTTTTAACTGTCACTGTCGAGCTTGACTTATATAGCATTACTCCAAAATTCTATTCATTTTCTTTCAATACTGGTACCTGACCTGCTTTGCGGCTAGATTCATAGTCACTGTTTGATTGCCCCTTCACGCTAAGACGAGACAATAATTGCAGCTGAGTAGTTGTATAAACTTGCAGTGCATGTGTCCAATTACGATACCTATCGTCTCTTCGTCCATTTTTTACTTTTCTCCTGCCATGTCTAACGCCATTTGACTACGAATTTTCATTTTTTAGCTAGAAAATTCATTCACCTACTTTCTTTCTCTTTTCCTTTAATTTTATAGCAACGTCCTACTTTAATATTCACTTTCCAACCTTTAAATTAAATGCGCTTACGACAAATTAATAATATCTATAATGCATATTTATGAATATTAGATTTGATTAATACACATTAAAATAAGAAAAAAACATTACATATTACTAAGATTTTCTCATACAAATCTGCGTTCCAAACACAACCCACGTATAAAGTATTTTTTATGTCCTAAAATTTAAGTCTCCAAAAAAAAAAAAGGGCTCCTCGGATGAATAAACAAACGTTGTTTTTTATTTTGCGGTCAGATTCCAATAAGATCGAAGAATAAACAAACGTCCTTTCTCTCTCCATCTAGAGTCATGTATTATAAATAAAAAAACAACCAGAACAGAACTATACAGAGCTTGTAGCAGAGAAACTGCCTCCACCTAAGTAATCAAGCAGGATTGCAATCACCTGACGCATCACAATGTACAAATTACAATGACAGTTTTCTACTGATGTTCATCTAGAGAGAGAGAGTGCGATCATGCTTCACGATCATGATTGGTGCAGAGCTTACGACTGTCCGAGCCTTTCCTGCACGATGTCACTAAGCTTCACATATAGAGCCCGTTGCTCTTCGAAAGTGAGGTTCACCAATATCTGAAACACAGACAAATTGGCATTCATGTTCGTTTATGGACAAGTGTGAAGACGAATCATCGTGGCGAATATGTAGATGGAATATACCTGGTCCAAGATCGTCTCAACTGAGACGCTTTGAGACACCACAAATGACTGGTGATAGATGTATGCAAACACGGCCATCACCATCTATACAAAAAGACACCGATCAGGCATAATTGGCCCAAAATCTAACTACTACACCCAACTGACGGGTTACACAGTGAAGAATACATTTTGCAAATAGAAATCAGTCACTTAATGATGTTTTAAGTGCATAGAACATGCACTACGTCGCATCGAATGTAGTGATGGTGATGCAGAATTGGAGTAAAATGTCCACTTAATTTTTCTTTAACTAGGGAATTATTTATTAGGGCAATGTCCCATTCACTTTCCAAAAAAGAAAAAAAAAATCTCAAACTTTCCTGATTTCATTTTGGTTTAGCTTCTTATTTTCTTATCTGTTTTGTATATAAATCGAATATTTTGTAATTTCACTTCAATCGATCAGTTAACGATGTACTGAGACGATTTGAGTTTCCCCTCTATTTTCTCTCTTGTGGCTCTATTTCTACCCTCTCTATTGGTTCTGATATCTTGTACTATTTTAATATCTCTTTTCTTTCTTCTACCTTGGTCCTAAGATCCGATGAGAGAGAGAGAGAGAGAGAGCAACTGACTCTACAAAAGCCACCGTACAAGATTTTGATAAGTGCGTTTATGGTCAAAGGTTAGGCTCAAACTTCAGAAAAGCTTACCTGACAATCCATTCTGTCTGTAATTCCGCCATGCCCAGGAATACTATCACCAAAATCCTGTAGCAAAGGGACCAAGTATTACAAATATTGTTAGTTCACATCTTTGAAGCTCACAGTCAATCAATTACACGAAATAACATCAGAATAGCGTCAAGAGTAAACCTTGACTTTGAAAGCTCTTTTGAAGCCACTAGCAAAGAAGCCTCCAAAAGGAGCTATGATGGACGCAAATAAGCCAAAGCACAGGGCATGCCATTGAACTGGTAATACTGAGATTTCTTTCCAAGGAAACTGTATGTTAAAAAAAAAATAACTGTAAGAGAAAAAAGGAAGACACATATTGATTCAAGATTTAAATTTCACGCATTACAAGATTTTAGACCTAAAACAAACATTACAAAGGATAAGTAAAAGAACAAACTACGAGTTCAAGACAAAAGGCTGATTAAGTCCAATGGTTGAAAGCAAAAGTTTTATCACTGTCACCAGTGAATATGGCGTAGTTTAAATTGCCTTATAATCTACAAATTGATGCTTTTATAATGTACATCGACTAAAATTCTAAACCCAACAGAAGCATTTTTGACAGGAACTGGTGGTAACTGGAAACGGAACACACGGGAAGGGCTAATAATTCATCTTCTTGTAGGAATATGAATAAATCTAGTACTGATTCGTATGGAATTAGCACAAGCCGGTGATCAAATTCTTGGTGGGAATCGTCATCTTTATAATGTTTTAATTAACGGCTCATGCTTTTTTAATGATCTAATTGGATTCAAATAAAATGGGATGGGATATGCTTAGTACTAGAACTTTTAACTCAATAAATATTTTCCTGTGGATTAAAAATTTTATATAAACAAATATCATATTTCCTAAATTTCTGAGACACCACCCGAATTTCAAGAGACTAATATATTGGTAACTTTATGAGAATGGGAAATTGAAAATAGTCTTGTTTGATCTTAAAAACACATATCATATTTCCTCTATTACTGAGACACCAACAGAATTTCAAAGACAAAATGTAATAGGTAACTTTATGAGATCTAGAAATTGAAAATAGTCTTGTTTGATCAGCGAGAAATTCATTTTTCTCAGACTAGCCAACTATTCGAATCTTTAGTCTCAAGCAGAGAGCACACAACCATGAATAAGATAAATTGATGACAAGAGCAGGCTCGGAAGAATGTCATGTGCTCACCCATTGAGGAACCCATCCAGGAAAGATAAAAGCGTATGGCTTAAACAATGGACCCGGATCACAATGAAGCCAGCCAGTTGATAAATCCTGCAAATTTGCAAGCAGGGACACAGTTCAATCAAATGAAAAAGTATGTTTTCCCCATCATCAACAATTAAAATTTCATTATCATAAAGTCACCTTCCTAGGGCATGTTAGCCACTGATAACGACCCATGACATTTGCTAACTGCACAAACAAAGAATAAACACTTTAGAAACCTCCATTGCAAATAAAAACCATACATATAGACGTTACTGAAAGGATTAAACCCATATGGTTAATAACTCGTAATGAAAGGTTAGTTAACAGAAGTGAGGTAACATCGTCATTTGAAACCTATTATAAAGAAGGGCGTGCCCAACCAAATCAGTTGGGTCCAAGAAGTAGTGATGGTATGCTTTAGCAAATTAAACCTATCATATGTATTAGCAAGATAGCCACTTAAGACCAAATCCACTTCCTAGGAGGCTAGTTGTAACCAGTCTTTTCAGTAAACTGAATAACAAAATCAAAGATCAACCATAAAGCAATTGTCTTGGAAAAACAGAAAACCAAACTTCGTGAGCAAGAGTGAACCCAAGACAGGAAACAATAATTGGAGATGCAATTGTCACCACGTTTCATGAACACTATGTGAACATTATGAAGAAAGATGCTACTTCATGATATTTAACACAGCTAGACTAAACATAGGAAAAACAGTTATGCAATATGAGCATCCTGTGATAGTGGTGATTAGATCCCCCCGAATACTTGTATTAAACCACATTACCACCGCAAACTGTATTATGGATCCACACATAAGAATATCCTTGACATATAAGGTGGTGAGCAAGGGGCCACAACCACCAGTTTTTGAGTGATTGGAATACCAAGTTCATTTTTAGTTTTTGGATAAAGGATTGGAAAACCAAGTTTGAGTCTGTAAAAAAATTGTTCTTAAACCTACTGAGAAATGTGCGATAGAAAAAGAAGTTTATTTACCACAGAGATAAAAGATTTCTTACCACAAATGCAGAGATGATAGTTGTAACAGATGCTCCAATGAATCCCTCCCAAGTTTTCTTTGGGGATAATTTGATTAAAGGAGTTCTTCCAAAAAAGAACCCGAAGAAATATGCCGCAATATCATTGATAACAATAAGCGTTGCTGGAAGAAGAAACCTGCATCCATATTTCAGAGTGTATTAGAAAAAGAAATAAAACGTGAATAAATCAGAAGTATATAATTTACCCTTATAATTTTACATCTTAATAATATTAACCCTTTATGCCTGGAACTGTCTACACCCACACCTTCACATTTGGACTTTTGGTTTTAATGTTATCCTTCCTATGAATTTAGCTTTAATAAGTAAAAGGACCATTTTGCCCTCACATGATCAAAATGTTAACCTTGAATTAGCCCAAATTCTTAACATGTGCAGCTTAACATTGGAACCAAACCACTCAAGATCTGACTGCTGCAAATGCTAAAATCAATGGGGATCATGGATCATGAATGCATGGAAGCAAGGAAAAACCTTAAATTCTTAGTATTTGGTTTTGTTTGGTTATGGTTTGAGGCTGGGCATGTGTAGGATCATGGACATAGAAAAACCTTAAATCACGTTTGGAAACAAGGATTAAAAGTTTTTCCCCAATTTCTTTCCTGGTCAACGGGCAATGGGGTAACATTGAAAGCAAAAGTTCAACCGTGAAGGGTGCAGGTGCAGTTTCTAAGAATAGAGTGTAAATTTCTCCAAAAAGTAAAACAACAAGTATAAAGCATGCAATTTTTTTCCAAGCAAAAGAAGGTATGCAAATTTCCCTTAACTCGATAACCAAGGCACACCCAGGCAGAGGCATAGCCACATTGACAAAATAATTGTAGTGAACATTATGCACATCATAAATGAACACCAAATGCAATATTAGGTCCTAGATAAGAATTTACATCTATTGCTATTGTTCAGAGAATAAAATTATAACCTTCTAAAGATATTACATAAAATAGTCCATAGTTTTCTCAATTCTAGAGTAGATGAAAGCCATAATCAGTTCCACCACCAGTAATTTCCTCCCCCAACTTGCACCCTCAAAAAGGAGAACCAAAAAAATGAAGGCCTAAAAGACTAAGAGCTAGAGTTAATAAATGAATTAGGAAGATCCAAAATAGAATCGTTTCCCTGAGTAAGTTGTGTTACCAGAAAATTCCTTCAAAAATGTTGGCAACAGTGAAGGATGATTGTGTAAACACAACAATCAGAATCATGTGAGTCCATGCAAACTGGCCAAATTGATATTTGTACATCTTCTTCTTTAGTGTAAGGATGAACCACACAAAACCTGAGCAAAAAAATAAATCAATCAATCATCTAAGCAGGTTTCAAGGGAAAAAAAACTAACCTAAAAGCAGTAAACTCACAAGAGAAGCTTCTAAGTATACAACAACATCACAAGATCATAACAAAAAAGAAGCAAGGGAATGAAATGCTAAGTGAAACCCATATTAAAGCATGCCTTCAAAATAAGATGCCTCCGACCAACAACTGCAATATAAAAGGACAAAGATAACATGCATAACCAACCTGCAATATAAAGTGAATAGCAAATAACCATTTGATACTTGATAAGGCTGCTGACAAGCTGGTAGAGAAACTTGTCCGAAGTTACAGTACTGACAAGCCGTTGACTGAGAATGCGACCATATACAAATAGCATTGCAGTGAAGAAAAAGTGCCTGTTCACACAACTCAAAATGAAAAACCAAATTACACAACTCATAAATTAGTATCTGAAAGTTAACTTCTTCTATAAGAAAAACATGCCAATTATAACCATGCCAAGAAATTAATATTCAGACCAATTTAACATCCTGAATCCCGGGAGATGCCTATCTTCATGAGCTTTCCTTAGTAGATTGAATAGCTCTTTCGCCATGAAGATTTGGATAACCACCACCATAGCAGTAATAGAAAGATGGCCCATGTATATAATTAGGGCAAAGCCCCCAATCATCCAAACGGAAGAGTATGCACGAATCAACATCGACCTGTACTTGTTACGGTCATTAACAAGTAAGTTTCCATTTGCTTTACTAACATCTGGAACAACCTGAGATGCCAAAAGAACATAGAACACAAATAAATTCCAACTTTAGAATACTACAAGTTGCAAAATTAAGTTTCATTTTGTACCCCTATCTCAGAGTAAGTATATTTTCATGATTATAAAAAAACCCTTATCAGTTTTTTACTAGTAGTTGAAAATTCAATTTCAGTTTGTACCCACATCTCAGACAAGTATGCATATTCATTATTACTCAGAACTGTTATCAATTTTCTAAATTTGAAGAAAATGACATAAAGCCAAGAATTTAACTAAAAAACTAACCAACCAACCTCATTTGAACGTCGACGATGTCGAACCCGAGCGGTCGGTGACCACGAGGAGCTAGTATTATCCTTGTGCATGATTCTTTAAAATTTCTCTTCACTCATACGAAAATGAAATGCAAAAAAGTACCACCTGAAATATGAAAATCACATTAATGGAATACAAAAGAAAATAATAATAAATACAGAAGATTGTTCCATGAAAACTGAATCGTTAAAATCAGCTAATATGATAAAGCTTTTCTCGTTAGAGTTCACCAATTCACATTGACTTTTCGATTCAAACCTCCGAATTCTTATTTCAAAAGAAAGAAAATAAAAAGGAAACAAACCGCATATCAATACCAAAACGGAAAAATTTGAACCTAACGACAGAAAACGAATGATTCTAAATGAAATAACAAACATTGAAAATGGAAATCAGGAGAAAAAGCTCATCACATTCAAATCTGAGACAAAGTCCGAACCCGCGAGCAAGAGACAGAGAGAGACAGAGAGAGAAAGAGAGAGAGAGCAAGTCCTTCCTTCCTTGCTCTGGTTTTGCTTAGACTGAGGGTGCGATATATATATATATATATATGTATATCTGTGTGTGTGTGTGTGTGTGTGTGTGTGTAGAGAGAGAGAGAGAGGTTCGAAAACTCGAAGAGAGCAAAAGGAGGCGAATACGAATTTCACACAGGGAGGGGGCTTGAGGACAAGCGAAGCAACTACAACAAAACTATAAATTTTGTGCCAAAAAAAAAAAAAAAGATCGTTATTTTATATTTTATTTTCTCGAAGAAAGTTCATGATAAAGTCATTTTTATCTATTTTATAACTTATTTTTAAATCGTTAAAATGTAATTGAATGGTTGAAATGTTATTCATATATAATAATTATAATACACATTATCTCATATTATTATAAATTAATAAATCAAAAATTAAAAAAAAAAAACTTCTTTACAGAGCGACTGGTCATCAATGTCGTAATGGGGGTGGCCTGGGAGGATTTGGTCGAAGGGAGGGGGTGTACATTGCCGGTGCTAGTGCTAGTGTCGCGGGGAGGGGGGTGACAAACTAAGTCAATGCGGGGGAAGTGTTGGGGGGGGGGGGACTAGGTTGATGCTGACGTGGGGGAGGCGAGGCAGATCTGGTCGGGGGAGCCGACATCAGGGGGCGGGGGCAGATCTAGTCGGGGGGGAATGGGGTTCTGTCACCGACATCGTGGGGGGGGGGGGGAGGCTGGTAGATCTAGCTCGTGGGGAGGGGGTCTATCACTAGTGTCAGGGAAGGGGGTTGTCTTTTTTTATATTTTTTTAATTCTTAATATATACTAATATGAGGTAAGGCGTGTTATAATTATTATATACAAATAATATTTTAACCGTTCGATTATATTTTAACGGTTTAAAAATAAGCTCTATTGATAGGGTGTATCAAAAGAGCTCCACCACAGTCATTCTCTTTGTTTTATATATAATATTTTAACCGTTCGATTATATCTTAATGGTTTAAAAATGAGCTCTATTGATAGGTTGTATCAAAAGAGCTCCACCATAGTCATTCTCTTTGTTTTATATATAATTTTTAAATCGATATTATTAAGGGTGTGTTTGGTGAATGGGTTTTAGTTTAAGATTTTTAAGTTTAAATAGTAATTTTTATTGACTTTTCAAAAAAGACAAAAAACTTTTTCAGAAAAGATAAAAACTTTTTTAAAAAAAGACAAAAAAAAAAGTATAGTTTAACTCAAGTTAAACTTGAGTGCCAAACAAGCTGTAATTTATTTATGGTTTGTTTTGTGTATTAACTATTAAGATAGTATTATTGTTCTAGAGGTCCAATTTTCTTGATTCCTCCAGCGTTATAGATGGAAACAAAGGTTTAAAAGATACGAGGACCGTCGATTCGAATAATTTGGGTCTCAGTGTTACACGTGGAAGATCTGAGTCTTACACGTGGACATTCTGATTGGTTAAGGACCCTTTCTTATGATCATTTGTTTATTTACACAAGTCCCTTTCTTTCTTTTAATTGAATTGGTTAAGCACCCATCTTGGCCTTCTTTTTTTTTTAATAAGAAAATGATAAATATCTTTTCTATTTTTATTTTTTTAAAAAGGAAAGCATATCCTTGACATTTGGAGATGTCAAATCACTAATCGGCAAGAATTTGAACTTTTTGCTTTCAATTTTAAACCGCCTGAGTGGTGAAAAAAATGATAAATTTCATTTTTACTCCTTGAATTTTGATGTTTTTATAACTTTATGAATTTTAAAAATTAATAGAAATATTTTTTGAATTATAAAATATTATCATGTTTACTCATTTCATTAGTTAAATAGATAAAATTATTGATATAACAACATCTAAAGTGTAATTTTTTTTCCTTAAAAAAAGTATAATTTATAAATAGAAACTTTATTTTTGTTTCTTGAACTTTAATACTCTTATAATTTTATCCTCTAAATTTTAAAAACTGGTGTTTATATCCTCTCAAACTTTAAATTATTAACAAGAATGTGCCTTAAACTTTTAATCATTAGGAAAAATATCTCTTATTTCATATTTTGGCCATTAAATTTAGAAGACTTGGGCTTCGTTTGGCAATTTAACTCAAATTGTATTTTTTCATCTCAGTTTTTGTTTTTTTCTGAAAAAGTTTTTGTCCTTTCTGAAAAGTCAACAAAAATTTTCAATTCAAACTGTACTTTTTCAACTCAAACTCATTCACCAAACGGACCCTTAGTTATTTGAAGGATATTCTTGCTAACTGTTTAAAGTTTGAGAGATATTAATATCGGGGTTAGTTTGGTTATCCATTTAGTTTAAACTAAGTTGTACTTTTTTCATCATTATTTTTTCTTTTTCTGAAAAAGTTTTTGTCTTTTCTTAAAAATTACTATTGAAACTTAAAAATCTTAAACTAAACTCATTCACCAAACAACCCCTCGGTTTTCAAAGTTTGAGGTCAAAGTTACAAGAATATTAAAGTTCATGGGTAAAAATAAAGTTTGTTCTTAATAAACACTTTAGTTGTTGTCGTGTCACCAATTCCATCCATTTAGGTGATAGGAGAAGCAAAAATGAAAACACTTATAATTCACGGAGTATTTCTACTATTTTCAAAGGTCAAGGAGGAAAATTACAAGAATACAAAAGTTTAAGAAGAAAAAATACAATTTGTTCAAAGAAGAAAGAAAAAAAAGGAACCACTGATGTTTTTGAAATAAAATTAAACATTCTTAAATTTTTTTTAACATTTTTGGCTATAGAGCGAGTATCGTACTTGCTGATTTATGTCTAAAACAAAACACTCTTTTATGAACCTTGGAACTCGGATCGTAGGTAAAATAAACATCAAATTATAATATCTTATTGCTAAGAATAAGATCATATATTCCATACAGCAAGAATCGTGTTTGTATTTGGATCATGTCCCTAGCTATGGTAAAATCATCGTGACAATGACGTGACTTAGTAGATAATTATAAGAAAAGCCAATATCAGCAAAATAATGAATATAAATTTAATATACAAAATGCAGTATATTTCTAGAAAAATTATCCACATACATTTGGAGATAAATATATAGTATAAATTAGGCTGCACAAAAAAACAGCAAGTTGATAGCGCGGTTTGACCCTGCTATAATTAGTGGGTAGGTATAGTTTGCCAAATCAAAATGCAGCTTTAAGTCGTCCAACCCGTCTAGTATTTTTAATTTTTATTTCACTATTGTAATTGATTTTGGAGTTTAATTTAAAAGATGTGTGATTTAAATAAACTCCTTATTGAATAGTTTAACATGCAAACTCATAAGCCAATTTGTTTCGTTATCAATTTTTTATTTGCATTGTTTAGCTTTTATTAACATGTTAGTATACCATTTTTTTTTATTTTTGTTTTTGTTTAATTTCTTGTTAAGTTAGTATATTATCTTTAATATCTTTATATATAACCTCTAATTTTGGCACTGTTATTTTTTCATGACATGTAATTGAATCTTAAGATAGGGATATTTGTTAGCGGTTAGAAGTTAACTTCGTAGTTTGTTGTAAATTTATTATGTAAAAAAAAAAAAAAAATCTTACTCCATAACTATTGAAGTTTCAATATTTTTCTTATTTTCTTGTTTGACCTTTTCATTTGGTAAAGGGTGGAAGATTGGTTATAGATATAATGTCACTATAGGCTAGATGTCAAATACTTTTGACAAATTATAGCTTATTACAAATATTAGCTAGTGCAAAGTCTAGGCTTTCTAACAAACCACCAAAATTGTTTTTTAAAAAAACCGCCCTAACCACTTAAATTTTGGCAATCTTGATTTATTATTTTCATAAATCTTCATGAAACAAACTCAACTAAACAGTCCAAATCGACGGTCATGCACTCAAGATATAAATATATAGAAAATAGATTAAAAAAAGACAACCAATAAATAATGTGCGTCTATAGTCATAATCTTATAGTGATTTCATATGTGACTCATCATTAATTATTGATTCAAATCCTTACGTCTCTGAATTGAAAAAGAAAACATGACACATGTTATTATGATCGTTTCTAATATATAATTAGCAAAAGATGAAAAGTGAATATGGTTTAAAAATTGAAAAGAAAAGTTCCTTGGAAATCGAATATCAGGAAATTCCATTATAAAAGAAAGATGAATTGTAAAAATTTTATTTGACATACCAAACTTATTGTAATGAAAATAATTCGAATAACGTTCCAAACAATGCTTGTACAATTTGTCAAGTAACATACATGAAGGTGAGGAAGAAGCTGCTTGGTCCCTTCTCTACCAGGACCAGAAAGGTTACAAAAAATCTTTTGGTGCTTTGCCATTCTTTTACTTTTGGAACACTTCAGATTCTCGCCTATAATTTTATCATGTCTAGACAAAATAAAATTTTGATATGCAATACAAGGACTTACTACTGGGAACTTCACAGAATTATGACAAATTTAAGCAAGGTACCTTCTTCTTCTTCTTCTTTTTTTTTTTTTTTTTTTTTTTTTTTTTTTTTTTTGAAACTAGAATCTAGGCTTTATAATTTTGCAATAAAAAATTGGCATTTCAATATGATCATACGGAGCAAAACAAGAAAGGCTGATATGTGTTTATGGCCGTATATTTACCCAAAAACATGGTTTTCTGTGGCAGATTCAGCTTCAATGAGTCGTTCTTCTTTCCTTCCAGGCTAACCTGTTCGTTGGCCAAAAACAAGAAGAAGAAGAAGAAGAAACACGGGAAACTTAGCCTTAGAACTAATTAAGCCAAAAAAAAAAAAAAAGGGTAAATAAAAGAAAAGGGGGCAAAAATAAGCTGTCCAGTCTTTTTACATGTGCAAACCACTACTTGCATACTTTCACTGGCTCGCATATGCTTTACAACACCAGCTGCTTCTACTGACAAAAGTTAACAAGAAGATACTTGTTTAATAAAAATAAAAAGTTAAAACAGTTAAACTCTAAATCTTGTAAGATAGTTAGTATGAATTACCGCTAGATTATACTTGTAACGTATTCATTTCATTATAATTTTAATATTTTATTATTAAGTTATGGAGCTTAATTAATATCAGTCGTAGAGATAGAATCGCCTCACAATATTTGAGAGTTGTTTTATTACGGGTATTTTAAGGATCTCACTCTTAAAATTTCAATTGTCCTAGTGTTATATATATATATATATATATATATAGGACACCATTATAGGGTTATTATGTGAGAAGTTAGAAAAAAATATATAGCGTTTTGAGAGTATGCGATATCTGATCTCGTAAACTTCTTGATTATTATAATAAATTACTAAAAGTGGTTAAAACAAGACATAGTCTCGTATTGAGGTGAACCTTTATATTTTTGATTGTTTATTTACTTTTCAGAAATTTATTGCTCTTGATAATATAGAATTAAAGAGCTAATTCTTAACACTTGCAAGAGTATAATCAGACAATATTTAAGCAAAAAACAGTAGCAAATCAAAAACTTCTTGATTATTATAATAAATTACTAAAAGTGGTTAAAACAAGACATAGTCTCACGTTGTGGTGAACCTTCATATTTTTGATTGTGTATTTTTTTCCCGAAATTTATTGCTCTTGATAATATAGAATTAAGGAGCTGATTCTTAACACTTGCAAAAGTATAATCAGACAATATTAAAGCAAAACACAGTAGCAGATCAAAGATTCATGGCTGCGATCGAACAAACTAGAAAAAATTGATCTCTTATAGGTATATATATCATATTCCAGCTGGGATATATTTATAGGCGGATATTATGTTGTATACACCACTAGATACATAGTAATTGCCATGCCCCTATCTCCCAGGGCTACAGAATCTTGACAAAATCAAAAAGGTCACTACTCCCAAAGAATGATTGGAGATTCATTAAATAATCTGGATCTTCTATTCAAGGTGCAAAGTTCTGTTGACAACAGGACAACAAAGATTCTGAACTGGCCTGCATCTTCGTGGAAAAACAATATCACATACAGATTCCTCTTGAATCCCTTATTTCAATTCTTTAATTACCAAATCACCATTGATTTTATCACCATTTTTGTCAGTTCCTCGAATCCGACTTTAACTTGGGCGTTGTCTAGGCCTTAGTTAAGATGGGAGATAAGCCAAGAGAAGTGTACTGTTTCATGTTTAATCTTTGCTGATTACAAAGTAAACTAATACGACCGATATGAATAAATAGATATAGACATAGATACAGATACAGATATATACATATAATAATTTGCGAAAACTAAGCTCTCATTGTGCTGAAGGCTAAAATCTTTCGTATAGATCTCTCCGTCTGGCAGGATCTTTATAATTCCTACCGAAGCCAAGACTAATAAATTCAAAGCCCGTAGACTTGAGGCTCTGCATGAATGGGAGCTAATCTATGCAGTTTCAGGCAACCAAGTACTAGTCATGATCAGGGTGTTAATAATCCCGGTAATGATACATCGAGTACATCGTGTTTGGCGATCTTGGGGTTGATCAGACGGACAGCGGGATGTCTGCAGAAGACAGATGATCATCAGAGGGCTGAAAAGAGAAGTACTACAAGTAATGCATTAGTGATGCACACATCAGACGATCAGAAGAAGATCAAGAAGTCAAAGGCGATGGGAAAGTTGACTTTAGAGGAGTGGATCATGAATTCCCCTGCAAGTCATGTAAGGAAGCCTGATTTCTATAGTGGGGGTGAATTGTATGTGTTTAGGCATTCCTCGAAAAGGGTGCACCCTTCGGCTTGCTCTTCATCTTCCCGATCATCACCGTTCGATCGTAGGACCAGTTTGGCCTCTAAAGCGAAAGACAGCTTCTGTCTTGAGCCGGTGGTGATGAAAAGTGCTGGTCGAGAGGGTTATGGAGCTCCTTCTACTAATTCAATGAGAAGAAGCGTAAGTGGGAAGTTGACAAAGAGAGTGAGCTTTAGGGAAGAGCCTGATATTGTCATCTTTTACTCTCCAGATGAGGAAGCATTATTCAGCTATCGCCAAAACTCTATCGTGTAATGTATGTGTACGTGTTCAAAGCTTTTATCTTAAAGGGTCAACTTTACTTTCTTTTTTTCTTTTGGTTTTAAGAAAAAGAAATGTGTAATCAATTACAACCTCATCGTGTGATGTGCATGTCTGTCTATGTCTATGTCTCTATGTCTATGTTTATGTTTATGTTCCATTAGTATGCTTGAAGTAAGTTAATTCGTATCTATCTCATTTAGATGGGAGTTATAATCTCATGTAGATTCCATAATAAAGAAAGATTGAGGGATCACTATCCGTGATTCTTTCTTACAATGGAAGACTTCATGCATGTAGTTATTCGATCTCTTAGCGTAAAAAACAAACGTGGAACCCTATGCGTGCGGATAACGCATATCTCCTCACTTATGTGTTTGTCCTTACGGGATTTTCAGTCTTAACATGAGTAAAAATAAGGTTACATATTTTTTTTGACGACGACAATGTTATCAAATAAAACTGGAACCACATGTGTTAACTTGGGACTTGGGAGAAATAGGTTCGAGTAAAAATAAGGTTACATGTGATGACGACGACAATGTTATGATATATGAGGATAAAAACGGGTTTTATATTTGATCAAATCCATCACTTGAAAAGGCATATATGTTCACATTCTAACCTATAAAAAGAGAACGGAAAAGTCGTGTTATCATTTCCTCTATTTTTGATGATGCGTTAAATTTTACTTCGAAATTAGAAAACATTATTCACATGTTTAATAGGGTAAAACATATACAATATACTTGGTTTCCTTCTTTTTCCCTTTATTATTCATTAAATTGATCTGTGTGCTAGTTCCACCAGTTTTCATATGGTTCAGGCGCCAAAAAAAAAAAAAAAAAAAGTTGCCATGGTAGTTACCAAAAGTTACTACTATTCGTCCTCTAGTTAGCTGGAAACATGCTACTTTCTCTCCAAATTGAAGTCCTACTTTTTACGTTTCTGGCTTGGAAAAATCATAGACGTCCTACTTCCAATTAAGTGATATATGTATATATATATATAGATATATCAAAGTTTTAAAAGAAATATTAACCGGAAAGACATAAGCTATGTAAAGAGTGACCCATCTATTTGTTGTGAAATTTATAATAATTGATAGGAGCGTCACAATAAAGAGCTTCTCAAAATTGTACCACTCAATACTCCAAGAATCACTCCAAACACTATATGTTCATACGCTTTACTTCAAGAACTTCCCTGTAAAATTTTTACATTTGTTGGTAAAAATGACCATTTTGCATCTTTTAAAGAGTTTCGAGTCCTTTATACAAAAATAAAATAAAATAAAAGATTGGGGATCAAATCTCAATTTTGTAAAAAATTAAGGACTGAGCAATTTACCCTTAAAACTAACGGCTACAAAAGCAGCCAAATATGACAAAGGAGTCAAACAAATGCTATTCAGTTAACTTAGGTTAACAAAAAAACATTGTGCAAATTCTGTAATTAAACAATCTCAGGGGCAAATAAGGAAAAAAAAAAGTGCAAAACTTTAGAATTTTTAGAGCGAAAGTTCAAAGGAGTCCTTGGGCCAAAGGGGTGGCTACCCCAACTGGACCCAAGGCAGTTCCGCCTTTGATCATAATGATATAATAATTTAGTGATGTGAAAAAAATTTAACTTCTACCATATCTATAAGTGTTAGCTCTACCTATTTTCACATGGTTGAGAAAAAAGATTGTCATGGTAGTTGCCAAAGGTTCCTATTCATCCTCTAGTCAACAGTAAAAGTTCTAGTTTTCTCCAAATTGCATGTGACACAACTATTCGTCATAATATTTGTAATAATTGACAGAGCGTCATAATAATAACTCTTAAAAATACTACAGGATTTTAAGAATCCACTCAAACCACTATATATGTTCAGACTCTTTACTTCTAGAACTCCCTTACGAATTTGTAAATGCACTCAACAACGGATTTAGACGTTTTTAAAGACTCAAGCTATGTAGACCCATCTTAAGTTTAATTATACTCCTGCATAAAAAAGGAACGGGAACTAAGAGTTGTATTAAAGGTTGCAACTAATGGGCTCAACAAAAGCAACCAAACAAATACCAGTCAATTAACCATACCAAAAAAAAAGTTTAATTATGATAGCGACAAATTATGAGTGAAAAATGTTTTCTCACCTAAATGGAATGATTAATTAATTGCGAGCAGCCAAAGTGCGAAGGTGCAGGCAAACATTCTATATCCAGAGGCAGCCGTACTCACCATCACCACCACCACCACCACCAGGACGCACCGCAAACATAACCAGTGTTTGCGTTTGTGAATGTCACAGTGTGTGGAGGGTCACATCAACGAGACATCTTAATTTTTAGTCCCGTACAATGTTGTTGGCATGTGATCACTAGAAATAACCGTTATCGTTACATAAAAAGTTTATGTATGATCTAACAATAATTCCAGTAGTAATCATTATATAAAAAGTTTATGTATAGTTGACAATAATTTCACTTATGGTGAAATATAATTTAAATACTCAAAAATATAATATTTATCTATAAATTAGGAGAATATTATCAATGTCTTGCGGTAGTATTTCACAATTCTGTTTTAAAACGTTTATATGTTTACGCATTTCTTCAACTTTATATTTTCTCTATAATTTTAATAAATTTTAATGCCTTCTTAGTTTTTTCTAGTCCACCTATCTTTTAGGGCACTGATTCTATAAATGTGCATGTAAGAGTTGAGATGTAACTAGCAAGGAAATGATTCTTCCATGTAAAAATGACTTTAGAAATGTATAGCAACTAGTTTAAAAATATTATTTGTTATTTCACATTTAAATCTAATATAAATGTCTTGCTACAAACCTATTTTTACATGCTATACACTTTTTTTTTTTTTTGCTAAACATTATTTTTGGACGCTTTATTAGCTTACAATCATTACATGTTACATGTGTATTTTGGATCTAGACGAAAGATGCTTAAACAAAAATTCGTAAACCTACAATTTTAAGCCTCGTTTAGTTCGTTAGTTGAGTTTGAAAATTTTAAGTTTCAATAATAATTTTTGTTGACTTTTCAGAAAAGACAAAAATTTTTTTTTAAAAAAGACAAAAATTGAAATGAAAATTTTAAGTTCAAACTCAAATCCCAAACAAGAACTTAGTATGGTAATTCGTAAATGATTACTGGATGCAACATGGGATTAGATGGTACGAAAATATTTTTACAACTTTGAAGGGCATTTTCGTAAATTCATACGACGAAATAGGCACGAGCTCTTAGCGTATCCAAGTCCAACAAACCAACAAGTCCAATGGATAGAGATTTTTTTTTATTTATTTATTTAGGCGGACCACAACCTACCAGTCCCACGATACAATTACTGGCACCAAAAAAAAAAAAAAAAAGATAAAAGGAAAGGTGAAAAAATAAATAAAATAAAAAAGAGAGGAAAGTAAGTAATAGGATGGAAAAAGACTAAAGGCTGGAGGCTAAGGGAAATTGCGTGGAAAGTAATCTACCACACTCCCGGCCAAAACCAATTACACATTGAAAATTTGCCCTTTTTAATCTCCTCCATCCCCTGCGCTTGCTCTCTCATTTTCTTAATTTCTCGTTTTCTCAACCAAAAAAAAAAAAAGAAAGAAAGAAAAGAAAAGAAAAGAAAAGAAAGGAAAAGAAAAGCCCTTTTGTGAGCGAACTGTATTGCGTCTACACAACGCAATGGCCGGCGGAGTGAAGATGGTGGTGGGATTGGCGGTGGTTCTGGTGGCGGTGAGCCTCGGTGGGAAATCGGCGAGAGGTCAAGTTCACCATGTCGTCGGCGGAGACCGTGGCTGGGACGCTTCTTCGGACGTCCCTTCTTGGTCGTCCGGCAAATTATTTCGGGTCGGAGACAAAATCTGTCAGTCTCTCTCTCTCTCTCAACACCAACTTTTTCACACCACTCAATATGCTCTCTTTTTCTAGCCCTTTATTCACGTGCGCATATATTTACTTGTAAATAAATATACGTAAGTTTCGATGCCCTTGATAAGATTCTTTTTTGAGAAGGAAGAAAGCTAGTTTTACTAAAAAAAAAAAAAAAAAAAAAGGGTTTTTCATCTTCGATGTGTCTAATCAGCAATTTTGCTTCTAGAAATTGTATATATTTACATGAAATTTGCAGTTTTTGGGTGGTAGTTACATGAAATTTGCAGTTTCCATTGGCAATGAAGTTTGGGAACAACTTTTATTTTATTTTATGTTTCCCTTTTTAACCTTCTACATGGTATTGGCTATTCTATTGGCTAAGAAAATGTAGGCTTTTGTCATAACGTCATTCCTTGAGTGAGTTTTCAGATATTTATGCTTTGAGTACAACAAGAAAAAGAAAGAGAAAAAGCAAAAAGGAAAAAAGAGAGGGCGAAAAAAATGAGAGAGAGAATTAAAAACTAGGATTTTGTTGCACGAGCGCCACACACCTGTCAACGAGCATCTACACTTTCTTTAATTTTATTATTCTTTTTTTTTTTTTTCCCTTAAAACAAGTATTTAAACTTTTGATGATAAATAATAGTAAGGACGTTTTAATATAGAAATATTTGTATCAATAATGTATGTTTTCATGTGATTAAAATCCCACCAAAATTAGAAAGTATATATGATTAATAAAGTCTAGCATAGAGCTAAAAATAAAAAGAAATATCAATATTTTCCATATCTTAACAATAGGTTCTTGTGAAGTCATTGGGACTAGTCCAACGATGAGAGATGGGGGATTTAGGGCTTAACAGCTATAAATCGAAGGTTCGATTTTTGATCAGTGTAAAAAATTAATAATAATTTAGTTAATATAGAATGGATGCATATAGGGTGCTTACATATTAAAAAAAAAAAAAAAAAGGTTCTCATGATTGTAAATATTGCCTAAAAATAATATTATACATGACTTAGCAAAAAAATTTAGAGTTCAAATCACTAATCTTAATCCTAAGTTCAAAAAAAAAAAAAGGTTCTTTCCGTTAAATAAAAAATTTTTTTATTTCAATAAAGAAAATAAAAGTTGATGATATGCATTTTGAAGGAAAAATCAAGACGTCGTGCTGCTTTTTTTTTTTTTTTTTGTGGAAGAAAAATGTCGAGGTAGGTTTTTTTTTTTTTGATAAATAAATCACGAGGTAGTTGTGATAATGTAATATTACGATGGGTAGGGTTCACCTACTCTGCAGCACAGGGTACTGTCGCCGAGCTAGGGAGCAGGAGGAATACGAGGCGTGCGATCTGAGCAAACCCATCAGGATGTTCACAGACGGCCTGGATGTCATCTCCCTTGAGATGGAAGGAATCCGCTACTTCGCGAGCAGCAGCTCGGAGCACTGCAAGAACGGCCTCAAGTTACACGTGGAGGTGCTCCCTAAACAGAACTATCCTGGAGCTGGAATCCTTCAGGTGACTGCATCAGAGGAACATCAGGCCACAGCCCAGGCCCAAGCCCAAGCTAGAGCCAGGGCAGCTGATGGGCCTGCTTCACCATCTGGGTCGGCCCACTTTGGAGCAAGCCCAGTTCTGCTTGGATTTGGATTGCTGGCCTTTTTATCATTTGTTAAGTGGTCGTACGTCTACTATTAAAGATTGAGATTGCCTTGTGTTAGATGTCTTGGGGACAGGAACTTTTTATTTTTATTTTTATTTTCGGGAGATGTTATTTTGTCGTGTTACCCTTGTCATGGTGTAACTTCTAAAGCACCTATTGGATTTCCTTTTTAATTGCTTGCTATGAGAAGATGTATGGGTTTCTACTTTGGCTCCAATGAAAAAATCGTACTAATTAAGGTACTACTACTTTGTAACCACAATAGTCCTAAAAATTTCTTATCGGGTAAGTTTTGATCAGGCGTAATGATCTAGATACTGTTGAGAAAAAGACTCAGTGAAATAGACATGTCTACCTATAGAATATACCGTGATAGAAAGACATTATCAAGCTTTGCTGTTGGCTTTGTGCTTTTTGGTGAATAAAGAAAATCTTGATTCCAAGGAGAGTAATGCTACACGTCACAAATGGTGATTATCAGCATACTTTTTAATCAATAATAAATGCACATATAAATTTTGAGACCTGTTAATCATATCTTTTATACCTCAATCTATAACTAGTTAAAAAAAAAATCTTATCTTTCTATATATATATATATATATAAATCATATCACGGCCAGTGCTACCCAATGTTATTCCGTAAAAGATTTTTTTTTTTTTTTCCCTTAATGAAAGAAGGGGGAGGCATCCAAATGAGTGTTTATTTTATTTTATTTTTTTTTAGACAGAATTATTCTAACTCTAGTCAATCTTTCGTTTATTAATTGGGAAATTCTATGGTGGGGGAAGCTTGCTTTTCTTCCCCACCGATAGAGTGAAAATATAGACCGTTGGATCATCAATGAACGGCTGTGGATGATGCTATGCACAGACTACAAACTAAATGAACTACATAAGATTACACTCTTCCATTCAAATCTAGTAATTAATAAAATAACCCCAAGTTTCATATAATATCAGTTTCTCCCCAAACCATTCTCAACCATGAATCTTATTGTTCTATTGATCTTGGCTCTTGATTCCTGAGACTAACCTAGCCCTAACAAACTTTGAAATACGTTTTTGACCCCCATAGTTTTCAGAAAAAAATTAAATTCTTTTTCACTACAAAAAAATCTGAGAAATCCCAAAACAAAAATCTGAGAAGAAAAACTCAAGTTCAGGTGGTCGCCGTTCCTGTCGTTGGGGTGCGCCGCCGTCGTAGGAGTGCACTGGGTTGCATTTGGCGTGGGGGATGGTGTGGTTGGCCTCTTGCAGGGACTGCTGCCGTCGCGAACACGGCCCTTTGTCGCCGGTGCTGGGGTTGCACGGTGGATCATCTAATGGCTAGGTGGGATCCCGGCAGCAAGAGAAAGGCTCGCGCCACCCGTGGATCGCGACGTAGGTGGCCTCACAGATCTGTTCTCCGACCGTCGAGCCCGCCAGTTGCAATCGCCGGGCAGTCGGTTGTCAGAGATTGAGTGTTGCGATTGTGTGACCCACCATGGATCGGACAAATTCGACGGAGGAGAAAAGAGGTTCGCCGGTGACGAGCAGTGGGTCGCCACCATTTTCACTCGTCGCGCCGGTGGGTGATGGAACACCGTGGGTGGTGTGGCCTCAACGGCCGTGAGTCCATCGGAGGGACTTTTTAATTTTTTTCGGACTTTTTAAAATCAATCTGTATGAAAAAAAAAAAAAAAAAGGTGATCTGATGTGATGATGTCTATTTTTGTTTTTGTAGAACGGTGATTTTGGGCCATTGAAAGTAGGGATGGTAATTATTGTCGTGTGTCGGGTCGAAATTTTTTCTCCGGACCTGAACACGACCCGCGATTCGAAAACGACTCGAAACCGTGACACGAATCGAACTTGACCCGCGATCCGAAATTGACACGCGATACGAATAACCCGAAATTGACCCGAAATTAAAAATTGATACGAAATTGACACGAACATTGACCCGAAATTGACACGAAAAAAAACGTGTCGTGTTCTTTTCTGTGTCAATTTCGAGTGACCCGAAATTAATCCGATCCATATTTTTCCCAACCTAAATCAATGAAATTCGTATCGTTTTCGAATCGTGTCATCATGTCGCGACCTATATTGTGACCCGTAATTGAAAGCTTCACCCACCGTAAAAGTCCCCCTTCGATTATAACTTCTTCTTTTTTTTTTTTTTTTGGACAAACAGGCTGTAAAATTAGTACATTAGTACTCGTTTTGCTTCGGAAACTGTCGTTGCTGATCACCTCTAGGCTCTATGCGAGAAACAATAATAGTGGGAGTGTGGGACTGTTCCAATCACTTTACTCATCCCTCAAGACAATGCAATTGGGAGCCGGGACATTTAAAGATGTTATTTTAAAGGTTAAATTTGAAATATGTGCTTGGGAGAAAAAATTTTTAAAAAGTTTTGTAATATAGAAAATTATGTAAAAAATTGAAATGTGTTAAAAAAAATGAATATTATTTTATTCGTCTCGTAGTTATGAGTATTTTGACATCAAAATTATCTAATTTCGATTTGAAATGAAAAAGTTATGAATTTTTAAAATTTGATTTTTTTGAAAATGGAAGAGAGAAAAAATATGATGTTTAAAATTTTAAAATTCAGAAAGTGAAGCATCATCCTCAAATGACGTCCCAAACGGAATCTCAATCAAATTGATCTTCTTTTGAAGTTTTGAAATTCTACCAAGGACTTACGCAAAAGCTTTTCTTACCCTGCGCCAAAAATAATAATAATAATAATTGTTTGTCGTTACACTTCCGGTGGAATTAAGCTTGAAATACCGCTGGACTTGTAACCACGATTATTGTCATTTTTGAAGCCGACATATTACAAAATCTTCAATTGTATGTGGTGGTAGCTAGGCCAGCCTTGCATGGCATGACCATTGGTGATTACAATTGTTGGTGCAGAGTACAATGAAATTTGCCTGGCTTGGTGGGAAAAGAGCTTAAAAGACTTGTAAACCATGAAAGATCAAGTACGAAACCAAAAAATTTATTAGGACTTTTTTTCCCTCCTTTTTACTATGTGTCTCCAGGAGTGAATGCACATAGATGCTAGTGGGGAACTTTGCCAAACAGACTTTTTTTTTTTTTTCCTTCATTATTTCTTTTGCTTTTATTCTAAAATTCAAACCATGCCCAACTTTGTCCTTTTTTTTCCCCCCTTCGCCCATACTATTTTCATTCCTCAAAAACTTTTTTAAATTGAATGACGTCGTCTTTGTATCATTCAATTGCCTTTTTCAAATTGTCAAACTGGCAAAACTCTCTCCTAAAAAATCTTTTTTTTTTTTTTCCCTTTGCAAAAATTGCCTATGATTGGATGCATATCCAATTTCCTGAAAAATTTTTGTAAAAAAGTATTTAATCTCAATTTTTTTCATTATGTTTTTATTTTAAAAAGAAAAATTATCTTATTTTTAAATTTATTTTATACAATACCTTTTTAGAAAAAGAAAATAAATCTTTTTAAAATATTCTCATAATGTATTATTCTTAACACAAATTGTTTTCTTTTTTCTAAACAACTTTTTGTTTTCAAAAAGAAATTTTTTTTATATATCCAAACACTATCTTATTCTCAAAAGAAAAGATTTTTTTATTTAAAATAAAAAATTTTCATTTTTAAAAATAGACATAAAATACAAAAGGAGCCAATTAATGATATAAAACCCCCATTACACACCCCCCCCCCCCAAAATAATAGTTACTTCTATTTTCATACCTTCGAGAGTCTTAGTCCATTCTCTAACTACCAATATAAATGATTATACAAAAAATCTATTTTTAGAATCTCATTTTAAAATATGTATGTTTTTTTTTATAACATTACGTAAATATCCATTTTCAAAAAAATAACCATTTGTACTATCCATTTTGCCCTTTTTCCACATTTAACATCATTTTTCCTCGTTAGATTAGTTATTTTTTCCTTATTCGTTCATCATTTTTGTATATTTTTCTTAATAACTAATTTTTTATTACAGTGATTATTTATACTATGATTTAGGTTTTTTTTATAATCATATTTCTTAAGTATGATTTAGGTTTCTTAAAAACAATTTATTTAGTATGATTTAGGTTCTTCATGATAATTATTATATTATTATGATAATTAATTTTTTTATATTATTGATGGTATTGTTTTAATTGATAGTTCCTAAAGTTTTTTTTTTTTTTTTTTTTTTATGATAAAGAGATAGTTTCTAAAGTTTACTGTGATATGAAATTGTTAATTTTTTTTTGGTAATTACCAGATCATCATGATACTTTTTTAAATGTGCTATGTTTTTTTTCTTTACAATATTATTATATCATTATGATGTGCTTTCTTTATGATAATCAGTATATTACTCTGATGTCTTTTTTAGGTTTTAAAATGTCTAATATTTCTTTACAATATCATTTTTTAATATATTCACTGTGAATTTATTTTAATAATCAATTATTTATCATAACAAACATTTTTCATATGTCACATAACTAATATCTGATGTGGTTCTTTTTTTTTTTTTTTAATAATAAATCAAGTAAAATAATCCTTTTTTTCCCCCTTTTATAAAAAAATTTGCTTAATATGAAATGTTTTAGAGATTTTTTCCTTTCCTTTTTTATCGATTCTTTATTATTTATTTTATTTCTTGATAAAATGGTGATGTAGTCTAGTATTAATTTAGACATTCATGTAAATAAAAGAAAAAATGAACATTTTATAAACAAAAATCTTCAATTTAGATATTTATGTAAATAACCCATTATATATTATCGGTCCAACTTCCTTTTTTTTCTTTTCATTTCTTTAAATCTTGGATTTGTCACTCATGTCTTTTTTATTTTAGTTATCTATTAATCTATATTTATTTCCTTTGTTTGTGGTTTTCTCTTCAATTATAGGAACACAAGTAGCATTATATCACAAATAGTAAGGTACGGATCAAAGGTAAAAATTATGGATGTAAATGAAAATTTTTAGAACGCTATGTATTAGACTTAAAATTAAGTGTCAAGGGGATAAATTTATAAATTTAATAAAAACTTCAAGGGGTCCATGGTACTTCCGTCCCTATGAAAGAAAAATTAAGATGATCATACATCGGACAATCAGAGCCTTACA